>CM076577.1:461187588-461570116 GCA_034641835.2 Pinus albicaulis
GTCCAAACATAGATTGTATCCTATCACTATCAGGACTCTATTTTTATGTGGAAGTTTGGATGAGTCAATTAATGATTTGAATTTATTAGGAAAAAGAGATATACCCCAACTAAATTTTGATAAAATTTGTGATTTATTCAGGAAGTATTCATGTAGTCAATCTAGATCTGGTAGGGGTTTTAGAGGTAGTTCTTTTGAAAACATCAAATCTAGAACAACTGATGCTATTAGAGATGAATTTTGGCATTTAATAGACAATATTAGAATTGAATTTTTGGAAAATTTTAATTTTCAGTTAGATGTTTTAAAATTTAAAAAGAAACAACAATAAGAACAAGTTACATTATCTAATTGTTTCCAAATTGTAGAAAAAAATATCAATTGTGTTGTTTCCCTATAGATGTCACTAAAACTTGTTCTCTTTTTGCAAGTGAAAACTCTACAGATGAATGTCCCTCAATACCTTGCTTTAAATTAATATTCCAGGAGGGTAACCATGAACCTAAACAATTTCATGTGACGAGAGTGATGAAACCATGGAAATAGGTAATTAAAGGCACGCATCCCCAACCTACACCATATTTTCCTAGTTTTTATGGACAAATAAAACATTCATTTCAAAATTGAAATTTTTGTACTCCATGGAAAGGGTATCCCCATTAGTTTGGAAAAAATCCCTCTTCAAAATAGGGGTGGAGAGGGCCTTCACATCCTCATTTTTCATACCTTATCCCCTTAGATCAGTCTTACCTTGCAGTGTATACATCATAACCACAAGCTGAGCCTTCACTAAACATTTCAATTATATATAAATTAAAACCGATGCCACCCCAGTTACCATTTCCTCTATCATTTAGGCCACTGTAGTAACCTCAAATTCAGTGGTCAACCCTAATAATAAAGTAGTGCAGTAGATTCTTCCTATTTAACCACCCCTTTTCCCTACTTATATGATCATGCTAGTTGACTTCCATGACCTACAAATGAGATCGGGAAGCGTTATAGAAATACAAGAGAAAAAAAATTCATCAATCCTCATTGAGGAAAGATAGGAGGAGGAGACTCGTGATCATTTAAGAAATGATATTGTACCATATCCCAATCCTACACACTTAGATCCCTTACCTTCTTCTTCAAATTGAAATCCCTATGTAGAGAGGTTGGCCATGGAGAAAGTTGTTCCTACCCCTAAGTTTGACCCGACTTCTGAGCCAAGGAATATTTTCATTAAATTTCATTTACTGCAGAGTCTTAAAGATATTCCCAAATACACTAAAATCATATGGGAACTCTACATCAATAAGCTAGGTAGAAAGAGGGCATAACCTCACATTATGTAGTTTGTTGGAAAGGTAGTTGAGTTGATGACAGGGCATACTTATGTTGAAAAATATGTAGACCTTGAAAACCAAATTTTCTCAGTCCATATAGGTGGCATCCTTGTCCCTAATGTTTTAATTGACCATGATGACATGAAAAACTATGGCACAACTTGGTCTGACTCATGCTAGTCCTACACCAATTTTCTTAGATCTTGTTGATTGATTTAAAATCAAGCGATAAGGTGTTTTAAATGATGTGATCATCTCAATTGACTCATGGGAGTAACTCTCAAACTTCATTTTCCTTCAACCAAAAAATCCTATCATGGAAAATCCTTTTATTTTTGGATGTACATGGCTCACCACGGCTAACAGTTATATCGATTGTTACTCCAACGATATAATTATCTCACATAGGGATTAAAGGAAGAAGGTAACCCTTTATACTCTCGCCAAATCCATCCAATATATTTGTGACACCCTGTTGTTAGATGATAGTATCATTGATGAGGAGACGACCCATTTCTATGACAGACGAGGTTTCCCAATTAAAGGAATGTACAGAGGAAAGTAAAAATCATGAGTTTCTCACTAAAGTAGACACATTGCATAATTCGAGATTATTCCATCACCTTTTCAATACAGGCTTCCAAGAGAGTTGTGATCTAAAAACCTTGTCACCACTATAGAGCTTAATGGCCACCATGGATGCTCATGAGCCTAATGTTGCAATTTTTTAGGTGAGCTTGATAAAATATCTATACATTAATCCACAACTTGTCTCAACCCAGTGAGAGAAACTAATTAAAATATTACAATATCACCTTGATTCATTTTCCTGAAGCTATGAATAAATGAAGGGAATCCTTCCTAATACATGTACTCACCATATCTCTATTAAGGAACTTAACCTATCTAATAGCTTTAGCGTCGAATGAACCCTATGTTATAAGACATTGTAAAGGAATAACTTCAAAAAATCCTAGATGTTGGCTTTACTGACCTTATTTTTGACACCTGATGGGTCTCCCCATTATTAGTAGTACCAAATAAATATCGGAGGTGGTGGATTGGGGTTGAATACTAAGAATTGAATAAGGCCACCCTCAAAGATTACTTCCCAATTCCTTTTATCGATCAAGTACTAGATACTCTAGCAAGTAAGAAGTAAATTTATTTTCTACATGGATTTATTGGTTACAATAAAATATTTATCACACCTAAAGATTAGGATAATACCATTTTTACCTATTGTTGAAGCCTAGAAAATCTCTGCTTCAAACATTGGGGAAAACCACCCGGTTGGGACCTTAAGACAGCTCCTTTTCCGTTTGGTGTGGTGGCTCCGACTGGATTTAAAGGACCAGTTTCCTTGTAACTAAATGGATTGGATTGGATGGGTGGAAATGGAACTAAACTAACTGAAATAAAACTATCTAATTTAAGCTAAATACTGATAAAGAAATTCTAGCACTAACCAGGGTAGCTATATGTGAATACAACTTAAGATTGTTTCAATTCAACAATAACCATGAAAATGTATTATTAATAAAATTGAAATATGCAGAAACAAATAAAGATAACTCTTTTTAAGAAATTAAACAGAGTTATATAAACATATTGCATTCATCATTGTATACCATTTACATGTAACTATGAAAAATAACGTTTCAATTATACTCAGAAATGATATATAAAAGGAAGCGTTGTTAAAACAAATATACATATAAATGATAGAAATTTTAAAACGAATATCATAAAACAAAAGAGATCAACAGTGAAAAGATAGAAATACCTTGTTCATCTTGAAGAGTTTCAAATGCATTCTGATACTCTATCCAGTAACTATAATGCAAAATAAAATTCCAAGGTACAGAAATGCAACACTTCAAAGATAATTCCGCATGAAAATCACCAGATGTGATCCTTTTCAAAAAATATATAAGACAATGGAGTACAAAAATGCAATCTCCAAGTCCAAAAATATTAAGATCCAGGACCCCTCTCTAAATGCATGAGAGGGGTTTAAATACTACTTAACTAACTCTAAAAATAGTTTATTACAAAAATTAAGGATTTGGTTTAATGACCGTCCTTTTCCTAGGCTAAAATACAGTGAAATTAAAACTAAATCTATCTATCTATTAACTTGATCTTTAAGCTTGCAGGCATCCGGCATAGTTTTGAGAAGATGCGGTTGACCGACTTCAGAATTGAACTGTCCTGAAAAGACAGAGTCGGCAAGCGTAGGAGCAATCTTCTACGTAGCATTGATGACTGTTTGTGTCTTGCAGCTGTATGGCATCCACAAGTATCAGTGAGTCCCAATTCCAGTCTTATCAATATGGATGGATTTTGCTCTTTCTTCTGCCTTTTGCCTCATTATTGTAAAAGATTTATTGCTATCGGGAATTTCCTAAACAGTTCAATCAAGTTAACTTTATATGAAATTATCATTTAATCGGTAAGATATTTCCCGCATGAACCTCCTTCTTGCCTTTTAAGTTCTCATTGGCATCAATGGTCCAATTGTCAGCAGTATTTCTTTATGGTTCTTGTTAATGATGGGTGCACCAGCTTTTCTGCCTTCTTCTGTCTTTTGCCATGCTAGATAATCATTGATCTTTTCATTAATCAAATCATAATCATTTCGTAAATCTACGACATGATTTGTGATTTTATCACTATCTTGGCACAAAGAATTCCATTGCAATATTTTTTGGCAGAAAACTTCCTCTTGTTGCAGTAGTTGATTGTTCAAAGAGATGGTTTCTGAAATGAATTCTGGAAGCTTAGGATCATCCTTATGCTGTTCTTGGATAATCTATATTTGTTTGTCTTTATCAGCCAGACTTTTTTGATGTCCTGTTTGCATTTCTTGAAGTTGTTGTTGTAACTCTTCAAGTTTTAATTGTGCTTCCTTATTGGCCTGTACCTGTTGCAATTGCTGTTGCAGAGCTTTTATCTATTCTTCTTTTTCATCCAACAAAATTTGTATCTCAACTGCTTTATCAATTGTTGTAGAAGCATAATATCCTGTTATTTGAGATAACTTAATGAGATTATGAGTAGGTTCTGTGGCAGGATCTTTCCACAAAACATCTACTTGTTCTGCTTCAGTAGCAATTGCACTTTCTATTTTTCTCTTTTTCCTTTGTCTCTTTACTACTGCTTTGTATTTTGGGCTATAAAATACATCCAGAGGAGGAATGTCCTCTACATTAAGTACAATTTCAGAGGAGGGTGTGATTGGTATGTGCTCAGTTACTGCAGCTGTGCTGCTTGTTCCTATGCTCAAAACTTTTGTTGTCTGGACAGGGGTCTGTACATTCTGTCCTTCTACATTAATCAATTGATTAAAGGTTTCCCATTCTTTATCTAACTCAATGGTGACTGGTTGTTGCTGTACATTGGGTGGAGGAGGATTTGTTTGTTGAGAAGTCAAAATTTGTTGTTGAGTAAGCTCTTTAGATTGTGCAGAATCTTTAATGGATTCTTCCATTTTATCTTCCTTTTCTTTGGATGTATTGGAGTGTTCAGAATCTCTGTCAGATTTTGATTTGGATTTACCTGTGCTTGAACTGCTGTTAAGACTAACACTAGGAGTTTTCTCCTTTGCAGGCTCTATGCGTAGATTATCCAAAGGAATAAGAATTAGTCTCCTTTCTCTGTACAACTTGAATTCCTGAAAATCCCCTGGAGATAGCTGCTCTCTAGCTGAATTCAAAACCTCTTTGAATGAATTTCTTGCCTGGAACATATCATCAAAAAGATCTTGCTCCGCGACAAATTCCCTTACTTTGATTGCATTGGTAAAATTCTTAACAATATCATTTTGGTCAAATAACCTTCTTGAGAATTTGAACAACTGTAGGCATGTAACGTTGCCTATCTCGTGAAATGCATGACCAATATCCAACAGTGAAAATGTTCCACATTTTATGGGAAATTGTGGCCAAATGCCCTTTTTCTTGTATTTTAAATCTTTTGTTATACCTCCCTGGCCACAGGTCTGATAAGCAATTTCCCGAGCTACAAGTCTATCTGGAACATATAAGGGTAAAACATGGGGAGAAGCATAACCTCAAAAAACCCTAATATAGGTGAAAAATTCTTCTCCAAACCATCTTGCGACGGGGAGAATATCAACCTCTGTTTCCGAGGATAACCTCGGGGCATCCTTATTACACAATGTTCTATACAATGGCAGCATTATTCCATGACAAATTTGGTAAAAATGGGGGACAAACTTAGACTCCCATAGTTCTTTATGGTACACATGAATGGGCAAAGGATCGTGGATAGTCCATTTCCAGCCCATCACAGGGAATTTAGAGACATAGAAGATGGTGTCCATGACATAAGAAGATAAATAAAAAGGCGGATAAACCCGCTGGGAAACATTTCGTTTAGACCGGTAATGAAAAATAGCAGTGGTGAGCTTATCAGATAGGATTTTGGCCCAATCTACAATTGTAGAATTAACAGCTGCATTCAACAAAGGAAGCCATTTGGGTAAGATCATATTTATGTCAGGCTTTCCAAAAAGCCTGCATAACATGGCAGCAGTAAAACAATAAGGAGAGGTAAGTGAACCCGTGCTGTACATACCTTGTTTTTTCTTCTTCAATGGTTCACTTCTTTTGGTCCACTCCTTTGTGCATTCTGCCAAATTTGAGTGTTCTTTGGCGAACTCTTCCATAAATTGCTTGTTGAAAGTTGCCTGAGGTTCTGACAGCTTATACATTAATCTCAGATCTTCTATGGTGAATGACCCAATTAGCTCTTCAGATGGAGTTCTGAATTGTCTTTCTGAAATATATGTGCTATCCAGCACCCATCTCACCATGTCTGTATATGGGAGAACCCTTGGCCTTACTGCTATTCTATGTAGAAATGAGCAAGCCAAGTCTCTAAGGATTGCTTCAGATGTATCCTTTGAACCTGCTGTAGCTGCAACTTTTATCACCACAGGGTTTTCATCTTCTAACAGTTTATACATTCCCTCCCAAGTGGATATACCGGCGTCCTTGTTACAGGCGGTGTCTGCGTATAGCAAAGCCATTTCTTTGTTCTCAGAACTTGAGCTCTTCTCCTTCTTACCCATAGTGTTTAGCGGAAGCTTTGTATAGTGGTCTGCTCCTTCGTGCCTGCGTTTTACGAATAAATGAGAGTAATGATATAAGAAAGGTGATGACACTGTTTTGAATGTGAAAGCGGATGAAATATAATATTTAAATTTTGAAACGACTTTCAATCTAAACACAATCTCTTTTCACATTAATAATCAATCCAATCATTTAATATAATCATTAAAGCGCATAACGGATTTGACATATGGGAAGATTGCCTTGGGATAACGCGCCTACATGAATCTACGACATTGCGATCTGCGATTTGCTGCGCAATATCGCAATATCGCAATGTCGCAATATCGCAAAATGAAGTCATGGCAGTCATAAAAATAGCGCAAAAGTGGAAATTGTGCAATAGCGTAAAATCGCAAAAGCGCACAATCGCAAAAGTGCAGAATTGATAAGAGCGCAAAAGATATTTATTAATCATTTCTGTTTTCTGCGCTATGCGATCTGCCATCAATGCGTTTTATATATACTGTTTTGTTATGGATGCGCTATCTTGTTTCAAGAGCAATTTTATTATAATCTATCATAAACTTAAGTGTTTCTAAATATTCTTTCTAAGGGATTTTTATAAGTTTATTATAGAAAGTTTTATTTGAAAGGAAAACAAATTCTAATTGATTTTTTTTGGATTTTTAACTAAGGGTCTCCATTTATTTAGTATTATTGCTAATAATAAATAAAAGGGGGGTTGTTCCTGGTCACAACAATTGGCGATTCACTGAAAGAAACAGTTATCTCCGAAAAAATAAAATGAGCATTCTATCTTTAGTAAGTAAAGGTTTTTAAAGATAATGAAAACTATCTTAGGATAATTCAAATAAAATGTTGCTATGAAAAAGAAAAATAAAAAATCATTTCATAATTTCTGTCTAATTCCTTAAGAAATAAAAACATTTTGGGTTATATCAAGCTTTGATTGGTGTTAATAATGAAGTAAATGGATCTCTCCAAGTTTTGGTTTTATAATATACTCAATTGCCATAGGTATTGCCTCTGCTGCCAGCAAACGTTCATAGTCTTGACAGGGTTACCTTTAAACCATTAACCATTCATTGTCCCATCCAACTAAAATTATGACTTTTTAAAAGATAAATTCATAAGACCTATTATCTCATGTTTTTTGTCTTTTATTTATTTTTTATTTTAAAAGCCATTGTTATGGTTTGGTAGCCAGTTAATAACAATGCCATTCACTAGTTATAATTAAACTGAACAAGCTGGCTCGTGATGAGACCCCTTGTCTTATATTTATAAGCCATTACCCTGTTTTGGTATGAAGTATTGGTAATGTCAGTTTTATTACTCCTTATGAACATGGTAAGTCGGCTCGTAATGAGACCTCTTATCTCTTAAAATTTTCGTATAATTTCTTAGAATTACATTCTAAAAAATCACAACTTAAATGGATGGGGTGAAATAGTTTTATTCTTAAGAATCACTGGATGACAATTTTTAGAGTTTTTTTTTAATTCCAAAACTTTGAAAAAAATCTATACTTTGATAGATAACCTTTCTCTGCTTAATAAACTTTATAATTCTTTACATTTTCTTCAAGTTTTCAAAAGATCATGTAAATGATTGAAATAATCTTTTCAAAGTTTAACATCTTATTTTAAACTATTCAAAAACTATGATCATTACTTTAAAAAAAATTATTTACACAAAATAAATATTTATAATATTTTTCCGAAGAAATTTTCTCAAATAGTAAACAGTCAATCAGAGACTCATAAACAACCTTTATTTGTAAAAACAAAAATAATCAAAAACTTTTGCAGAAAGAAATATGTACAGTTTAAGAAGGGGTTACCTCCTTATGAAAATAATTTCTTCAAGATAAGCCCATTTACAAGAAGAGACTCTCTCTTACCTGTTAAATCTTGGAGAATGAATGTATTTGAGCTTATCTTCTCAACGATCTGAAATGGTCCAAGCCACATTTTCTGAAATTTGGTATGTTTACCTTTTTCTTCGTGTGCTTTATCCCATTTCAAAACGAGATCACCAATTGAAAATTTTTTTGAGCCGGTAGAACTTGCATCAAAAGAAGATTTTACAAGTTGTTGATGTTTTTTATGAGTAATTTTTTCTTTATCCCTATCTTCTTCTAGTTTAAGGATTTGATCATATCTCAATTGAATGGATGATGAAGGATTTTCTTCAATAAACTGCACTAGGGCTAATGATGGAAGAGTTAAATTTGATGGTATCACAACTTCTTTTCCATAAACCAGATTGAAAGGTGAAGTCCCTATTGAAGCTTTTTCAGTGATACGATCAGCCCATAATGCAAAGATTAAAGACTTGTGCCAATTCTTTTGATTTTGATCAATGGTCCTTTTAATGATTTTGATAAGGTTTTTGTTAGTGGATTTAGCCAAAACCATTACCTTGTGGATAATAATTTGCCGAATATTTTAATTTAAAACCTCTTTTGACTGCAAATTCTATTAAACTATTTCCAGAGAAGTAAGATGCATTATCAAATACTAGAGCGTTAGGTACACCAAACCTGGTTATGATGAATTGATCTATGAAATCAATAATTGCATCAGAATTGGCTACCTTCAATGGGATTGCCTCTACCCATTTTGTAAAGTAATTAGTTGCAGTAAGGATGTACTTGTGCTGTTTGGAAGAATGAGGTACTATCTCACCAATAATGTCAAGCCCCCATTGTTCGAATGGTTGCTCAATAGTTACTGGTTGCAAAGGAAAAGATGGTTTCCTTTGTCTTCCACTTGCAGTTTGACAAATTTGGCACTTCCTTACGTAATCATGCGTATCTTTAGAAAGGGTAGGCCAGTAATAACCAGCGCGAATTATTTTGTGAGCCATGGTATCACCTCCAAAATGACCTCCTGCTGGTCCATCATGCAATTCCTGCAAAACCTTTTCAGCTTCAGTCTTTTCCAAACATCTTAATAAAATTGAATCATAATTTTTTCTAAATAACACATTATCAATGATCTGGTATTTAATAGCGTTTAACCTTAAAGCACGTTTACTCTTATAGCTAAGATTAGAAGGAGCATACCCATTTTTCAAGTAATAGATAAGATCAGCATACTGAGATCCGGAATTTGTAACACTTATCTGACTTACTTGAATATCTTGATTTGAATCTTGATTTTCTGGTATGTTATGAGCTCCTACCAATAATCTGCAAAAACCTTGTCCTCTAAAAATCTTAGCTGGTTTAATATCAATATCATATTCTTGCAAGGTTGTTACCCAGTTAGCTCTCTTTTCTCCTACTTCTTTTTGAATTAATAATTGCCTCACTGCAGAGAATGGGACAATAATTTTTGTATGTGTTTTCAAGAGAAAAGGTCTGAAATGTTTAATTGATTTAAACACAGCAAAGGCTTGTTTTTCAACATCGGAATAATTAAGCTCAGCTCCTTGCAGATTTGAGCTAAAGAAAGAAATTGGTGCTTCGATTTCTTGATCATTGAGTTGTGTTAAAACGGTTGCATAAGATGTTTCAGTGGCTAGAGTATACAAAGTAAAATCTTTAGAAAAATCCGGGGTATTCAATGCTAGTGCATTAATGATTGCTCGTTTGATTGAATCAAAAGCTTCTTTTTCTTTATGCATCCATTTGAATATTGAATTCTTCTTGATCATATTTTGCATAGGTAAAACAATTAAAGAAAAATCAGGAATAAATCTTTTAACAAAATTGATCTGTCCAAGAAATGATTGCATGGATTTTTTGTTATGTGGTAAAGAAATATCATAAATTTCTTTCACTCTATCTGGATCAATATATATACCATCTTTTGACACAACAAATCCTAAGAGTTTTCCTTCATCTAAAGCAAAGAAAGATTTCTTGGGATTTATGGAGATACCAAACTTTCTACATCTTTCAAATATTTGTTTTAAATCATGTAGATGATTGGCTCTCTTTTTTGAAAATACTGTTATGTCATCAAGATAAACAACAACTGATTTATTGATCAGACCTTTGAATGCTATATCCATGGCTCTTTGAAATTTTGTTCCTGCATTTATTAGACCAAAAGGTATTTTCTGATAAGAATAAGTTCCACATTTTGTTCTGAAAGTTGTTTTCAATCTCTCATCTGGATGAACTAAAACTTGATTATAGCCCGAAAATCCATCGAGAAAAGACATAAGTTCAGAACCAGCTACCTTTTGAAGTATCTGTTCCATGGTTGGTAATGGGAAATTGTCCTTTAAACATGCCTTGTTTAAATTTCTGAAATCAATACAGATTCTTATATCACCATTCTTCTTCCTTACAGGTACCATATTGGAAACCCAATTAGAGTGCCTGACTGGAAAAATGATTTTAGCTTTCAAAAGTTTATTAAGTTCTGATTTGATTTGACTTTCGAGATTTGGATGGATCTTTCTCAACTTCTGTTGAACAGGTTTAATATCAGGAAGCATTGGAATCATGTGTTGAATAACCGAAGTATCATACGTTTTTAGATCATCGTAATTCCAAGCAAAAACGTTTTTATACTTGTTCAGCAGTTTAATGAATGCATTCCTTTCTTCCGGTGTTAAATTGAGTCCTAAGTTAATGTTTTGAGGTTTAGAATCAGAACCAAGATTTACTAATTCAAACTTCAAAGTTGAGCTTTGAAGTTTTGAATTAACAACTTTCTTAAATCTGTCTCTAATGTCATATAAATCTTCTAATTTAACAACAGATTTTGGAATGGGGTTTTCATTACCTTTTGAAGCAATTTGTAAATCATGATCATCTTCGTCAATAATTTGCTCATCATATGATTTCTCTGAAGTCATGAAATTTAGAATATTTTGATCATGATAGAATACTCTCCAATTTGTAACATTATCTGGGACAGATGGACGAAAAATCAATTCTACAGAAAACCTATCAGGACTGCAATCTTCAGCAGGTAAGAGTTTAGATGCAACATTAGCTAACAAGTCAGCTAATGTATTCTAATTCCTAGGAATAGGAGAAATATTGAATTCTAAAAAATGAGTGGTGAGGTCTTGTACTAGGGTTTGATAGTGTTTAAGATGTCCTGAAAGGCAATGAATAGTATTCCTAACTTGTTTAATGACAATTTCGGAATCACCAAAAACTTTCAAGTATTTAACATCTAACCCTATAGCTTTATAAAGTCCTTGAACCAAGGCTTCATATTCTGCGGTATTGTTAGTACACTCAAATTATAATCTACATGACAGCATGGTTTTCTCCCCATTTGGATCAATTAGGATGCATCCAGCTCCAGCTCCATCACTAGATTTCGATCCATCAAAATATAATGACCAAAATAAAGACTTATCTATTGGCTTATCTACAATTACATCCGAAATATTTACAATTCTGGAAGTATCAGATTGTGAAAAAATTTCTATCTGAGAAACAAAAGTATTTATAGAAAAAGGTGATTGAGGAGCTTTGAAATTTCCAAGAAATGATTCAGCAGAATAACCTCCAAGAATATTGTTGTTGAATGCTACAGGTTCATTAGGTTGTTCAAATTCAGTGACAATGTGCATCATATGTTTTTCTCGTTCAATTTTGATTTGATTTGGTTTCCCTTTGTAGGGAAGCCACATGTGTGAATAATCGGTTGAGATATAACCGTTAAGTTTCGCAGACCAGTCCCTGCTCAAGATTAATCCATAGAATTTAGGAATATCAGCAATTAGAATATCAATTCTTTGGACAATCCTAGGATCTGAGGCTAATCTGATAGTAACTGAATTGATTTCTCCTACCACTTGGACTTTAGAGCGATCCAACTGAACGATATGAACTGCTGATTTTTGTGGTTCAATATTCAATTTAGCATAGACAGAAGTAGGCATTATATTGGAGGAAGCTCCAGAAGGAATCAAACAATTGTGCAGATTTTTATTGTACATCTCATAAGTCAAAAGAAAAGGAGGAGTTTGAGAATTTGAATTTTCCCCAATGAGCACAGTATCAGTAGCATCTACCTTATCTGGTGGCTTACCAGTTCCTCTTGCTGCTTTTGCAACTACACCGCTTGGTAAAGGAGCAATTGGTGTAGCATTTAATTCTTTCAATAGCAACTTTTGCTGGTGTTTCAGTTTGCTGAGTTCATGTAAGGAAATGTTGGCTTTAATCTTTTCCATGTCTTCAACAATATTGTATTCCATAGGATCTGACACTACTAAATTTTTCGCTGTTGATGTGAGAGGATTAGAAGAAGATGGCTAATTTTGAGTAGGTAATTGAGAATTTTTCTTTACAATGGGTTTGTCTTTGGTACTTGGAGTTGTAATTTTCTTTTTCGGAACTGTTTGCACTGGTTCTGCTGTAGATTTACTCCTAGTACTTACAGGCATAGCTTCTTCACTATCAGAATTAGGGAGAATAAAATCCCACATTCCATTTAATTCAGCTATTTCTTTATTTTCGTCTTCTTGATCTAATACTATAGATGTATCTTCTTCTTCTTCTGACTCTACATTAGAGATTACATTAGGAGGTTTAGATTCAACTTGGTTTCTTCTGAAATTTCGGAAAGGTTTCTTGGTAGAAGTTTCATCCACTTGTTTTTTAATTTCAACCATTTCATTTGACATGGTTTTAAGAACTTTCTGTAAACCTTCCATGTCATATGGATCTTTGGTCTTTTTCTTTGAATCATCTCTGAAGCTGGCCTTCTTTGATTTCCTTTCTTCAATAGCATTTTTCTTTTCCAGAGAAGTGATACGTTTTTCTACTACAATAGCTTCTTTCATATTCTCAGCCAATGTAGGCTTTGCAGCTCTGTCTACGAAAATTGCTATGTTTGAGGGTAAGGCAGTTATATACCATTCGATTCTGACTTGCTCACTAGGTTGTGAATCTGTATGAATTTTGTTCAAGAGTTTGTTGAATCTAGCATTGAATTCTTTTATAGGTTTCTTGGGTTCTATTTTCAAATTTGAGAGATCATTGAGTAAAGTTGCAATTGATCGATCATCTCCAAATTTGGTCAAAAAATGATCTGCAAAGATGTCCCAACTCGTTATAGATCCTGATGGTAATGAAAAATACCATGATCCTGCTACTCCCTGAAGAGTATATGGGAATAATCTAACTACAACATCTTCATGTATGACTCCATTCAAATTAATAGCCAGCATAAAATTATTGATATGTTCTTCAGCTTGAATGTTAAGATCTGGGCTAAACTTTTGAAGCCATTTTCCAGGATTGTCTGGTAAATCATGTAAAGGTGCAGCCATGTTGACTGCTCTTGGAGTAGACCATGGTCTCTGTGCCATTATTGGGAGGACTATTGGAGGAATAGTAGAAACTGGTGAAATTTGAATAGAAGTGGTTGGAATAGATGATTTTGAAATTGATGAGGATTGAGTAGAACATGTTTGTGGAGATGATGATTGAAGAGATGATGATGAAACAACTGCACTTTGTTGAGTTGTGCTTTTGGAAATAGGTGATTGAATATGAGATGATGAACTTGTATCACTTTCTGTTTCTGATTGAATTCTTTTTGTTTTTCCCTTACTAGGTAAAGGAAATTCTTTCAGAGGAATACCAAGTTTTTCACTTTGCAACCTAGTAAGAGGTTTTGAAGGAATAAATTTTGAGCTTACATTACCTTCAGATATTTCAGACTCTTCCAAAGATAATGAGAATCCTTTCAATTTATGAATTAGATCTTGAACTTCAGGAGACTCAGGATGTTGTTTGTCTGAATGTTTTGAGATTTTGGTAGTGGGTGTCTGAATATTTTCTGCAATTTCTTCTCTAGGATTTTGAATTTTAGAAGAAATTGAAGAAGTTAATGAGGGTGTTTTGCTCTCGGAATGGCTTGTGGATAAAGATTTACTTGCCATTCATAGCTCAGGCCCTCCTTCTAGCGCCAAAAATGTTGAAGCCTAGAAAATCTCTGCTTCAAACATCGAGGAAAACCACCCGGTCGGGACCTTAAGACAACTCCTTTTCTGTTTGGAATGGTGGCTCCGACTGGATTTAAAGGACCAGTTTCCTTGTAACTAAATGGATTGGATTGGATGGGTGGAAATGGGACTAAAATAACTAAAATAAAACTATCTAATTTAAGCTAAATACTGATAAAGAAACTCTAATACTAACCCGGGTAGCTATATGTGAATACAACTTAAGATTGTTTCAATTCAACAATAACCATGAAAATGTATTATTAATTAAATTGAAATATGCAGAAACAAATAAAGATAACTTTGTTTAAGAAATTAAACAGAGTTATATAAACATATTGCATTCATCATTGTATACCATTTACATGTAACTATGAAAAATAACGTTTCAATTATACTCAGAAATGATATATAAAAGGAAGTGTTGTTAAAACAAATATACATATAAATGATAGCAATTTTAAAACGAATATCATAAAACAAAAGAGATCAACAGTGAACAGATAGAAATACCTTGTTCATCTTGAAGAGTTTCAAATGCATTCTGATACTCTATCCAGTAATTATAATGCAAAACCAAATTCCAAGGTACAGAAATGCAACACTTCAAAGATAATTCCGCATGAAAATCACCAGATGTGATCCTTTTAAAAAAATATATAAGACAATGGAGTACAGAAATGCAATCTCCAAGTCCAAAAATATTAAGATCCAGGACCCCTCTCTAAATGCATGAGAGGGGTTTAAATACTACTTAACTAACTCTAAAATTAGTTTATTACAAAAATTAAGGATTCGGTTCAATGACCGTCCTTTTCCTAGGCTAAAATACAGTGAAATTAAAACTAAATCTATCTATCTATTAACTTGATCTTTAAGCTTGCAGGCATCCAGCATAGTTTTGAGAAGATGCGGTTGAACGACTTCAGAATTCAATTCTCCTGAAAAGACAGAGTCGACAAGCGTAGGAGCAATCTTCTCTGTAGCATTGATGATACAATTGAGCGCACTGTGATGACTGTGTGGCTTTACCAAGTACATCTAGTATGAGTCCCAATTCAATCTTGTCAGCCCTTGGATGGATTTTGCTCTTTCTTCTGCCTTTTGCCTCCATTCTGTTTGCAGTTGATTTTCCTGTGGGAGATATCCTGGAACAGTTTCAGAAATCAAGTTAGCTTTGTGTAAATTGTCATTTACAAAATCAGTGAGAGTGTTTGCCGCTGTAGATGCCTCCTCCGCTGCCTTTTCTGCCCTTCTGATTTGTGCACCCTAATTATTAAACAGTATTTCTTTATGGTTCTCGTTAATGATGGGTGCACCAGCTTTTTTGCCTTCTTCTGTCTTTTGCCATGCTAGATAATCATTGATCTTTTCATTAATCAAATCATAATCATTTCGTAAATCTACGACATGATTTGTGATTTTATCGCTTTCTTGGCACAAAGAATTCCATTGCAATATTTTTTGGCAGAAAACTTCTTGTTGTTGCAGTAGTTGATTGTTCAGAGAGATGGTTTCTGAAATGAATTCTGGAAGCTTAGGATCATCCTTATGTTGTTCTTGGATAATCTGTATTTGTTTGTCTTTATCAGCCATAATTTTTTGATGTCCTGTTTGCATTTCTTGAAGTTGTTGTTGTAACTCTTCAAGTTTTAATTGTGCTTCCTTATTGGCCTGTACCTGTTGCAATTGCTGTTGCAGAGCTTTTATCTGTTCTTCTTTTTCATCCAAAAAAAGTTGTATCTCAACTGCTTTATCAATTGTTGCAGAAGCATAAGCTCCTGTTATTTGAGATAACTTAGTGAGATTATGAGTAGGCTTTGTGGCAGGATCTTTCCACAAAACATCTACTTGTTCTGGTTCAGTAGCAATTGCACTTTCTATTTTTCTCTTTTTTCTTTGTCTCTTTACTACTGCTTTGTATTTTTGGCTATAAAATACGTCCAGAGGAGGAATGTCTTCTACATCAAGTACAATTTTAGAGGAGGGTGTGATTGGTATGTGCTCTGTTACTGCTGCTGTGCTGCTTGTTCCTGTGTTCAAAACTTTGGTTGTCTGGACAGGGGTCTGTACATTCTGTCCTTCTACATTAATCAATTGATTAAAGATTTCCCATTCTTTATCTAACTCAATGGTGACTGGATGTTGATGTACATTGGGTGGAGGAGGATTTGTTTGTTGAGAAGTCAAAATTTGCTGTTGAGTAAGCTCTTTAGATTGTGCAGAATCTTTAATGGATTCTTCCATTTTATCTTCCTTTTCTTTAGACTTATTGGAGTGTTCAGAATCTCTGTCAGATTTTGATTTGGAGTTACCTGTACTTGAACTGCCGTTAAGACTAACACTAGGATTTTGCTCCCTTGCGGGCTCTAAGCGTAGACTATCCAAAGGAATAGGAATTAGTCTCCTTTCTCTGTACAACTTGAATTCCTGAAAATCCTCTGGAGATAGCTGTGCTTTAGCTGAATTCAAAACCTCTTTGAATTAATTTCTTGCTTGGAACATATCATCAAAAAGATCCTGCTCCCCGACAAATTCCTTTACTTTGATTGCATTGGTAAAATTCTTAAGAATATCATTTGGGTCAAATAACCTTCTTGAGAATTTGAACAGCTGTAGGCATGTAATGTTGCCTATCTCGTGAAACGCATGACCAATATCCAACAGTGAAAATGTTCCACATTTTATGGGAAATTGTGGCCAAATGCCCTTTTTCTTGTCTTTTAAATCTTTTGTTATACCTCCCTGGCCACAGGTCTGATACGCAATTTCCCGAGCTACAAGTCTATCTGGAACATATAAGTGTAAAACATGGGGAGAAGCATAACTTCCAAAAACCCTAATATAGGTGAACAATTCTTCTCCAAACCATCTTGCGACGAGGATAATATCAACCTCTGCTTCTAAGGATAACCTCGGGGCATCCTTATTATACAATGTTCTGTACAATGGCAGCATTATTCCATGACAAATTTGGTAAAAATGGGGGACAAACTTAGACTCCCATAGTTCTTTATGGTACACATGAATGGGCAAAGGATCGTGGATAGTCCATTTCCAGCCCATCACAGGGAATTTAGAGACATAGCAGATGGCGTCCATGACATAAGCAAATAAATAAAAAGGCGGATAAACCCGCTGGGAAACATTTCGTTTAGACCGGTAATGAAAAATAGCAGTGGTGAGATTATCAGATAGGATTTTGGCCCAATCTACAATTGTAGAATTAATAGCCGCATTCAACAAAGGAAGCCATTCGGGTAAGATCATATTTATGTCAGGCTTTCCAAAAAGCCTGCATAACATGGCAGCAGTAAAACAATAAGGAGAGGTAAGTGAACCCGTGCTGTACATACCTTGTTTGTTCTTCTTCAATGGTTCACTTCTTTTGGTCCACTCCTTTGTGCATTCTGCCAAATTTGAGTGTTCTTTGGCAAAATATTCCATAAATTGCTTGTTGAAAGTTTCCTGAGGTTCTGGCAGCTTATACATTAATCTCAGATCTTCTATGGTGAATGACCCAATTAGCTCTTCAGATGGAGTTCTGAATTGTCTGTCTGAAATATCTGTGCTATCCAGCACCCATCTCACCATGTCTGTATATGGGAGAACCCTTGGCCTTACTGCTATTCTATGTAGAAATGAGCAAGCCAAGTCTCTAAGGGTTGCTTCAGATGTATCCTTTGAACCTGCTGTAGCTGCAACTTTTATCACCACAGGGTTTTCATCTTCTAACAGTTTATACATTCCCTCCCAAGTGGATATACCGGCGTCCTTGTTACAGGCGGTGTCTGCGTATAGCGAAGCCATTTCTTTGTTCTCAGAACTTGAGCTTTTCTCCTTCTTACCCATAGTGTTTAGCGGAAGCTTTGTATAGTGGTCTGCTCCTTCGTGCCTGCGTTTTACGAATAAATGAGAGTAATGATATAAGAAAGGTGATGACACTGTTTTGAATGTGAAAGCGGATGAAATATAATATTTAAATTTTGAAACGACTTTCAATCTAAACACAATCTCTTTTCACATTAATAATCAATCCAATCATTTAATATAATCATTAAAGCGCATAACGGATTTGACATATGGGAAGATTGCCTTGGGATAACGCGCCTACATGAATCTACGACATTGCGATCTGCGATTTGCTGCGCAATATCGCAATATCGCAATGTCGCAATATCGCAAAATGAAGTCATGGCAGTCATAAAAATAGCGCAAAAGTAGAAATTGCGCAATAGCGCAAAAGCGCATATCGCAAAAGCACAATAGCGCAAAATCGCAAAAGCGCACAATCGCAAAAGCGCGGAATTGATAAGAGCGCAAAAGATATTTATTAATCATTTCTATTTTCTGCGCTATGCGATCTGCGATCAATGCGTTTTATATATACTATTTTTTTATGGATGCGCTATCTTGTTTCAAGAGAAATTTTATTATAATCTATCATAAACTTAAGTGTTTCTAAATATTCTTTCTAAGGGATTTTTATAAGTTTATGATAGAAAGTTTTATTTGAAAGGCAAACAAATCCTAATTGATTTTTTTTGGATTTTTAACTAAGGGTCCCCATTTATTTAGTATTATTGCTAATAATAAATAAAAGGGGGGTTGTTGCTAGTCACAACACCTATCTATGAGCAACATTCATATATTGGGTCCCGCGCTCCAGATTTTATAATGCCCCTTCCACCTTTTAACAAACATTCTTATCTATATTCATTGATCTCTAGTGCGTTGAAGTTTACATGGATGATTTTTCCATATATGATGATTCTTTTTAGGATTCCCTTCAGAATTTGAAGCAATTGATTATTTTTAGGATGCTCTTCAAAATTTAAGAAATTACTGATAAGGTAATAAGATTCCTCCCTTGCATTAAGTAATAAGAAGATCAACATTTAACATGGGGATAGTCCTTGACCACCTCATTTCTATTGAGAGTATACATCTGGAACTTGCTAAAGTCGAAGTCATTATACACCTAACAATACTCAAATATCAAAGGGAAGGAAGAGATTTTATTAGATATGCAAGATACTACCAAAGGTTCATTGAGCATTTCTCTAGAATAATTTCTCCTTTTTTTTTTGTTAGCTAAGTAAAATTATTTCTCTTAGAATGATTCTTTCCAGTGCACTTTCGAGGAATTAAAAGAGAAATTGGTTAGGGAACCCATCCTGAGGGGACCTAAATGGACCCTTCCATTCAACATCTCCTTTGATTCCTAGGAAACTCCTATTGGTGCAACACTAGGATGAGATAAAAGTCGATTATATTATTCTTTTTTTTTGCAAGTAAAAATATTTCAACAGTTGAGTTGAACTACATGGTTACAGAAAAGGAATTCTTAGTTGTAGTTTTTTCCATCAAAAAATTCATACACTACATTATAGGGTATGATGTATTTTTTCACACTAACCACTTTGCTATAAATTATGTAATAAATAAACATTTAACTAGTGGTCGAGTTACTCGATGGTTATATACTGAGTAGATCTAATGTTGTAGTTGAATATTTTCCAGACTTGATAATATAGGTTGTGATTTTTATTGAAGACTCCTTTCCTAATGATAACTTATTTGATGTTTCCACTAACTCACCATGGTTTGTAGACATAGAAAATTATTTTGTTATAGGAAAGACACCACCACTCCAGTCTATTAGGGAAAAGTAGAGAATTATTTAAAATAGTTCTTCATACTACTATACCCAAGGATAACTCTTCTACACCATATTTGAATATCTTTAGGTGTGTATGAAAATAGGATGTGTTTGACATCTTAAAGGTAGCCAATGAAGAACCTTACAGGGACTATTTCGTAGAAAAAATAACAATATATAAAATCCTTTATGTAGGATATTATTTGCCTTCTCCTTTAAAGGATGCTAAATAATATGTTAGTTGATTTAATAGATGTGAGTGGATGGGCTAACTTGGGAAAGGTAATGAAATTCCCTTGTGTCCACAAGTAATGATAGACCCCTTTGAAAAATTGAATATTGCGTTGAATTTCCATGACCTTGGGTCTAGGTTATAGTCTTAAAATAACTTACGCTACCAAACCAAGAATCTCAACCATGAACTACTTTGCCTAGCAGAAATATAAAGAAATAAATCCCACATGCACAAATATGTACATTTTTTAAAAAAATTGTACAATATTGTACAACCCCAATCTTCGTTATATTAAACAAACTAAATAATAGAATAGTCTATGGTATACAAGATACAATGAAAAAAATGTTGTGTATGCTTGATGGCGTATCTTGTCATGTTGCTCCTTCACTCCCGTAATGCTGACTAGATGCCCCTTAGTCCTTCAAAGGACAAGAAATCGAGACTCTGGGAGGGTTTCCACCTAACACTGTTGTAACTCACTTTTGTAGCATGTACACAGCGTGATCCAATCTACTCTTTGGGTAGGCCTAATATCGAGCTCCAAACTGCAAGGCTAGTAGTCACCTTTGTATATCAAGTTGTTGCACTTCGACAGCAATCTTCACCCAACATTCAACTCCTCTTCTTCATTTCAAGATAGCTTTCCTAGGGATACTTTGGGCTATCAACACAATCCCCTCCACCAAAATAACAATTCCCAATACTTCATTGTATATTATGCTCCTATGATGGAATATTCGCCTTCATGGAAGGTCTTACAAATTTCACCCAGAGGCTGCAACAAAACCGATCCAAATCTAGTAAACGCACTATTGCCCAACATACACAAGATGCACCAAATTGCATGCTTCAGCTCACTATTTTAGGGTCCTTTGATTGCTTCAATTCTGGACCGGTTATGGAACCTAACCATAGTTCCTAATAGTCCTAAAATTCTCCTATAATTTCCATCCCTTTAATGCAGCTTCCCTTCTAATAGAGGAGGAGAACCTTAGCTAAAATTACGGGCTACTCCAACCCCTTATAATGCTTTGACCTCCCTCTTTTATGTTTAAGCTTGATACAACAAGCTCCCTCTTGACTGTGACAACCCTTTCAAGGGTCTCCACTCCACCCAAATGGACTTGAAATAGTCTACCTACCCTCAACATCCAAGAACAGGCATGCGAACTTCCAAACAATAATATAATATTCTGAAATAGGCTTTAGAAAACCCTATTCCTCCATGCTGATTTTATCTTTCCTTGTTGTGGCTAGGGCAAAAGATTATCCTACTCAACGAGTTGTACTCTTGGCTTATGTTACATTTTTCAATGATTCTAAGCCTCATACTTACTGTATACTTATACTAAAGAGAGGGGCTTCCTAAAATGTCACACAAGGTTCTGCCAACTTGTCACATGCCCAAAAACATTGTTAACACTAGAAAATCATACAATGCAAGAGACTTTAGAAATTTTCCAACAAAAGGTACAAATCAATATTTTCCATCGAGAACATCATAGAAGGATAATTTTTTTTCCTAAGTGTTTTGTGAGAAAAAATGGACCGTGCACTATCAACAAAGGAATTTTGTGTCGATTGCACAACTTTTTCTTCGAAAGCCATGTAGTCAAGGGAAGGATGAATTATTAGTTTCTGAGACCACTTCCCACACTTGGGGAGTTGATTATTTGACATGGTTAGTCAAGGAAAACCTACTTGAGGTCACTCTAAAGATATATGCAACCCTAAATGGAACAATCTTGTCCTACTCTTGGGTCACTATCACTCTTGGGCCAAGGGAGGGACGATGGGCTCAAAATTTTATATATAAACAAGCCATGTGAAGATAAAACCATGAGACATTGTTATGATGGTAAAATTTATATTCGAGCAACACCACATTTCACTATTGAAGCAAGTGAAGTGAGAGCACTAAAATTTTGGCCTTACTTCTTCTAAGAAATCCAACATCTTAGTGAGAGAAGAGGAGTCCACCAATGCCATTGGAGAGTCTTCACACTTCTTTTGAGAGAGAGGAGAAGCTTGCAAAGAGATAAAGGAAAGGGACCTCCTTGGTAAGGTTATTTGAGCTCCATATCTTAAAGGATTCTCTTCTAGTGTTTTAGCATTCTATTGTATTCTTCTATCACTAGGAGTCAATAAATGGAGTCTTTCTCCATTGATATATCAGAATGTTTGCTCCATTGAGTATTTTGTTTTATTTGTCTCTTTTGTTTATGCTTATGTTTCTACATGCATTACTGCTAATAATAATCATGATTTCCTTTGTTAAAATTTGTTAGTAACAACACCAAATATCTCTGTGATTATTTGCAGGGAACAACCAACTGTCAATGAGGTTTTATTTGGTAATCCATTGCGACATAAAAAATAACACATTATTGATGATTCCACTGGTTTATTTTCTTTGTTCTAATGGTTGTTTTACAAGACCTCATCTTTGCATAACCAAGTACAAGGCACTTAGGACCTCTCTGGGAATTTTTTCAAGACCTATTGTAACTCTTCTAAGACTCAAAAATAAAAAATTTACTCTTTGTTCTCAATTGCACATCTTTTGCTCTGACAAACACATCACTCTGTTTCTATGTCTGAAAAATATGCGCGGTGTTCCAAAAAGTAAGAAAAGCCTTGTATTTTCCACTTTTTCAGGTGATTGTTAGACTTTAGTGAATTGAATTCAGCACTGCACTGTGTTATTCTATTTTTCAGTTGGCCTAGTTACTGTACTAACCATAATTAGTAGAGCAATTAGAGTTTTTTTTTTATATTTTACATTGAAAAAAACACACATAGATTAATTAGGGAGAAGAGTAACTAGCCAAATTCCACACATTTTTTAAAACTATTTTGTTGAAGTTTATGAAAATCACATGGTTTAATTAGTAAAGGAATAAGTGGCACATCATCCACAAATCTTTCTACTAAAAAAGCTATTTTTATTTTCAATATTTTTTGGGACTAGGGCCAAATGTTAATATAGAAAGCAAGTAATATATGCTTCCCTTGTGCCTTTGGGTGAACCTGGGCTTGCATATGAGTGATTTATCAAAGAATTTGGATTCCCTATATCCCGTTATTTCCACATAGTGTAATTAGAAGGATCATAAGTGGCCCATTATCCACACATAATTTTTGTTTTATGCAAGGAATAATCAAACACTTACTGTAATTACAGGGATATAGAAAGTGATCATTGCATATCCACATCTTATCAAACTTTTTTTTTTCACATTGTCACACACTAAGCATCAGTAAGATTTTCATTAAAAGGAATCCAGTTTCTAGGAATTTTATTCATAGCTTACATTTTCTTACCGTTTCACACCCTAAATAAAATTAAGACACCTAGAAACAATCATAACTTGAACCCACTAAAAATTTCCCCGTAGGGGTCACAAAAAAAGTATTAGTGCAAGTTAAGACCATTGGGGGTAGGAATCCCATAAGCCACCATGGTCATGTTACATTTTGAAACACACACATTGATTTTTTAGGGATCTTAAAATCCTTCAATCATCCCACGAAGAAGATTTCTCAAGCATTAGAGAGACCCAATTATGGGGGGATTCATCTTAGGTCCTGTGTGTGCCGTACTCTTTCGGGCTACCTGACCCATACAATGCTCAGTATTGGTAACTGACTACCAAGAATATAAATAATTGAATGCTCACATGGGATGAAGGTACTTTAGTAGCCAAAATCTAGGGCATCCTTTCCCTATAGGTGATGATGCAGGAAACACTAGATAGGCATTTACATTAACTTCGTTGATTGTTCAGCTACTGGAAGGTGTTTCCAATTATTTCTGGACATTGGCCCCAATACCCATCAGATGTAATATTCCCAATTTTTCACATGACATTTGGAATATTAGAGTTCTTAATTTTCCTAATGAATTAAGTAAATAAAAGGGTGGAGGGACTCATAATCCTCAAGATGAATAAATATCCACTTTTTATGTGTGAATGTGGATCAATTAAGCCTAGATCTACACAACGGGGTAGTGGAGCAACTACTAATGTGAATGGATTGGAAATCATGTCTCATTAATGAGATAGATCATGGAGGTTGAAGCAGTCAACTAAGATCATGGAAGCCATCTAATGAAATATCATATATAGTTCATGATGAAGTGATGGAGGAAGTGGTGCAATTAATGCACACATGATGGAGAGGGTTCACATTGCATCTAGACATGATGGATGACTTGTAGAGATAGCGCAGTCAAACATGGAGGATCATGTCCACATGCACAACACAATTTAGATGAGGGCCAAGGCATGGGAAGGCTCAGAAACTATATAAAGAAGATGAAGGAAAGAATAGAGGCACGCTTGAGTTTATTTATGTAAAGGCCTATTTAGATCTGGAATTGTCATCTGACATTCCATGCTTTTTTTGGTTGTTTAGCTAAGATTGCAAGTGTTGTTTAGCACTGGGTGTTCCTGGTCGGTAATCTCACCTGTTTCCTTGAGTGATCTCTTCTGAGAGGATTTTTAATTCATTATTCATATGGAATTGGTGCTACACATATTTCCATTCTCTGCAGAACACCTACCTTCAGGAATTAAGCAATTTCTGAAGATCATTTTGGGAGGTAGAGGTTGTCTTCAATAGTTCAGATGGAGAACCCGTGTAGGATTATTCCTATCACCTTGGGCTTAAAGATCAGCATTCCCATGGCTTCATTTCAGATTTGGCATCAAGAAAATATTTATTGACCTCTTAGCAGCAACAGTCCCATCAAGGATTGCATAGTTCATCCTTGTAGATCCGAAGGAGGAAGGAAGTTGCTAGCATTTCAACTACTAATCCTGTGAGGGATCATCCCCTTACCTTTCCATCAACATTTCCATCAGCCTGGAGCCTATTGCAGCATATTTCAATAGGAATAAAGCCTCTCTCTCTTGTATAAGGCAGTTTTGGGTAGCAACTTCATATTCAGTTGTTGCAACTTGAAGGAGGAAGAAGAGGAGGAAACATCTCAAGCTCCTAGCTTGTAGATATGAAGGAGGGATCAGCACTCAAAGCTCAGATCTGTTTTTAGAACATATTGTAGTCATATTTTGATCGTATCTAGCTTCAGATCTATATCACCCAGCAGTCAAAGGATCAAACCCTATGAGGGTGATTTTCCAAAGTTTTAGATCTAGAAAATCCTTTCTAGGTTATCTTGGGTTCTCATCACATTGGCCAGATCTTGAATCTTGGCATCATCATAGCTCCTGAGCTACCTATATTTGCATTTCCTTTTGTAGCAGTTTCATGTATATCAGCAACAGAAGGAACAACACAATATTTCTACCTGTAAGCTCACCAGTTACGCAGTGCTAGTTGTAGTATGTTTGTAGGGTGATTCTAGGCCATCTCTTTGGCTATATCTACTCATATTTTGTACATTGTGTAACTGAATCCTATACATATAATAAAATGGCTCAGCTTCTCTGTATATTCTGATGTTGTCTTGAGATCTATTATTTACTTAGTTGCAGTTCTTATATTGTGTTTCAGTATTCCTGCATTCTCCCTTTTGGGATATTACATCAGAAGATATATTCTCAAGGCCTAATTAATTTGAGAGTGGAAAGGACGATCATGTCTACATAGGATTTTTATCATATGAAAACAAACTAAAAACCATATTTTAACTTTATTGGACACATAAATTATATCTAAAGGAAAAATTACCTTTCCATTTTTTCTTTGTTTTATGTATGTGATTATATTGCATTGATAGTGATATTCTTCACTCCAACCAATAAAAAGTAAGTCACACTAATCAACACCATATAGGACCCCTTGGAACATCATCGATCTAGGTGTTTCTTATACCTCCCCCATTACCGAGAGCTATGATAGGCCTCATGCCATTTATGTGTAGAGGATGTCACACTATCACCATTATAGGATCTTCCTTTATTAGGGCAACTTTTCTCGGGACCCCTCCTCGAAAAAATACACCCATTATGACTGCTCAAGGGTCACTAATTACTAATACCACATACCACTCCTCTGGGTATCCCTAGGAGCACCTAGCAGGGCAGTCTTCCTCTCGCCTCCCTCCGAGGACCCATTTGCACATACCTATCCAAAATCATTTCATGATGGTAGTTAACTTGAAAATACCTTGCTTAGAATATTTGAATCTACCAAATCTAAGTAAGCTAGTCAATGGACCAATCAGTCATGGCTTTAATTGCGTATTCATGCCCACTAAGCTACCTTCAGATACTCCAAAATTTGAAGGAAATCAAGGTGAAGACCCAGGAAACCATGTCATGAATTTTCACCTATGGTGTTCATAAAATAATATTAATAGAAGATACCATTCGGCTACGACTATTTCAATGAACCCTTATAGGGCTTACAATGAAGTGGTATGTTGATTGACCTTCTACATCACCTCGAAGATTTAACTCCCTAGCTACAAATTCCTTACATTATTAGAACTCCTTATTCGACACGACTCAATAATGGAACTCCTCACCCAGTTCTAACAAAGACCCACCATCCACATACTAAACCATATCCATTAATGGTGGAAGCATCGTAGCTTGTGGAAAGCCATTTTCAATGATAGATATCTCCTGGACTTGTTTTTTCGATCCCTCACATCATAAATTTCTAAATATGTGGAAAATTCATGCTCGCATAATGAGGAAAAAGGAATTAGTAAATCCCAACAACTAGAGCTCATATACATCCAGTTTGGATATATCTACCACGTCCTTCCAAATGCCCCATGCCTACAAACTTATAGAGAAATACCAAGAATATCAAATATTGTTGATGGATTGATAGGGTCCTTAGCACAAATTCAACCAAACAAAAGTTACCAATATCTCAGATATCGTTTTCTAGTCAAACATTTGATGCTACTCAAAATGTATCGCATCTAGGATACTACCCCATTCAACCTTCACCATTGAAAAATGTGACTAACAGGGTAAACCAATATCATCCCCAACAAGGAGGAATATACCCTCCACCTAAGGGAAATCAATACTCATCTAGGAATACTGACGTAAGAGATTAGTCCCAGAATGCGTACGCCAATCAGGGACAAGGAAACCAATACTCTAATTTTCCCACACAACAATAAAATATACCACCAACGCAAAATAATGTAGGGGCTAATTTAGTGCAACCCTCCCAAGTTCAAAAACCATCATCATTTGACCAGGAGAATAATAACAATCCTCCTAATTTAGCTAAGAAAAACCAAAGATAAAACGAAGGGAGATCCTACAGAGGGGGAAGAAATCAAAAATAGCCCCCGCGAACACAAGTTGGGGGCAAACCCAACTGAAATCAGA
This sequence comes from Pinus albicaulis, assembly GCA_034641835.2. Classification (NCBI taxonomy): domain Eukaryota; kingdom Viridiplantae; phylum Streptophyta; class Pinopsida; order Pinales; family Pinaceae; genus Pinus; species Pinus albicaulis. The sequence goes on from CM076577.1 coordinate 461,215,179, forward strand.
ACCAAGAACCAACCAACAATAATGCCCAAAGGAAAAACAAGGCTACCAGTATAAGGAAAAATCATTCTTATGGCATATGTGGGGAGTATGACCATTACACCCACCACTCTCCTAAGCTCCCTGATTTTAAAGGGCTTCACGAAAATAGAGGGCAAGGGGAGCATAACCAACAACCTATAGTATTGTAGGAACCTTTCCCCCATCAAGGAGTAGTTAATACTCAACAACATCAACCATCCCAAGAAAATAACTCTGGAGGGAACACTAATAACATCTCTCATCACGACATTTACATGGCAGGAGAAGAAATTCTCCTGTGAATGTGAAATAGAACTTATGAAGCTCCCCCGAAAACCAACCCATTTTCCCCAAGAATGAATATACCCACAACACTGCTAACCATTTCTAGGTTTTCCATCGAAACTATGCCAAAAATGGTAAAAGGAACCTTGAGGTGCATAGGGAATAATTCAAAGGCTTCTCATAGCTATAACATAGTGGACAAATTTTCTCACTCCCCTTCAACTATGTTAGCATTAGAAGTACTAGAATATTTCCAAGCCCAACATAAATCCTTACTTTCCACATTAGGTGCAATTGACCCTTTTGATTCTCTCTTAAGGTTTTTTGACCTACATAAAGTGAGCCCGTGACTCCCTTCTCTAGTCTCCTTTCAAATCTCAGTATCAATCCATGACATCACCATTCATCATTGCATCGTGGATGAAGAAGCATCCACATGTATCATGTCAAAAATAGTTTGGAAGAAGTTAGGAACACTAGAATTAAAATCATTTGACATGGTGCTTGAAAAATATGATGGGTGCCCTTTCACCCCTATAATTTTCTTTCAAGATGTACCAATACATCTTATCGACAAGACTGTGCTCATTGACATTAAATTCTTAGATGCATTGTTGGATTACAGCATCCTTCTTTGACATAGATATTGTATGAAATGACTATGTCAACATCCTTTGTATCTAGAATAATTATGTTCAACCGTGAATGGAAAGTCTTTACTATATACCAACTCATATATTATGAAAAGAAACCTATAACCACCCTTGACAACGTGCTACCATATGTAGATTCTTATGTGGAGTTGGTCACAACATACACGAGGTTGGCTCCTAGTCATTTCAAACCATCCACTCTCCTCGAAACATACCTCAAAGAACCACCCGTATTACTAGGAGACGTTCTAGCAACTATGGGAGTTGTGGTGTGCATGATTAGTTCATCAAAAACTGTACCAAGTCAAGAACCAGAGCCCAACACCATGAGTGTCACTGCCACTGACTCAACATTTATTCCATATGAAATTTCCCAGACACCCTTATTATATCCTCTGCCTCGTTTTGTCTCACAACAAGTCATGGAAACACTTACATTGTGAAACATGTCTCTTGTGATATTGCTCTGGTATTTGGCCACACTAGCTATGTTGGGGAACTCAGGTATCACGTCTACAGGTGTCATTCCTATCACCTCTAAGGAGGCCACCATAACGCAGGAAAGACATGGTGCCAAAAAAAGGAGATGAAAAAAGGAAGAAGGTGGACGTGCCTAAAGTTTCTAGGATTTCCCCTACTTTTTCATTGGGAAATATAACTGGTAATCCTACGAACACTTTCCTAGAGTTATGTGAGTTGAAAGCTCTTCTACATGTCGTAAAATTGACTGTGACCCCAACTCCGCATTAAAGAGAAAATGTCACAAAAATACAAGGTAAGGAATTGTGTACCAACCATGAATGCATCATATGTGCAAAGCACATGCATTGTACCCATCATTGCCCCAAAATCCCTTGATATAGAGAAGCGTTACATGCACTAGTGTAATCCAATTTCTAGGATCCATCCGTAACACCCATGTAGATAGGGAATGATGGATGAAAAACCATCTTATACATATGAGAAGAACTTGCATCATGTTTGTACCTAACACATGCAACCCCAAAATCACCACAATGGAAAATAAAGGCTAGACCTCATGCCCAAGTTTGTGCATTCTGCGATCAACCCGATCACTTGATCACTCAATGCCATGAACTGAGGGAATTTAATCATTGCTACACAATCGCCCATGTTTCCCAAAGAAACTTATCTAGACACAGACGACATACCTGTCATATCTATAGAAGTAACCATCATGTGTGTCATTGTCCCCACCTCCCTTGATTATACTCTATGTTAGATTTCATGTGTCATTTCATCACTAAAAGCTATAACTTAGTCAGTTCAGACTCAAAACTTTTGGATAGTAACACAACTCAAGGAAATGAAGCATCTAGGTTCATCATGTGTGTGTTTGAAGAGAGAAAACCAACCAAAATCCTTCCACCCTCTTTTCACCATCATCACCCTAGATATGGGAGGAAGATGAAACTCCCCAATAAGGCATGGTCTAGACCAAACCTCCCATGTTCCCTATGCGATAAACCCAACCACCTAGTTAACCAATGTTGGGATTTTACCAATTTCAATGATATTTTCTGCATAGTGATCCCAATTCCCAAAATATATCTCTCCAATCAAGAGAAAATCACATCTCTTCATCATATGAAGAACTATCAATATCTTCCACGATTGTGAGAATCTAGAGCACCGTTAAACCATAACCACCCAAGGAAGCCACATCACACTAAAACTAAGACCCATAGGAAGCAAGAACAAAAAAAATCCCCATCTCATGACCCCAACCAAGCATCATTGTCTTACGTTGTGAGTAGTACTAGCTCGCATACCATTTACTCAGTAAGCATCTGTCCTGAATGCCACATTTGCACTAGTCATGCTCACAGTACAAAAGCATGCCCTATGTTACGAAAATTTTAGCATCTTCAGATTCAATGCCAGTTTCCTATAAAGGAGGACACTTTTTCCCCTTGTACACCAACAAGGTCATTCGAACCCCCCCTCATCTAGTACAAACCAATCATCATGGAAACTCTTTCACCACTTGATGCTGACGACACTCAACATCACATATGATTCATGTTATCATCCATGGGAACCATGATTCATGTTGTATTCTCATCATTTTTGGGTATCGAGACTGCTACAACTACCATAACAGTAGTACTACAATCGATGGTGTAGACCCATCATATATACACTTTGTAAACCTCACTTGGTTCTACAACATCAACCACCATATCATAATCTTGTTTTTCAAACAACACTGCTATGCTCGAATGCCTCTCTCATGGCGTCGTGCAAACCAATCCCCCCTTAGATAATATTTTTCACTCATACGAAGATATCTTGGATGCCATGATGAAACCTGAATTTCCATGGGACACCATGCATCATCACTTGTATTTTCTACCTAAAAAGGAATTCTTACCTAACAACACAAAGACCCATGATATTTGCGCCATTGAATCTAAATATTTCCTACCATCATAAAAAGTATATTGGTTCAAAAATACTTTCTCAGCATCTGATGTGTTTAAGGAAGGAAACATGTCAAATATCTCACCTACCATTAAGGTAAACATTTCAAAAAAAAATTGCAAGGTCAAAGAAATATCCATGTTGGAAACATGATCTCCAGAAGAGGAAACCTCATCCACCTCCCTTTTACAAGAATACATGGATATATTTGTGTGGGATTACTTAGAGATGCCAGGAATATGTCCCACCATTGTGAAAAATCATATTGACACATGGATGGATGCCCTTCCCATCTGGCTAAAACAACATCAATTACACCCTTCTAAGGAAGAAGCAATCAAGTAGGAGACAGATAAACTCCACAAAGCTTGGTTTATCTACCTGATCGCTTACACCTCTTGGGTTTCTAACCTTGTACCCATCATTAAATAACAAGGAATCTTCCATGTTTTTACCAATTTCCGAGATCTAAACAAAGCATGTCCCAATGAAAATTACCCCACACCATTCATTGACCAAGTTATAGACGTTGGCACTGGTCATGAGGCCTTACCTTTTATGGATGGGTTCTCGAGGTATAATTAGATATAGATTCGACATATCAATTGATACAAAACACATTTACCACTCCTTGGGGTACCTTCACATACCAAGTTATCCCATTTCGTCTTAAAAACGTCTGTGCCACCTTCCAGTGGGCGATGAAGTAAATCTTTCATGACTTGGCTCATGTCATCATCTCTTATTTGGATGACACCATTGTATGATCTAAGACATTTTTTAATCATTTAGAAGACCTCCGCTTTGGTTTTCAACAATGTCGGCAATATAACCTATGCTTGAACCCTCTCAAGTATGTCTTATGCATTAACACTGGGAGATTGTTGGGATTCATTGTTTCCCAGCAAGGTATTAGAGTCGAACCTATCAAATTCTAGGAAATCAATGAAGTACCACCTCCAAAAACATTGAAGCACTTACAAATCCTACAGGGTAAGGCCAACATCTTACTACTCTTTGTCCCCGAATATGCAACTTGTGCATAGGGCTTCTTGTGTCTCCTTCATCAAGACATTCCTCTCAAATGGGATGGAAAGGCCCAAAAATCATTTGACTTATGAAAATACACCTTTTCTTTAGCTCCTTTGATCATCCCATCCAACCACAATAAATATTATACTCTATATATAGCAGCGTTAGATATAGCCATTATTGGGGTACTAGTCTAGGATGTACTAGACAACAGGGAACATGTAATTTATTACTTAAGAAAAAACTTAGTCGGGCCTGCATTGAAGTATGAGCCCGAAGACAAAAAAAACCTTAGCCCTAGTGCATGCAGTACAAAATCTTTGGCACTATATCATCCTTTGAACCACCACTATCGTAGCATCTATCAACCTCATGCTATACTTTCTCACTCACCACATGATGAACCATAAATATGCCTGATGGGTAGTTATACTCCAAGAATTTGATCTGCAATTTAGCTCCCCTAAAATAAAAAGCGCACTCATCCTCACCGAATTCATCAATGACCTCCCAACAGGGACCCAAGGATCCCCCTTTAACGATGCACTACCTAATGAACATATGTTCTTAGTGAAAATAGAGGACCCTTGGTATGGTGATATCCTGATTTACTTACGAAATCATAAGTTCAAATATCATCTCATTGAAGGTGCATATGCCATCAGGCCCCTCGATACCTTCTTTTAGGGAACGTCCTTTCCAGACGAGGCGTCAACACCATCTTTTCTTGCTGCCTCACTCAAGACCAAGCTGACGAAGTCCTGAAAAACTACCATAGAGGGGTTTTTGGTGGCCATCTATCAAGAATGGTCACCTCCCAAAAGGTACTACATGTGAGTTACTTCTAGCCCACCATTTTCCATTGCTACATCCAAACAATCAAAATATGTGAGAGATGCCAATGCTATGCTCACAAGGCACGAGCCCTTATAGCTCCCTTGCACATAGTAATCATATCATGCCCTATTTGAAAATGGGGCATAGAATTCATGATATGCAACCCCACATCATTGCACAACAATAATTACATAGTGATGGTCGTTGATTAATTGACCAAATGGGCAGAAGTCATGCCCACATATAAAAAAACCATGAAAACTGCTCCACAATTTTTCTTCAGCCATATCATCGCATGGTTTATTGTCCCCAAAAAATTGGTGTCAAATCATGGGAAAAATTTCAAAAACGAAATATTCCAGAAATTGTCACAACACCTCAGTTTTTGACACGGGTTTGCATCACCATACTACCCATAGTCTGATGGCCAAGTAGAATATGTTAAAAAAGTCCATAAAACAATGCTGCAATGCATGGTTAACAACCACAAAATCAATTGGCACCACATGGTATTCTTAGCCCCGTGGGCATACCACACAATTTTCAAAGTGTCAACAAGATTCACACCCATATAGTTAGTCTAAAGGGTGGAGGCCATGCTTCCCATCGAACGTGAAATCCCCACCCTACATTCAGCCATTGAACTTATAAACGATACTAAATCCTTATAGAAAGGGTTGGTATAGTTATAAATCATTGACGAAATTCGATGAGAGTCTCTCCAGCATAATAAAGCCCACAACAAGATGGTCAAAGCATTGTTTGATCACAACATCACCCCTTTGTCATTCACAGAGGGAGAACTAGTCCTATGTTATGATGTTGCAAATGAAGCTTTAGGACCCTGATAATTTTGATACATTATGGAAGAGTCCATATATCATCAAACATTTCCTCCTCAAGGTATTTTACATTCTATAAAATCTCGACAGGACATGCCTAAAAACCCCATCAATGGGCTCTACCTCAAAATGTTTCACCCATAAAATAAGGGCCTCACTACCCTAGAATGTAGATATATGCAACACATTTTTTTATGATGATCACATCATCATTGATGTTTTCTAAAAACATGCTCTCTCATTTTTTGTTGCAGATGGATTATTCACCAATATACCATTTCGTATTTGTTGATGGTGCCTCTCGATGGTCATAAAAATTAGTTGCTATCGACTGGTCCATATACTCTGCTAACGAGTCACCATACCTCACTAGTAGACTTTGTATCAGGTCAGCCACCAACAATCAAGCCGAATATGATGCTATCATAGGACTTTTAACTAGTACCTCCCTCCAAGGCATCTACCATTTACATGTCTTCCTCGATTCCGAACTAGTTGTATCGAAGTTAAACCAAACCTTTCAAGTGTGTGATTCATGCCTCTTTAGAAAATACCTCCATGCACAAAGATTATCCTGTAGTTTTGATCACATCGCATTTATACATATACCAAGATATCAAAATCATGTAGTTGATCGCATAACTAGCCATATCCTAGACTGGAATGCATCACATATACCATCAACCATAATAGCATAAAATACATAATAAGAAATAGATCCATCATAAACATAAAATGTATCATAAACCCATCATAAAACATAAAAAAAATCATAAAAATACATATACACATCATGAAATTTGTCAATATACATCTTTCGCACACAAACACACACACACACACACACACACACACACACACACACACATATATCAAAAAATGTATGTGTGTCTAAGTATACAAAAAATGAGTCCACTGGCTCATCATCAGGAAACAAATATGTCATAAAAAATACAAGGGAGATATGATAATGGGTTCCTTCCCTGGTATATACATAAATAATTCTAGGATTAAGCCCCTCTAGTCAATTCATATGGACCAACATCCATGCTCGGAGATATGATAGGAGTAGCAATAGTCACTACGAAATCTACATGGCACAATGTTTGATGATGTGCCCATTCACGTGCCATCACTGTATCTAGGACCGGCTCAACATGTCATCATAACCCCCAGTGGGAATCCCCCAGGTGAGGGTCTCTACCCTCTCCCAGGTATCTCTATAATCTCATAGACAAGCCTCAAATGTTTCCACATGAGCCTCTGTAGAGGCCCAGTATGCGCCTCTGCAGCCTCACCACGGTCCTCCATGGCCTCACCATGCGCAAGCAAACCCGCGAAATCTCCAGCTACCACAGCACTGGTACACTCCCTTAAGGTTCCACTCATATCTAGATGATGAAGTGACATCGTAGGTCTAGGCCTAGGTGGAGTCCTATCATCTCTCAGTCTTTGTGGTGCTTGTGTTTCCCCTTGAAAAACCATACCTCGAGGATCATTTCCTACCAAGTAGGCTAGAGGTCATCCACCAAGACCCGGATCTGCAATTAAACAAACAGGGTATCAATGTCATCATAAAAACACATACATATATACATGTAAAAAATACTCAAATTCAGAAAATAAAAAGATCATACCTACTAACCCCCATGCATAATCCAGAGGAAGGCCTATCTATGGGTTTCCAATGAAGTCCACTCCATGATATGGAAACTCTAAGATTAGCTAAGGGTTGGAATCAATACAACCATCCTCAACGTTGTTCCAATATCACCCTGCATCTCCCCCTCCATGATGGGGCATAACGAGTGCCCACCTCTATAGCCAATGATCCCTCGGATGACCAACCAACACTGCAATAAAGGGTCGTAACATGATGACCCTCTCATACATAATGCGACAAAAAATATTGGCATAGCATAAGCTATGAGCTCTCTCTCGTTGTACATGTGCAAGCTAGAACGTCATACCATGATAAAATAAGTGGTCTCAATCAAAGAAGTGGCCCACCTGTAGTTGTTGCATAACCGAAACATGCGACCCAAATACTATATGGGGCGAAGCTAATCCTAGGAAGCACATAGTCATTGATAGAGCCACATGCTCTATCAAAATCAAGATATTCGACACATCAATACATCTGTCCATAATGGCATTGGGCCCCAAGTACCCCTTCTCATCGACCTAATGTTAGATGTTCACTACCCCAGGTGGTAGTGGATAAGACAATACCTCCCAACGTGGCAGAATTCTTATCACAAAATACACATCGATATAGTTAACTAAGCTCATCTCACATTCATAATCATTCAATATTTATCCAAGTAGTGAATGAGGAACTGTAAAAAACTATCCTGGGATCTCAAGATGGGTTTATGAAGAAACTTCAATAAACCCCACCGTGCCAATATCTCATGAACATCTGGGTCATAATCCATGTCATCTCGGAGGGTGGACTAGTCCCTCTATCTCCACATATTTCTAGTGAAACATCATCAAAAATATCATTTTTTGACCCCTTTTAGCTTAAAAAATAAGCAAAAAGTTCTTTACCAAGACCGTGTGATTTAAGCCTACACAAGAACACATATTGTGTGTATTTATGTTGAAAAGGTGCATGGTACGCGCATTTGTTGAGTGAACAGGTGCATCGAATACCATGGTCAATCGACACACCTATTATTACATAGATGTGTTGCCCCTGGCCTCACATAGATGCGACGTTTGACACACTTACATTTGCCTTTTTCATGAGGATGGTGCATGAATATCAGGGCTTCATGTGTCAACCATGCAACTCTCATTGAGTCACACATGTGGTCCCATAGATCTAACCCTTCCCCTGTACGACCTACCTATCCTACAAGCTAAAAAAACATAAAGTTATAGGTTCTAGCTCCTACCTGGCCCTCTCCACACTCATCCCAGGTGCTCTAGCTAACCACAATGATAAGAAAATATCCTATGACATCCTCCGACCTCTCAAGCTCACGACCATTTTTCCCTATATATTACCCCTTTTTCCATTTTTTGGAGCCCATAACCATAGCTTCAGACGTATGTTCTCAAAACCACAAGAGGCACAAAGATCAATACCTCATCATCTTCAACCTAGAACTCTCCATTCCATTTAACACCAAAAATAATTTTTGGGCCCATCACATGCCCCCACACTTTATCTTAGGTACACCCTCTCTTGTTTTCTAATTCATTTCATCACATATTATCATATGTTTTAAAAATATACTTTCACTTGGGGTATTGGCCACACATATTGTAGGTGCATCAGAAACACCATGCTTTAGGCTTTTGTTTAAGCTTTACATATCCTGACATAATTTCTCCAAAGTCCACCATTGAGTCCATTATCTCAACCATTTTTATCATCACCTCACCTTCTACATGATAAATGCTCACTACGGTCAATAGAGCCTCGCTACTCATGGATCCCATCATATTCGTAGACCCCCACCCGCTATCAAGAATCATGACCACCCACTCTAGCTCGGGAACCACCTCATTTACATGCCTTTATTATCAATCTTATTTTCATTTAACCATCAAACTCTAAAACCCACTCCTGAGCCACCATCAATAATTTTACGATGGATCAGTAAGATGCATTAATATTTTACACATTTTTCCTATCACAGCCCCATGAACATAACCCATCTCTGTCATTTCATCTACCTCATCACCCCCACACTAAGACCAACCAATGGGTCCCCAACCCTCAATAAACAAATACTTTCCTCGCATCATCATGCAGGAGCATACATGTTAATGGGGCACCCGTCTGCATGTTTGTACATCCAAACCACTTTTAAATTCTTTTGGAAAGTGTACAAAGATTTTTTAGGAGAAATACTTCCACCCATATTTTTATGTTTCATACTTAGCGTCATTTATTTGTCACCCTTGGTTGGAGCTTGCAAATTCCTTACCAAATCCCAATCACATAAGTTAGAGCATACTTACACCCACCCTAGATGTCATATTGACTCCAGGGCTACCCTTATCAGAAATTGTCTTGATTATCACCACTTGCATTAACAGCTCCAACCTCGGGTAGATTTTCCATAGCCATTAGTTATAGCTGGTTCTCGTTATCATGTATTGTTAACCTAGTATGTTATACTCTACTTAACCAAAAACCTTGATCCCTTGTATCAACACTTGTTTTGGATGGTTGATACTTCTTTCCTATCGACTTCACTGACCATATTCCAAGATTGAGGTAGTACCTTGTATGGTTCCCCCCCCCCCCAATTATGAAAATCCTCTGATGGCACAATGGGAATCAAAGTTTCCCATTGATGTCATTAATCCTCCTGACATTCAACATCTGCACCATTTTTCAAGTGAATTCGGTATCGCGCTTCATAATTGTTGCGCTCTGCGATGTAGTTAAAGGCCTGTATATTTATAAGAATCTCTTTCGTAATTTCTTAAACAAAAATGTATGGGAGGTTCCCAAAAGTCGAAGACCCATGCATATATTGAGCAGCTCATCAAAAAGTGCTTCACCTATAGAATTCATGTGGGTAGCAAAATTCAACCTATTTTTTCAAAGTAAAAAACTCCCTTGATGGCATCAGTAGTCATCATCACCAACCATCAGTAGGTTACTTAACACAATGCGACATGACAAAACCAATATCTGCCATATTGTATTAACTATTCATAATAATGAGCATATGGGACATGCCCACCTCATAGAAAAATTTCTTGTTTTATCACTTAAGGTTTCCTACAGAGCAGGGTTACTCTTTCTCTTTAACCAAGGTATTACCCTAATCATATTTGCAGCAAGTTACTCTCTCTCTCTCTCTCTCTCTCTCTCTCTCAAAGTTTTTATGTAGAATCTTAGTCAAAATAGAAAAAACGATGGATTTCGGCTACACGCCTCCTCCTAGACCCCATACATTAGGGAGAAACTATTAACACCAGAAAATAATACACTGTAACAGACATTAGCAATTTTCCAACAAAAGTTACAAAGAAATATTTTCCAGTAGAGAAAATCATGGAAGGATAAAAATTTATTTTTTCCTAAGATTTTGTGAGAAAAATTGGATTGTGCACCAGCAAAAAATGAAGTTTCTGTGGATAATGTGGCTTTTATTCAAAAGTTGTGCAGTTTAGGGAAGGCCGAATTTTCAGTTTCTGATACCACTTCCCACACTTGGGGATTTGATTCTATGGCATGGTTAGCCAAGGAAAACCAAATTGAGGTCACCCTAAAGATATGCAAACCTCAATGGAATCATCTTATCCTACTCTTGGGTCACTATCACTCTTGAGCCAAGGGAGGGAAGATGAGTTCAAAAATTTCTATATAAACAAGCCATGGGAAGAGAAAACCATTATACATTATTATGCTGGTGAAATTTCTATCAGAGCAACATCACATTTCCTCGTTGAAGCAAGAGAAGTGAGAGCACTATCATGTTGACCATATTTCTTCTAAGAAATCCAATATCTTAGTGAGATAACAGGATTCCACCATTAGAGAGTAATCACACTTCTTTTCAGATAGAGAAGAAGCTTTCAAAGAGACCAAGGAAAGGACCTCCTTGGTGAGAATATTTGAGCTCCATAGCTCAAAGAATTATCTTGAAGTGCTTTAGAATTATATTATATTCTTCTACCACCAACATTCAATAAAGGGGGTATTTCTGCCTTGAAATATTGACATGCATTCTCCATTGAGTGTTTTGTTTTATTTTTCTCTTTTGTTTAGCCTTATGTTTCTACATGCATTATGTCCAATATTAATCATGATTTTCTTTGTTAAAGTACGTTAGTAACAGCACCAACTATCTTTGTGGCCATTTGGAGGGAACGACCAACTATTAAGGAGGTGTTATTTAGTACTCTATTGCCACAAAAACACTAAGAAAAATACCCTAGTCCGACCTTGACATACATGTACAATCCCATAATATAACTTCAAAATTCATATCTCTACTTCTACAACTCAAAATTTAACAATTATTGAATCATTTGATCCTTCTTTCCTCCCTCTATCATCTCATGTCATCACATATAGAAATGTGCTCCTGAAAATGCCCAAAACATGATTTGGTGCAAAACCCCATACTTGGGTTCCAAACCCACAAGTGACCCTTGTGGCACTTTTCCCTCCAAATCCTGAACCATAGGGCTTGGAGTACATCCCAAGCTACGCAAATCAACACTCCCTCTCAGCGAGGGAGGTAGTTCCAATATTAGGAAGTAACTCATCATCATCATAATTTCTCACAATAATTTCCCAATTACTGCCGCTCACAGTCGCAACAATCCATGTTCTGTGAAACTGCCTTTCTCAGAAGTGTCACTGTCATTGGAAGCATCCTACTTCTTTTTGTTGTAATGTATCACTTTCCAATCTCTCCATGATTCCTTTTGGTAGATGTGTAAGCATCCTTTCTCCCCACTAACCATGCACTCTTCTTGGGCTAAAAAGTCTCCCTATGAACTTGTATGATCCTAGTAGAATTTGAATCCCTCTGATTCTCTAGAACTTGGACCTTATTCTCTATAAAGTGTACCTTCTTCTCAAGAACCTATACCTACTCCTTTGAAGCTTGCACCTACACCTGCACCTAATCCCGCTTCTCTAAAACCTGCACCTACTCCACCTGCTCCTTTACATGATCCACAAGCTTTCTCGTCAACCTGTAGAGACCATTCTCTCTAACTCTTAGTATAATCCCATCAGACTTAGATCCCGTGGGCCTAATTATTCCCTTCCCATTGTGAAAAAGACCTCAAACCCCTTTCTCTTGATCATTGAGATGGAAATTGTTATCCAAGATAGCAATTATAATTATTCATTGAGTCAATTGGTTAAAATAGTTAGGGTTTTGAATTTTCTCAAAATAAGTCATATGTACAAAATTATTTTGGGTCACAAAGCCAATTTTCAAGGTCATTGTGAATTTTAGTGGGTGTCAACTTTAAGGTGAAAATAAAAAAACTAAATGTGTCTTAGGCTCATTTGGTCATAATTATAAATTTGATAGTTCAGAAAACTTTCGTAGAAGCTCTAGTCATAAAAACAAAGTATTTTGTATGAAAGTTCCTGAAAATTTCGTAGCAAATATGCCTTCCCAAAAATTGATTTCTCTATGGAAGTTCGTTGTTGTGGTAATGGTAAGGAAAAGGTAATTTTTTTTAGAAACGATCAAGGTCATAGTCATGTGGGTGATAATTACATATCATTTTTATTATCCCTCACTCCAAAAAAACATGTACACCTTATAGATTTATTCCTTTTTTCATCCTCTTTCTATTTTTGAAATAGTTTGTTGCCATTAGCTTGGTTTCCCTCTCATTCGAGCCATTCGTGTTGTCCATTGCTCAGTCTTTTTGTCTTGTGAGCTGGAATAGTTGTATTTAGGGTAGGTTTGTAGGTGTCATAGCTTCTCTTGCTATCTTTTGGGATATTCACAGTTGTCCAAGGAGAATCACATTTCGTTTTGAAGGCATGGCAGCTCAAAGGAAGTAATATAACGGAAGGTATATCAAAGCAACTAGACGTTTTCAATAAGGTTGCAAACAAATATGGAAAATTGTTAGAAAGGAAATTTACTTTATATAGAATGATGAAAAACCTATGCAAGAGTACCATATGGTTTCAAGTTGATAGGATGAGGTTATAGGGACAATTGAGAACTTTAGAAGAACCAATGGAAATGATACAAGCTTGGCTTTTGAGGAAAGACCTCAAATGATTGTTCAAATTGATGACACTCCATGAGTATGGTAAGACCATAAATTTTTTCTTAAGCCATGGCTAATCAATAGGTTGGGTAATATACATTCTTATATAGGCTTTTAGATTTGTTTTGGAGGTCAAAGAATAATGAAAATTCAAAATCTAGGAAACTAGGCACTTTTGTAGCAACTCCCAGGCTTAAAGGAAAAATTTTGCTACGGAATTGTTGTAGCTTTCAATGGAGGAAACAACCAATTAAAATTTTAGAAATATGAGGGATAAAGACATGTATTTAACTCATCAACCTCAGAGAAGACCCTACAACATTCAATAAAGTCAAAATACATGCAAAAAGGTGATTTTGGCATTTCCTACTTAAGTTCGCTACCAAACTTCTTGTACTCAGTTTTTCTAGCGTTATAGAGTTTTGATGATTTTTGGGCAGTAAAATAGTGACGAAATGGATATAACACAAGTTTAAGGTGTCCACATCATCAACATATGAACTCATTTTTTTTAGGGGGACACTTCAACAGGTCAACTAAGTCAACCTCCACGTTATTTGCTATCGAATTTCTGGAAATGATTATTTTAGTATTCAGCTGCAAGCTCACATTCTAACCAAATGGGAAGTAATTTTGGAAATATGAAGGAGGTTTGTGTTCATCACTATATAATATACAAATTCCTCTCTCAGTTTTTACACAGCTATCAGGTTTTAGAAAATACGAATTTTTCTTTGAGGCCTATTTTACAGAAGTTTTCTTGGTCAGATTTGTTGCAGAAATTTTTAAATTTGACTTGGTGGAGATAAATATAAGCATGGTTAGCATCCACCTGGCATGATGACACGTCAACAATCCAACACATTCATAAAATTAGTTGGTTGCATTCGATAAGGGTTATTAAAATAATATGTTGAGTTATTTAATGATAGAAGTCCCTTTTGTATTCAAACAATTTAAAACAGAAATATCCCTAAAAGGGCTCCATGATTTTTAATTCAATTAGAATTAAGACTCTTTAATAGGCATTGAGTCTGACCTAGGTGTTAGACTATTGTAATGGAGGTCTCTCTATAAATATGTAACTTTTTCATTTTGAAGGGGTGGATGGATGATGTGAGGAGAACCACTTTTGTAACCTTTTTCTTCAGCTAATATACATTTGTAGTAGATTGTATTTTTCACCTGATATTCTATTTTGGCTCATATCTTACATCTTCATATCTTATGTATTGATATTATTTTCATATCAATTTGATTACTTAGAATTAATGTCAGATGCTCCAACTTCCTTCATTTGTTTATTTTCTTGTAAACTTTTAGTCCATATCATATTAAAGCCAAATTTTCCTTGGCTTCCTTTGAAGAAGTTTGTTTTTAATTGATTTTCCATAGTTGAATCCATGCCCAATGGTGGTTTTCATCACATTATTTCACCTGCAAAAAACCACATAAAAAGTAGTACAGATTTAGCCATCTGCAAATTGAATTTCATCTAGAATATTTCATTTTTTCTTTGAGGGAGCCCTCTCTGATTGGAGGGGATAAATTCTAGTCAAAAGCGGTTTGAGATAGTTATGCTAGGTTGATGGTTCAACAACCCAAATTCTCCATCTTAGTGACAATAGAAATCAAGCTATATTTGGGTGCTAGCACAAACATTACACCTTGGACCTGCATAATGCTTCCTGTATCCATCCTAAATGGCACAACTATCGATCCTCAGATCTTCAATTGACTCCTGTCGCCCAACACCATGTAAAACTTTGAGTCCCATTCAGCTAGAGTCTAGAAAACCTCTTGTGACACTATCATATGCTTCGTCGCACCACTATCCACCTACCATCCATCCTCACTGACGATACCTTGTGAGAAATGAGAGATCATATCAAAGTCCTTCTCCTCCAATATCCTGGTGAGATTATCTATCTCAGTTGAAGTAACAACACTAACGACCTACTTTCCTTTCCTTTTATCATAATCTCCCTTCTTCTTCATCTGAAATCTGAACGAAAAATGACTGATCTCACCACGGTTGAAACACTTGACTTTACTCAAGTCCTTCTTCAACTTGCCCTTCATTTGCACTGTAAGTGCCACATCCTCATCTACTCTCTTCGATGGATGAAGATCCTCATCTAACAACTCTTACTAAATGAATTTGTCCCATAGTCTATTCCATTCTAGAAAATTTTCTTTGGAAATGATTCCTTTGATGAAGGGCTTCCATTCCTCAATGAACCCTTTCAAGGAGATCCTCACCATATCTCCATCTAAAATTTCCACACTGATGGCAAAAGGCTTATCTGTGACCTGAGAAAAGCTTGTCATATCTGAATTCACTCCTTCACCCTTTATCATATTGCTGGACTTCAACTTCACCTCCAATACCAAGACCTGCTTCTCGTTCTTATTATCGAAAATTTTCTGAAGATCCATCCACATCTCATGTGCAGAGTTCTTCCTGGAAAAATTAGGTATTAAGGAATCCTTCACACCATCAAGGATGATCAATCTCGACTTCGTATCCAAATCTTCCCATATATCTAGCTCCTTAGGCTCGATTGACTTCTTGATCTCTTTCTCAAAAAAATACAAGATCATGTTAACCTGCAAGACCAACTTGATCCTTTCCTTCCAAGGATTATAGTTGGAAAATCTCTCCAACATGTCCTCATACTGAAGACTTGCCTGCAACTTCATCATTGCAAACTATAATTTGACCAACTCCCTCTCACGTTGTACTTCATTATGCACAAATTTGATTCACTAAATTCCAAAGTAGCTCAAACACACTCTGAAACCATGTTGAATTTCAATGACCTTGGGTCTACGTTAGAGTCTTAAAATTACTCATGCAACCAAACCAAGAACCTCAACCATGAAATCCATTGCACAGTGGAAATATAAAGTAGTAAATCACACATGCACAAACATACACAATTTTTAAAAAAATTGTACAACAATTTACAACCCCAATGTTTGTTAAATTAAACAAATTGAATAATACAAAAGTATATGGTATACAAGATACAATGGAAAACATGTTGCATAGGCTTGATGTTGTGTCTTGTCCTTCTGGTCCTTCGCTTCGATACTTCTCACTATCTTACCCTTAGTGCTTCAAAGGAAAACACATCAAGACTCTAGGAGGGCTCCCACCTAACACTATTGCAAGTCACATATATAACATGTACACCGGCGAATCCAATATGATCTTTGGGTAGGCATAATCTTGAGCTCCAAACTGCCAAGCTAGCAGTAACCTTTTTCCATAAAGGTGCAGCACTTCGGAACCAATTTCACCCAACCTTCAACTCATATTCATCATTTCTAGATAGCTCATCTAGGGATACTTTGGGCTATCAAAACGCTACCCTCCACTAGACCAATGACGCCGAATACTTCACTGTAAATTCTGCTCCGAGCATGGAGGCTTCACCTTCAGAGAAGGTCCTCCAAATGGCACCCACAAGCTATAAGAAAATTTATCTTGGTTAACACACTGTGGCCCAACATAAGAAATATACACCGAAATACATGCTTCATTTCACTGTTTAAGGGTCCCTCCATTTCTGCAATTCTAGAGTGGTTAGGGCACCCAACCATAGTCCCGAAAAATCCTTATATTCACATATAATTTCCCTACCTTTGTTGTGGCTTCCCTTCTAAGAGGGGACGAAAACCTTAGCTACAATTTTGGGCTGCTCCAACCACTTACATCGCTTCGGCCTCCCTCTTCTATGATCTATATTGCAACAAAAAGGTCCCTATTGACTGCAACAACCATTCTAAGGGTATTCACTCCACCCAAAGGACCCTGAAATAGTCTCCCTACCCTTGGCCTCCAATAACATGCCAGGAACCTTCCAAACAACAATATTATCTCTTGAAAGAGGCTTCATATTGTAGTAATTTACAGGCTAAGTTCCTTAGATAAAAAACCAAAGTTCACCGCTCACAATAGATCACAGATCAGTACACCAATATTTGACGTGGTTAAAACCCTCAAAGAGGGAGACAATCCATGACCTGAGCCAATGTGGCCACTTTAGTCAATTTATTAATATAAAGAAAGAAAATTTGCATAAGCTTCTCTCATAAACGATTGCTAGAAAAATAACCCTCCATTCTCTTTAAATAGAGATCATGGACCAATCAGGTGTGAAGCGATGGATCAAGTGTCAATAATACCGAGGAGAGAGTGAATTGTCAAATCACTGCATATCGTGACCGTCAAATTATAAGTTACAAATGTACATAGTAAAGAAACACACTTTACCTAACTCTACGCTAGACAAAGTTATACTTAAATATTTCCTATGTGTATGAATATCATAACATCCCCCCTTAAGAAAAACTTGGGATAGGATTGAATGGTTTACAAAGGTGACACAAAAGGAGACTATTTGCTATGTGTCAAAATATCCTAACATCCCCCCTTAAGAGCAAATTGGGATAGGATTGAAGGATTTACAAAGGTGAAAAAATAGGAGAAGGAAGGATGCATTAGAGCCTATCAACCCTTAATGACAACATTCTTGAACTCCAAGCATAGATATAAGTTTGGTAAATTTTTCTTCTGTGAGATCCTTTGTAAATATATCAACAACTTGATTATTGGTTTAACAATACTGCACTTCAAGAGCACGGTCATGAATGAGCTTTCTGATGAAGTGTATGTGAAGCTCAATGTGTTTCATACAATGATGCGGAACTGGATCTTTGCATAGTTGAGTGACACTCTGATTATCACACCACAGTGTAGTTGGATGCTACTAATGAAGACCAAATTCAGTTAAAATATGATGAAGCCGCATGGCTTCCTTGCTGGCTTCAACTACACTACGATCCCCTGCTTATGCCGAAGAGAGAGATATGGCACTTTTTTTCTTAAAAGACCAAGTAATAAGTCTTAAACCAAGAGTGAATACATAACCTTTAGTAGACTTTTGATCATCAGTGTCACCTACCCAATCAGAATTAGTGAAACCAATTAAAAATGGATATGCTCCTGCACTGTAATGAATCCTAAACTGAGCCATACCTCAAATATATCGAAGTATTCTTTTAGCTTATTTCTTGTGTCTTTCATGAGGTTGGTGCATAAATAGAGAAACAATACCAACGACAAAGGAAAGGTCAAGATGGGTATGGGTTAGATGCATAAGTTTACCAACAACTTGATGGTATAAGGTAGCATCAACTTCAGGGGTAGTACAAGTGACTGAAATATTGACTCCTGACTGAAAGGGAGAAGGGGCTGGCTTACATTCTTCCATGTGAAAGTGGCATATAATATCACAGGCATACTTGGACTGAGAAAGGGTAATACCTTCTTTAGATTGGAAGACTTGAAGAACAAGGAAATAATGCAATTGTCCTAAGTCTGTCATTTCAAACTTCTTTTTGAGTCTAGAATTCACATGGTTTATATGGTTTGGATCACTACCAGTAAGGATAAGATCATCAACATAAATAACAAGGATGATGAAGGACTTACCCACTTTCATGGTGTAGACAGGGTTGTCAGAATGACACCAAGAAAAGCCATTATATAAGAGAAAGCTATCCATTTTGGCATACCAAGCCTGAGGAGCTTTTTTGAGACCATAGAGAGACTTCGTAAGGCGAGGAACAAGGCTAGAATCATTTTGGATAAATACATCGTGTTGTTCCATGTAGATTTCTTCATGCAAATTTCCATGTAAGAAGGCAGATTTAACATCCATTTGATGGAATTCCCATTTAAAGGAGGTAGCAAGGGAAAGAACAAGGTGAATTGAATTAATTTTGGCAAAAGGGGAGAAGGTCTCAGTATAGTCAATGCCTTCAAGTTGTGAAAATCCTTTTGAAAGAAGATGGAATATATGTTCATCCACTTTTCCATTTGGTCAAAAATTTGTTTTGGAAACCCATTTTAATCTGACAAGTTTTCTTCCCTTTCGAAGAGGAACAAGATCCCAAGTATCGTTTGCCAATAAGGAATGATATTCTAAATTAATAGCCTCATCCAAATCTGGATAACCTGAAGCTTCTTCAAAGGAGTCTAGATCAATATTTTCTGGAACTTGAGCCAATAATGAAGAGGCTCTTTTGAATTGAGAACGTGTACGATGTTGATCTACAAGGTCACCTACAAGATAACCTACTGCATGCCCAGTAGAGCAGACCCATCTTGGAATATGTGGAGCTCAAGTAATATCTTGAGGAGGTGGATGAGGATTTTCATCCTCACTGTCATCATCTGAACTATAAGGAATGTTGTCAGAAATAGAAGAAATAGAGAGAGGTGGCACGTATGACGAATCAGGCTCGCAGGCCAAAGGTGGCACACCCGCCGAACTAGGCTCGCAGGCCGATACATTTTCATAAAATTTTACATCTCTTCTAATGATTACATTTTTGGATTTTGGTTGAAGAAGTATATATCCTTTGACAGCTTTAGAATATCGAACAAAAATGCATCTTTCACTCTTAGGTTCTAAGGATTTATGCTTCGCATCTGGAATATGGGTCCAAGCTTGACTTCTAAAAACACGAAAGTGAATTACATCTGGTTTGATTGAACTCCAAGCTTATTCTGGAGTTATATCCCTTAAAAAATTAGTAGAAGTGTGATTTACTATGTAATTTGCACAGTTAATTTCTTCTTCCCAGAAATTAAGATTAATTCCTTTATATTGAAGCATACAATTAGCCATTTATTTTAGAGTGTGGTTCTTCCTTTCAGCTACACCATTTTGTTGTGGAGTATATGGAAAAATATTTTGCAATCGAATGCCATGGTCAGTGAAAAAGTGGATAAATTTTTTGTTAATATATTCTCCTCCATTGTCAATTCTTAACTTAAGAATATGATGTACATATTGTTTCTCAACAAAGGCCTTAAAGGCCAAGAACATGTTAAAAACTTCACTCTTCAGTCTTAAGAAGTATACCCAAGTTCATCTGGAAAAATCATGAATGAAACTTAAGAAGTACTTACAGCCAGAGAAATAAACAATAGGAAGTGGACCACATAAATAATTGTGCACAAGCTACAAAGGGGTTGAAGCGTGCCAAGAGGCACGTTTGTCAAAACTATCTCGATGATGCTTTCTGAGTACACATCCAAAACAAACACTATCTCGAAAAGATACCATAGGAAGACCTATCACCATATTTTATTTACATATATTTTGAAGAGAGTGATAGTTTAAGTGACCAAATCGCTCATGCCTATAGAAAATAATCAACACATAAAATACATAAAACACACATAAAAAACCAGAGACATAGAAATGGAAAAAAATTCTTGAGACCCTTAAGGAATTCCTCACATATTCTTCTCATTATTAAAAGAATGTAATAATACAATTAAATAGATGAGGAAGTTGTCTCAAGATAGTGTGTCTATATTTGACAACTTGGTTGAGGTATTATCTCAACCACACACACTAATCTAGGAGCTAGGCCTAAACTAACTCCTAATCAAGAGGAACTAACATAATCTAGAAAATTAGGCATAAAATCCTAATTTTGAATATTTAATTAATTTAATTTATTTTTTATTCATAATTTTTTATGAGAAAGAGGCAAACATTCCCCCCCTTACTGATAAATCCAAAATAAGAACGAGGAACCATCTTTTAATTTCTCATGTTGAAATTTTTGCTCCTAGAAAACACTGCCTGAAAAACCACCAAAGTTGGATGCCAAAAAAAATGCAATCTAAAGAGACCATGAGTCAGCTGCATGTCTGATTCATCTCTGAATTTTGGTTGACAACTTCATCACATGCCAAGCTACAAAAGTATCCATCCTTTGCTTGAAATCAACATCCTTTGTCCACTGAAAAAATCTTGAAGATGTCCACCTGCAAATTTGCTTGTCGACTGAATTTTTTTTGAAAACGCCCACTGGAAAATTTGTTGATGATGAAAATTCCCATTGGTTGATGATGTCGAAAAACAACTCACTTTTTATTTTTTTAATGATGTCAAAAAAATCCCATTGTATTTGTCGAAAACTTCTCACTGCTTCTTTTATTTTTAACTGCCCAGTAGCGAATTTGTTGATGCCCACTTGCTGATGAAGATGCTTGAACACCCACTGGCTGCTGAAGATGCACACTGGTTGCTTAGCTGATGTTGTTGAAACTTTTAGTCTCACAACCACCTTCAATTTCATTATCATTCCCCCCCTTTTTCAACTGAAATGAGATACAATCATCTGGAAATGATTTCTAAACTCCCCCCTTCAGGTGTAGTAGAGTTTCACTGGTGTACTCCCCCATTCATCTGCACAAGAGTACCATCTTCATTTGATTGTCGGCTACACTACGTGTTATTGAATTCAGTTGTAAAAATTATTCAATCTTTTAACTGTTGACGACCATTCGCAAGGATCAATTCATTCATAATTGATCTTTAATATGGCCATTTGGTGTTGGTTGCGACATTTCTCCAATGAATGATTATGATCACCACAATGGTGACAAGGATGGAGATAAAAAAATTGATCTTCCATATGACTTATTCTCTGACAATGTGAGCATTTTTTTTTTATTGCAACTTCCATTTGCATGCTTGTTGGTTTCTCTACAACTATCAAAGAATTTGTTGATGTGATTTCTTCAAAAAATACTGTACTTATGAACTGGATGGGTTTTGAATAATATGGGATATCTAAGTTGTCGTCATCTTTGACATATCCTAATCCTTTTCGATTTCTGTTACTTTGAATTTATTCCCATGGCTTGATGATTGGTTTGGAATAAAGTTTAACTTGAACAACTTTGACACTTGAAGTTGTTTGGATGAATGGCTTATCATATTTATTCGTATGGTTCAAAGACTCAGAAGCATTGCTCTTCTCTTGCAACTCATTTCTTTGTAGTTGCGACTCCAGTTGAAGGAACTCAATAATTTAATTTGTCTATTGTATATGCCATGAAATATCAGTGAGAGTTTCTTTTCTTATTTGTACCATGTCTTCAACACTTGATAGGATCAAATTGTGAAGAACTTG
The DNA here is from genome assembly GCA_034641835.2 of Pinus albicaulis. Lineage (NCBI taxonomy): Eukaryota > Viridiplantae > Streptophyta > Pinopsida > Pinales > Pinaceae > Pinus > Pinus albicaulis. The sequence goes on from CM076577.1 coordinate 461,238,031, forward strand.
TAACTGTTGGATGTGTTTCGCCATGTGAGGTCACTCGCTTGAATTCAAGCTCGCTTGTCTTGAAATTTCTCACTTGCTTTGAACTTGTTGATTTCACTCACTTGCTTTGAATGACACGCTCGCTTGCTTTGTTGCTTGAATAACACGTTCTCTTGTGTTGGGTCACTTGATTGAGTTTATCAAGCTCGCTTGCCTCAGCATTTTCTTGATTTCTTGTAGAAACTTGTTTTTTCTTGTTTCACACTCACTGGAACTCACATTCACTTTTTGTAGATTTAAACTTGCTTGAGTGTTATTTGAATATTACATTTACTTGCGTTAGAGTTGAACTCACTTTCTTGCTTTGATTTTTACTACAATTATCTTCATACTGGCTTGCTTGATGTCATGAAATTTGTACTAACTTTATGGAACTTGCTTGAATGAATACTCACGCTCACTTGTAGGAGAGGTGAAATTGTTTTTTGTTTTCTTTAGAGTTAAAACTTGCACACTTTATGTACTCACTTGATTGTGCTTTAAAGGAAGGGTGTCAAACACTGTCGAAAATGCACCCAAGAGACAAATGAAAAGTTCAATCTGGATGACTCAGTTGAATACTTACTTGACTTAATGTAATCACCTAACTAATTCAAATTAGGGTGTCGGTTTCAACCGAGAATTCACTCGTAAAATTTAACTTAGTTACAAAATTGTTTATCGACAAGTGATACAAAAAGTGTTGTTGATGTCGATGTCTTCTTGGCTTGGAATGTTTGATTTTGTAGCATCTTCAACTTGATTTCTTTGATTAAAAGATGTGATGTGAAGATCTCTTTATCGAGTTGATGATGTGTCACATAAATGCATTGTGCTTGTTTATGCTTATGTAGTCCATCTTTATTGCATGAGCTTGATTAATTAAGTGTGATGACATGCATACTTAAGCTTGCTTATGCTCACGTATTTTTTGAAGTGGTTGTGTACCATATTACAAAGAGAGTGTCAAAAAATGGACACAAATCATGCACACGAATTCACTAAACATGGTGTACCTAAGATCCCCTCATTCAATTTCAGGCGGATCTAGGACACAAGTACCAGAAAACAAATATGATTTTATTAAGTATTGAGTACATAAGCAATCTTCACCTTCAAATGAAAATGCCAAGCTTGCATCCCTTTGAAGAAATTTGTCTTCAAAATCTGGATATTCACTAATTCCACTTCCTAGAAGTAAAAATTTTTGTTCAATGAACTTCCATTTTAACAATATTCACTCTTCACTCCAAATATACAAAAGAAGTTTACCTTATCACTCCACATATGAAAAAAAGGAACACACCTTATCTCTCCACACCTTATTTCTCCAAATTACAAAACGCAACTTATCACTCCAAAAAGAAATTAATTATAAAAAATATCGCATAACAAATATATACCTTATCTCTCCATTTAAATTACAAAATTTAAAATCACTTTATAAGAATGATTAAAAAAAAAATCTTTACTTTACCAACTTTTCATACTTTACTTTCTCAAATTTTCACAGTACTTTCCCAACTTTTCATACTTTCACTTTATAAAAGTAATTTATGGAAAAATTAAAATCACTTTACTTTCCAAAAATTTTACACTTTCCAACATGAAATTAAGGCATATATAAAAAGATCATATTAAAATTAAACTCTTGAAGACTTGAAAAATTTCTTTTCCAATTTAAACTCGTAGCTATTGAAAAGAATTGTTACTACCTTTTTATATTTACATTCTTCCAGGGAGGCAAAAATAATAATCTTCATGGAATTCTTCACATGTAGTCAGGAAATCGATATGTAGGTTACGCAGAGAAATCTCTAGGTTGGTTCAATAATGAAGAGAAGACACTTCCGTCCACATAAAGGAATTCCAACACAACGTTGATTGATGAAGTCAATTTTCAAATGTTGGAGTCGATTTCAGATGAAATTCATTAGAGATGGATCTTGGAAAGGTTGGAAATAGAAATGAATTTGTAAACTTTTTGTCTTTCTTCTTCTTCCTGTGTAATGACTCTGCTCCTGCATTGAGTGTGATGATAGAATGCTTGAATAACTATAAATACTTGTGTTTTCCATTACATCTACAGCCCTTTTTTTCTTTATTTCCAGAAATATTCTTGAAGCAGCGTGCTTCCATAATTCTTTTCATAGAAACTTGCAGTCATCAGGGATCATCTTATGACTTGTATGACCTCTCTAATTTGAATTTTCTCTCATGGCTTACAACTACTCATATTTCATAAACATGCCTTTCACTAGGGATACACTGTCTATTAGCGAGCTCTCTATCAAGAATATCTGTGGCTTCGCTCTAAATCAGACCAATGGGGTCTGCATCATTTTATTTTTATGCACAAAAATAATTAAAAAATAAAAATAACAACAAGAACAAAAAAATCACTTATATAGTTCCAAATTAATGAAGTGTTGGTTGTGAAAACTCTTACTAGCAGTGTCATATCATTCCTAACAGACTGGAAATACTTCCTCCATAAGACAAGAAGATGATGAAATTATTGTCTGCGGAGTCCAGGATCCAATCTCGTTACCATCCTCCGAGATGAATGCCGAAATACTGGAAGGGGAGCCATGTCTCCTGCCACATACATGCTCAAAATTATTCATGCAGTATTCTCTATAACATGTCAGCAATGCAGGATTCAACTTATTCAGTATTCAATGAATTTGAGATGGTTAGAAAGTGTGAGGGCTCATCCTCCAATCAGTATTAGTAAAATTTATTTGATCTGAAGTCTTGGGCATATGGCTTGATATATGGACACGTAGCCCTGGCCTGTTTGTCACCACACTCACTCCACTTCTGCACCTTTCCAACATGCAGCCTCCTCACATTGTTTCAAAAGGAAACTCTCAATTTTGTTCGATTTTTGGCACTCATTTAATGCATTCACCACTTTCAATGACAACATAAACTCCATGCTTATAGTTTGAGCACGTCTCATTCAAGTTCAAATGGAAACATTCAGTTTCAAAGGTTCATTCCAGAATTTATTTGGAATAATTTTCAAGCAATGTGAATCCAATATAAAATCGAGTTCCATTTCAACACAATCATATACTTTTCACATCGATTTAGCATTTCTTGTACTTATAAATGAGGCGCTGGCTCACCACACCCATATTTAAACAATGAATCCTTCCTCGAGGCACGTGCACTAAGCACTATGGCAGATCAGAAAATCAATTTTCTTAACCGTCCATTGTAGTTTTTACACTTTGTACAGGATTCAATAGAGGCCCATGCGTAACAACACTGTTGTGCCCACCGTCATTTTCACACCACTGTTATGGCTAGAACGACTGCCTGCAACATAACTAGTTATGAGAATGCTAGAAGATGACAACCCTCAATTAAAACCTCAAAACTCAACAATCACATTGTACACTAAAGGTATAATAAAAAATCAAGACTAAGAACTATGGTAGCTCGGATACCACATGTAAGAAATAAATCAACTAATAAAACACATAAAACACACATAAAAAACCACAGACATAGAAATGGCGGAAAAGGCCTGAGAGCCTTACGACATTCCTCACATATTCTTCACTATTAAAAGAATTTAATAATACAACTAAATATATGAGTAAGTTGTCTCAAGATAGTGTGTCTATATTGGACAATTTGGTCGAGATATTCTCTCAACCACACACACAAATCTAGGAGCTAGGCCTAAACTAACTCCCAATCAAGAGGAGCTAACATAATCTAGAAAATTAGGCATAAATTCCTCGTTTTCAATATTTAATTTATTTAATTTATTTTGGATTTATAATTGTTTATGAGAAAGAGACTAACAATGCCAAAGTTTTCTCACTTCATCATTATGAGCCACAAAAATAGAGGGAATACATGATGACCCAAAGTTGTCAAACTTATACAACCTTGTGGAATCATCAAGAATGATAGTGGCTAAAATATGTCTAGGATATTTGATACGTCTATTCACCTAAATGAGTTATTTGATAAAAATATAAAGGTAGCAGGATAAGGTAAGAACACATAATAGATCATTAAACATACCATTATCTAGATGAACGGTGTCAGACCCTAAAACACTAAGAAATCTATCATCACTAGCATAAATAGTTTTGGTGTTACAATCATTTAAAGAAGAAAAATGGCTTTATTATTGGCCATGTGGTAAGAGGATGTTATGAAACCAGCTCCAAAAATAGAAGAAAAGAGAGATCAACGCCTTAGAAATAAGCCACTACGAGGGGGAAACGTCCTTTACATTACATAAATGAACAATTCTTGGATGCTACAAATGACGAAACCTCCTTATATATATAGGAGTCCATGGGGTCACAATATAATCCTAGACGACCTAACAATAATAATGTAAGGGCAGAATAATAACAATATTGGGGTTATAGCGGTACAGCAATAACAATAAGGGGGCTACACTAGCAACAATGAGAGACTACACTAGTAATATGAGGACCTAACATGCCCCTCTCCTTCAAAAAATTGTTGTCATCAACGCTTGAGTAGCTATGAGTGCTTCTATATAAAATTCTCATCCTCCCATGTAGAATCTTTAGTGGGTAAGTTCTTCCACTTGATGAGATACTCTGAAATTGATCGATTTCGTAGCTATCGAGTTCTTGTTTCCATGACTGCTTCAGGTTCCAATATGATTTTTCCTTCCTCATCAAGTTCTGAAAATATTGTTTGAACAAGAATTATTTCACCTATTACATTCTTTAAGCATGAAACATGGAAAACTTGATGCACTCGCGACGAAGTAGGAAGCTACGATTTGTATGCCATAGTACCAATGCTTTGAAACACCTTGTAAGGACCATATTAATTTGGTGATAATTTATTATCCCTCTTAGCTTGCTTGAGGGAAATTTGTTTGTATGGTTGTAGCTATAAAAATACCCAGTTTCCTACACCAAAAATTCTCTCGCTACGATGTTGATCTGCTTGTTGTTTCATTCAATTTTGTGCCAAATTTAGGTTATCCTTTAAGAATTGGATAACTTCTCATTGATGCTCGATGTGATATTACACTACTTGAACCTTATAATTTTCTCTTAAGGATGATGTGACGGGCAATATCCATAAAGTTCCATAAATGGGGTAATTTTTGTTGCAATATGGAAGGAAGTTTTATGCCACCATTCAACTAGAGGTAACCAATTGATCCATTGTGTTTGTTTATCATGTACAAAACAATGAAGATATCCTTCCAAACATTTATTCACTATCTCAATTTGAGGATTGAGGATGATAAGGTGAGTTTTCAGCTAGATGAGTACCCAAACAAGAAAATAATTCCATCCAAAAATTTCCAGTAAAAATGGGATCTCTGTCGCTTACAATAATATTTGGGTTTCCATGTAGCTTTTGAATTGTTTCCATACATGTAGTAGCAACTGTACTTGATTTAAATGGATGAGATAATGCACAAAAGTGTGCATACTTGGTAATTCTATCATCTACCACCATGATGACACTCTTTCCTTCGGACTTAGGTAAATCTATGATCAAATCCATTGAAATCTCCTCCCAACATTGACTTGGAATGGATAAAGGTTGTAGAAGACCCGTGGTATTGATTGTCTCAACTTTACTATTCTGGAAAACCAAACATTCCACCACAAACTTTTGAATATCAGATTTAAGGCCATCCCAAAAAAAATCTTTCTTCACCCTGTGGTAAGTTTTAACAAATCCTCAGTTTCCTCCTAAAGGACAAGTGTGCAATTCCAAAAGAATATTTGGTTTTAGTTGAGAATTTTTACAAAGATATAAGCGATATTTGTAGCATAAGGAATCATTTTTCCAACTAAATGTATCAGATGTACTAGGATCTTGCTGCAACTTTTAAATGAGTGTCCACAATTCTTCATCCTTCCTCCATTCATCCCTTGATTTGGTTATCCAATATGGTTGGATAATAGAAATGGTACAAAACAATGCTTCCACCTCTTCATTATTTCTTGAGAGTGCATCTGCAACAACATTTAGCTTCCCTTTTTTGTAGATGATTTCAACTCATAACCCAACATCTTTGTGACCCATTTTTGTTGCTCTTCTAAAGATATTTTTTGTTCCAAAAGTGTTTTATACTATCATGATCAGTTTTTACATTGTAGTGTCTTCCCATTAGATAAGGTCACCATTTCTTTAGTGAATGTAGTATTGCTAACATTTCCTTCTCATAAATAGCTTTCTGTAAATACGTTTCTTTGATTGGATGACTTTCAAAATAAATAGGTCTTCCCTCTTGCATTAAAACAACACCAATTCCATTTCCTGAGGCATCACATTCCACAATAAATGTTTTTGTGAAGTTTGGCATAGCTAAGACCAACGCTAGGCACATTGCCTCTTTAAAAATTTTGAAGGCCTTAGTTTCTTCAGGAGTCCATGAAAATGCATATTTCTTCAATAATGTTGTTAGAGGTGCTGCTATTCTCCCATAATTCTTAACAAACTTGTGATAATACCTTGTTAACCCGAGAAATCCTTGCAACTACTTTATGGTTGTGGGGACTTTCAATTACTTAATGGATTTAATTTTGTTAGGGTCTACCTTAACACCCTCATGAGATACAATATGATCCAGATATTCCACCTCTTGTACTCCAAAGAAACATTTCGATTTTTTTTCATATAATTGTTTCTCCTCCATTAGTTTGAGCACCCTGTAAAAATGTTGAACATTATCCTTCCAAGACTTGTTGTAGATTAGTATATCATCAAAAAATACTACCACAAATTTTCTAAGGAAGGGTTTGAAAATGGAATTAATCAACCCTTGAAATGTAGAAGGTGCATTGGTAAGGCCAAACGACATGACCAAAAATTCATAACGACCCTCATGAGTTTGAAATGTTTTTTTCAAAATATCTTTAGTCTTCATTCTAATTTTATGATATCCTGAATGAATATCAAACTTGGTAAAATAAATTTCTCCATGTAATTCATCCAATAATTCATGAATCATAGGAATGGGAAATTTATCTTTAATAGTGAGCTTATTAATCTCCCTATAATCGAGACACATGCACCATGATCCATCCTTCTTGTGCACCAATACTACTGGAGCAAAGAAAAAACTTTGACTAGGTTGAATTATACCAGCCTCTAACATTTTTGCAATTATACGTTCAATTTTTTGTGCTTGAACATAAGGATATCTACAAGGCCTGATGTTTGGAGGAAAACTTCCTAGAATCAAATGAATAGCATGATCATGATCACGAATAGGTAGGAGTCCTTTGGGAGTTTGAAACACCTTGGAATGATTGTCCAAGAATTTTTGGAGATATGGAGAAATAGATGATTTTGATGTTGGAAATTATAGTGAGAATAATTGTGAAACTATGCCTCTTTGTTCTTTCTTCAGAATCTTTGTCATGACATTAGAGCTTATTATCTTTCCTGGCCTCCCTGCGATATCTCATAATTCAACTTCCTTTCCTTCTAAAAAAAATTTCAAGAAACGTTCTTGAAAATTAAAATCTATCGTCCCCAAAGATTGTAACCATTGTACTCCTAGTACAACATCATCACCTCCCACTGGAATGGAAAGAATTGGACTATTCAATACATATTCCCCCATGGTTAGCTTGATATTATAACATTTCATAGATAAACTTATAGTTCCTCCATTTGCAACCATCACTTGACATTTTGCTGCTGGTTATAGGAAACAATTCAATTCCTTGGCTACCTTACAATGAATAAAATTATGGGTACTACCCGAATCAAGCAACACTATTACCTTTTTCTTCTTGGTATGTCCTTCTATCTTGAGAGTTTGAGAAGTGGTAATTCCTGCCAATGCATTACATGATATGGTCAGACTCATTTCTTCTTCTTCTAGGGTTGGTTCCTGGTGTATATCCTCTTCTTTTGAAGTTTATTGTTCATTTTCTTCCTCCTCCTCACAATCCATTTAAAATAATTTCTTCTCAGCACACTTATGACCTTTAGTGTATTTTCTATCACAACTCTAGAAAATCCCTTTTGCTCTTTTTTCTTATAATTTTTGTGGTTTCAACCTTGTAGATTGTGGAATTCTAGGAGTAGCAACACTTCCATCTTTATATATGTGAGTGGTAGGCTTCCTTGTGGCCATAATTTTACATTCAAATTTTCTTGCCAACCTGAATGCCTTCTCCAAGGAATCAGGTTCCCAAACGCAAACCTCATGTTGGATTTTATCCTTTAAAGTCCCTATGAAGACATCAATCTCATGTTCTTTTGGAATATCATTTACCCTTATATTCAATTTTTGGAAGTCCTCAATGTGCTCCACCATTAAACCCTTTTGTTTGAGAGTTATGAATTGGCTAAAAAAGGTGTTGTTCTTTGTATCCTCATAATGTGTTATCATTTCCTCCGTAAAAATTTACCAAGTGACAATTTTCTTACGTGATCAAAGCCATTGATAACATACAAATGTATTTTTTTCTAAATATAATGTTGCAATGCGTACCTTTTGTGTGTTTTACAGATTATTGAGATCAAAATATTTCTCCATCTGCAGTATCCATGTTACGGAATCCTTGCCATCAAACTTCCTCATATCAATCTTTGGAATATCGTGGGTCTTCCATAAAACATTAGAGTTTATGAAATCATGATTAAAATTTATTTTTTCTCATCATTAGTCTCCTCTACTATATTTTTTCCATTAGGAAACGCTTCTCGTATCAACTTTTTCAAACCTGCCATGTCTTCTTTTAGATCATTCTTCATGTTTTCCATTTTTTTCATCGATCTTAGCTTCCATATCATCCATATTAGATTTCATGCCAGATTCCATGCTAGCTTCCATGCCATCCATGTTAGCTTCCATGTATTTCTTCAAAACTTCCATTTCATTTTTTGTTGCTCTTTGCAAGAGAAAAATTTGATGCACTTGATCCTGTAATTTTGATATGTCATGTTGCACTTCTTCATCTTCATGAGTCATAGTAGAGCCTTCTGAATCTTCAATTTGTTTTGAATTATTTTTAGGGGGAATTTAAAAACCCAATACTGATATCTATTCTACAATATGCCCTTGGAATCAACTCAAATTGATTCTTCAAACAAGGCTTATGCAATTCGAAAAAAAATACACACCTTTTTCTTTCTTTTGAGGAGATCGTTATTGAAACTGAGTTATCTTTGTGATTTCAGATATTCAATATCCAAAATTCAGTCTTGTAGTGGCCCTCTGAATATTCTTTCAAATTCCATAGGTCTGACCTAATTTGGATTCTTCAAGAAAAAATTATACCCAATCTTCCACAACGACCTAATTATGGACTGGTTCAGTAGAGCGAAGTAGTACGGTGTGCCACGTATCAGTGTTCCCTCCTTCGGCTCTGAAATTTACACACATAAAGCTACAGTCTGTGTACTTGCAGCGCTTGTTAGAAAATTCAAATCTGATGCTTAGAGAGAGAATTGTGACGATTTTCCCACAGTCACCTCTTAAGATGAAATTCAGGAGCCTGAAAAATCTCTAACTTCCATAGATCATATCTTTGAAAATATTTTGAACCAAGATCTAAAATTTTTACACGATGTTCCTCAGGATTTTGGCTTTGCCTGATAAAAATTTTAGCTTCTGAAACTTTGTAGAAACAAACTTATAGTGACAATGCCACAATGACATGTTTGGAGCAACGAAACCCTAGAATCCCAAAGCTTTGATACCAAATGTTATTAAACCAACTCCAAAAATAGAAGAAAAGAGAGATCAACGCCTTAGAAATAATCCACTTTGAGGGGAAAACCTCCATTACATTACATAAATGAACAATTCTTGGATGATACAAATGAAAAAACCTTCTTCTATATATAGGAGTCCATGGGGTCACAATATAATCCTAGCCGACCTAACAATGATAATGTAAGGGCACAATAATAACAATATTGGAGTTACAGGGGTACAAGAATAACAATAATGGAGCTACACTAACAACAATAAGGGACTACACTAGTAATATAGGGACCTAACAGAGGCTCCAAAATCAATGACCCACTCATGAGAATGAGAAGAAGAAGATACATTCAAAGCATAACCAGATCTTGATACTTGACAACCACAAGAAAAATGTGCCATTCTTGAAGATGAAGTTGAAGAGTGCTCCAAATTGATGTTGTGCTTCTTCATTACTTCTTCCAAGGCTTTCATCTTCTTAAAACATGTTGACTCTACGTGGTCATCATGATTACAAAAGTTGCAATGTCTATTTTTCTTCTTCCCTTTGTTTTTATTTTCCTTAACTTTTTGTTGAGCTGCTTTTTCAGTTTGCGGTTAAAATTTCTTAAGACCCTTGTTTTGTTTAGAAATTAGGACTATTATTTTTACAATGTTGCTTCTTAGGATTCTTTTGGTATGGATTTTGCTGGGTTGTTAAGGATTTTATAGAAGAGTTTCCAGTATAAGTAAGACCAATTTGTAAGATTTTTTCTTGTTCGCTTATCAAAGAATTGCAAAAGGAATCAAAAGAGGGGGGCTCGTAGGTTGTTCCTTGAGAAATGAGGGATTCTCTAGTGGAATGGAAGGTGAAAACAAATATAGATTATGTAGGGAAAAGATTCGCAAAAATGGAATAGATAAGGCTACCATCTTACTTTTTCACCATACAACCTTCTAAAAGAAGTCTAAGGGTCTTGAATATGGACAGAAAATCTTCAATAGAGGAGAAATTACTGGGGTCCAAAGTAAGAAACTCATTTTTAAGCTAGTGGGCTCTAATTTCATTTTTAATTCCAAAAACAGTATTTATATTTTTCATAGCTCCATAAGGAGAGTCAATGTCTTGGATATGAAATCTATGATCTTCAGAAATGTACAGTCCTATCAACCCTCATGCTTGACCTTGTTGATTTTCCTATTTAGCGACTTTATCTTTGTCGATAGGTTTACTTTCTTGTCTTGTGGCTATTTGATAAAACCCTTTACTTCTAACTAATTCTACCATGTAGGATAGAAATTGGAAATAATTGGTGTTGTTAAGAATAACTAGGCATGCACTTTTCATTTTTTTCAAAAAAAAAATTGAAGCTGAAAGAGCTGAAACCAACTGCTCCAATGGAAAGATCTTGAAAAATTAGGTCAGCTAAAAAAAAACGGCTCTGAAAACGGCTTCTAGATGAAATTATGCCTTTTTCAAAAAAGTTGTAGTAGATGTCAAATTGTTACATGAGAGGTTGAGAAATGATGATGAAGATGGTCTTTAAAACCCCCACCCCACCGACCCCCCACCCCCCTTTTCCAAACTTAATACAATAAGTTCACTTTTTGAAAAAAAACTACTTTATGTGACCCACTTTTATAAATAAGTGAGAGTCACTTTTAAAATGTTCCCACGTTGATCTTCTCTTTCCTTGTTGTGGCTAGGGTAGAAGATTATCCTCCTCAATGAGTTTTTCGCTTGCATTATGTTGGCTCGAGGGGTCCTAACCAAGGTTTGGTGTGCAAGGTTTGCCAACAAACCCCTATACTATTGGCCCTTTCGGTAATGACCTACTTGTGCAGGTCAAAGTCTCACTCAAAGTAGTATGGGTGGGTGCTGGAACCAGGTTTCCATACCCTAAGAAACGATAGGTAAGGCAGGCAGAGTTGTGCTAGGCCCAGTAATTCCCAGATTAACTTGTTTTGCGCAAGGTCAATTAGGTCTGTATTCACATCTTCCACGATTTATAAAACCTCAAAGTCAGCTAGGACTTTTACTCCTGGGATATCTACCATGACTTTTAGCAACCATCCCAGTACGATGATCTTCTGTTGATTTTCCATGCACAGCTAGATGGTGGACCATTCCAACTTAGGCTCTTCCATTCGTTGCCATGTTTTCTTTGGTAATACGTTGGCATCCAACCCAAGATCTAGAATAAATTGATCCATCTCGTAGTCGCCAATCTACGCAGTCAACCACATTTATCTTTTGGTGTGTTTCTTATAACTGTATAGCTTATATACATCCCTGGTCTCAGGAGTTGCGTTGGGTTGGGCTGCACAGCTATGTAGTAGTACTTAAATGTTTTCTACAGCCTACGGGCTACGTAGCGGCTTAAGACATGCCTTCAGAAAGGGCTCCACCGCTTCCTCTATTGGGGGTGCGTTGGCGGATGCGCAGGAGCTGCTAGTGTTTATTGTTCTTTGAAATTCACTCCTTCTTGAGAGGCAAGCTCCTCCTTTTCTCCCTAGGTGACCATCCCGCTACATGTCATGAATTTTACACTCGGATCTTCATTCCTTAGCTCGGTTTTAACTCTTTGCACATTCTGCGTAGGGGTGGGTTGTTTTTCCTGCATTTTGGCTATCAGGATTGGGTAGTCTTCAATCTCATGGTCTAGCTGTCGGCAATATTTGTAGGATTTCCAAGTGGGATTTTGGAAATCTCTTGCAAATTTCCCTACCTCTCCATAGTTATAGCAGATCAGCTACCCCCGCCCTCATCCTGTGCTTCCTTCCCGACTTCCCCTGCCCCTTGCAGGGGAGCCACCAATGTTTGCGGGGGATATTGGTGATGCAAGATCTTATTGTACCCTATAGAGGTTTCCTTGATCTATCAACAAGTCATACGTGAAACAATTCTACTCATCATTCCCTACAGACCGTCAAAACCTGCACTGTTGTTGCTTCAGTTCACCCATGCATAGCCGAGGGCACTAGGCTGTACATGTATTCCCACCACCCAGCAGTCATCACACCATAGCGCAGATCCACTGGATCCCAGGCGTAGTGGACTAGGTCCTCCTGCTTGTAAGTAATCCATCAATAGAGGACATTGGTCCTTTGTATGGCCAGACACCCGGCATCATATGCACCAGAGGTTTGCGCTAGCCCCTTTTACCCATTCCTTCTATAAGCTCTGTATTTCCATGTGCATGGCTCTGATTTGCTCTTGATTTTTTTGTACTCCCCCAACATGTCATCCTTAGGCGCGACTTCGAGTTTCATGACAGCTTTGAAGGCTTTTTCCTGCGATTCAAAGGTCTGGTGGCCCATTGGTATACGTAAGTGAGGTAGCAACATAGCAATGAACCATTCTGTGTGTTTTCTATCATCGTACTTGAACCCTCCTTCCCTGATTTCTTTCCTCAATCGCTAGTCGGCCTCCCACACCAGCTCAGACGCACCTTGCTTGAATTCTTTTACTTCTACTACCAACTGAGAGTAGGATTTTGGCTTCCGGAACTATTGTTTTAGGGCGTCCTTAATATCTTGAAGAGATGCACCCCCATTTTGAGATATGTACCACATATACCAATCCAGGGCCATTTCTTAAAAGGGCAGGGACAACTAAGCTCTTTTCACAATATCACTTACCACCCCTTGCACAGTCCACACCAAGTCGAATATGAACCAAAACCGCTCCATGTCTTCATTAGCCGTGCCTTTAAAGGTAGGTAATTTCAAGTGTACTGCCATGTTTTCCTTTAGCAATTTTTTGGTTGAGGGTTTGTTCTCTCGGGTGTCTGACATCGAGGTAACTGGCAGACCTTGCATAGGTACTCTTCTCAGTGGGCTATGGGGAGAGTGATCCCCTTATTGATTGGTTCGATAATACTTACTGCTTCGTGTTGTGCTTTCATCCAGAGTAGCACTCATTCACTTCTGTGTTAGATCTCTAGTATTCACTTGTAAGTACCCAATCCCTTTCTCAAGATTCTTCGGGTCCCAGCAACGAAACCGTTTGTTGGCTTGAGGGTTCTTGACTCAAGTTTGGTCTGCAATATTTTCCAACAAACCCCTATACCACTAGCCCTTTCAGAAATGACCTACTTGCGCAGGTCAATGTCTCACCCAAAGTAGTATGGGTGGGTGTTGGGACCAAGTTTCCACACCCTGAGAAAGGATAGGTAAGGCAAGCAGATTTGTGCTAGGCCTTGTGATACTCAGATTACCTCGTTCTGCGCAGGGTCAATTGGTAGTCGACTCAAGCCATACTAGGCTAAATGACTATATGGTGGCTACAGTGACTCGGGATGAGTCACAAGATTGTGTTGGGGGACTATTGGAATAGGGTCTCCTACGAGCTGCGAAACTGGTCCATTTTGGATACTTTTGATTAGATTTACTCTACTACAGGGGTTTTGGGGTGGGTCAAAGCCCTGAAAACATTGTAATCGGTAAAAGGGTAAACCAAGGGTTTGAAAACCATGGTTTGCGGACCATAGGAAAGTCTAGGCTATATTATTATAAATAGAGGAACATTTTGTATTGAAAAGTAGAGAAATGAAGAGCTATTGATGAGAACTATAGTTTAAGTTATTTGTTTGGGTTTTTGGGGAAAGGACTCCTGCTGGCTGTGTGCACGAAGGTCCAAGTCCAGCTGTGTCTAGACCCTGCTGCTGTGTGCGTAGGCTGGGAATGGAAATGTAGGAAGGAATTGGTTAATTGATGAATAAGAAAGGTTGATAGAGAATTGAATCTACAAGTACTCTTTCTTTGAATCATTGGTAATTACTGCATTGTGTGTTTTCTATATTTAAGCTGCGAAGATTTGTGTAAGTGTGTTTTCTGTTCTGGATCTGTTCAGTTTTGTTTATGCCATGTTGTGCTACTATCATAAAAGCATATAATTATATAGATCTAGCGCACGTGTATGAGAGTAGAGACCTAATTGACCCTGCACAGAACGAGGTAATCTGAGTATCATAGGGCCTAGCGCAGCTGTTCCTGCCTTACCTATCTTTTCTCAGGGTGTGGAAACCTAGTTCTAGCACCCACCCATACTACTTCGGGTGAGACTTTGACCTACACAAGTAGGTCATTGCCGAAAGGGCCAATAGTATAGGGGTTTGTTGGAAAACCTTGCACACCGAACCTGGGTCAGGACCCCTCGAGCGAACAGATTATGTTGCAATTTTGGATGATTCTCAGCCTCATACTCACCCTCTATTTATAAAAAGGTGAAGGTATTTTTAAAACATCATGCAAGGGGCTGTCAGCTTGTTAGATGACTAAAACACCTTAGGTTGACCTTGAAATACATGTGCAAACCCATCATATAACTTCAAAAATCCATATCTCCACTTCTACAACTCAGAATTCAATGATTTTTCAAGTGTTAGATTCTCCTTTTCACCCTTTATCATCTCATGCCATAACATGCAAAAATGTTCTCCTATAAATTCCCAAAATATTATTTGGTGAAAAATACCATATTTGGGTTCCAAACACACAAGTGACCCTTTGGCACTTTTCACTCCAAAGCTTGAACCCTAGGGCTTGGAGTACCTCCCAAGCTACACAAATAAACATATTGATTTTGTAGGACCCATTTCACCAAAATCACTTAACAAGAGGTATATCTTAGTTTGCATTAAATTTGTAACAAAGTGGGTAGAACGTAGAGCTATTCCTTATGCTACAGAAAAGTCTGTTGTGAATTTTTTATTTGAATATATTTTTACTAGATTTGGTATTCCTAGAGAGCATGTTAATAACCATCGATCATAGTTTACTTCTAATCTAGTAAAAGACATTATAGAAAAATACAGGATCAGGTGCCAAAAATCTTCTCTCTACTATCCATAGGCCAATGGCCTAGTGGTGTCTACAAACAAGGTGATAAGAGTCATCTTTACAAAAATTACTCATATGCGTAGAAATGATTGGGTAGCCAAGATTCCTAAAGACTTGTGGTCATATAAAACAAAATAGAGAAATAGTATTAGGCACACACATTATAAGCTAGTATATGAGAAGAACACCTTGTTACCAATATAAATCCAAATCAAAACATTTAGAATTGACTCGTACAATTGGGATTTGACCTCTCTAAAACATGGAAAATTTTTATTTTTCAATTGAATGAGCTTGATGAGATGAGAATACATGTTATACAAAAGAATATTTTAATCTAACAAAAACATAGTAAATGGAATAATAGACTAATAAAGAAGAATCAGTTCCAGCCAGGCGATTGGGTGCTCCTTTATGATAACTAGATCAAAAATTTTAAACGAAAATTTCATACACGTCAGTTGGGCCCATACGAGGTAGTTCTATCATTTGATAATGGAGCGGTTGAAGTCAAAACCATCAATGATTCAAGGACCATCTTCCTAGTAAATGGTCATAGACTTAGACTATATCAGTAGCCCATTACTAAGGAGGATTTTTCTAGCACATTAAGTAGAAATCAGATTTGGAGATGGTGGGAAGGAAGGAATTCCATCCTACAGTGAGAATTTATTAATTTTTTTCTTTTCCTTTGAATTAAAAAAAAAAACTTTAAAAAAATAAACAAAAAAATAGAAAGTAGAAAAAGTATAGAAAAATTAATGTGTAATCATGAAAACAATCTTGTCCGCACGGCTATACAGAGGTCTTCTTGAAAACCCTGGCACCAACGGGCATGTACTCTCTTTAATTATTCAATAAAATGGGAGATACAACTGGATTTATATTCATTTTCACTTGTCACTGAGAAGAAGTAGGTTTCTAGAGATAATCTTGTTGGCAAAAGACAATGATCTACAAGAATTTTGTTTCATGTCATGTTCAGGGAAAAAAAAATTCCTCAGCTACATAAAGGTGGCACCATGATCCCACTGAAATTATTTTGTTTTCCACAAGTTATCAACATTAATTCCTTATAAAGGGATTATAATCTTCGGCCTTGAGCAACTTTGTTCTGATCAATTCCCCTCCTTTTTCTTTCCCTCTCTTTCTTCCTTCCATACTTATTCAAATCCACACATTTCCATTTTCTATGTTCCCCTTTGTATTTCCTCTTTAATACACTAACCTTTCTTTTAAATTTTACCCCTACCCCTTTTCTTGCATACACTTTATTCCCCTCTCAATATTCTTCCCATTCTCTTTACTCTAACCCTATCCCTATTATATCTTCCCCTTTATGTATGCATCCCTAGATATGTTCCTCTCATTCTTTCTATATTTCACTTGTGTCTGGATTATATCATCCCATCTCTTATTTCCCTTCTATATTCCTCCATTTTTTCATTTTATTACACCCCCATCCCTATTCTATTTTCCCATCTATTATATCCTTTTTATATTTCTTAGCATTCCTTATCTCATTTTACCCTTGTCCCTATTTTTGTATTCCCCTCCATATATCCCTAAGTTTTACCCCTCCTATTCTTATTCACTATATCCCTATTCCCATTTTTTTCCTCCCCGTATTTTTAAATTTGTTGCAATTAATGAATATGAGTTCTCTTGTTAAAATTAATAGCAACATTCGTATGGAAACATGTCATAATTTTTCTTTTGGAGAATGCTAAAAATTAGTCTTCATAAAGGTTGGATTTAATACATAACCAATCCAACATCATTTCCCTCTTGTTTGATATTTAAATAACCAAACAAAGAAAAGGAATCTAATAGTTTCTACACGGTTACAGGGTTGTAGAAACACCAATATGGGTGTAGGATCACCTATAATGTGCAGTACACCATTTTATCATTCAAATGACCATTTAAAAAACAAAAAAACACTTACCAATTTTGATTCCATAAGATTTCCTTGACTAAGCTTATTTTTTACTTTATTATTCTTCAAAAGTTTTGAATGTGGATAAGATAGGGTGATTATGTGTCATGCACTACTCTCCTTGGTACTCGAGGTAGTTTTTTAATATTTTCCAAATGAAATGTTAAGTAATGTGTAGAATGTGGGAATGATTGGTAGTTTTTTTTTACCTCTCTAACTTTAAATTTTGATGATGTTATCATCCATATGTCCACATGATGTATCATTGTAGGATTGGATGTGGTGGTATGGTTTCTATTTACTTACATTAATTTTATCATGATAGACATAGGGGTGTTATACATTGAGCCCCAGCTACTCCTAACTATAATTTACTCCCAATACCCATGACCTATCATGTTATGAATTAATACAGTCCATTCCTAATTATTACCCATTACCACTTCTTTCAACCTATTTCGATTACCCTCGACACTTCCAAAAATCCTATATTGTTACTAATGGTGAATTTCTCTTGGAGGCACCCTCTAAGTTATTTCCAATGTTTCATCCTAACTTTTTTTCTCTCAAACACCCTTCCAATTCCACTGTTGTATAGTCAAAATAATTGGTCATGACACTATGGTGAAATTAAGGCCAGTTTGGCTAGAACCCTGGTCAGTCCAAGAGATGGAGGAAGTACCTAAATATAATGCTAGCTTTTCGATTATTTAAAATGTGGAATGGATAAATTTTTTGCACAAATTTAATTGGTTCAATACAATAGCTATGAAATCATTTTTTGATGGATTCAATGGGAAAAATTCTATTGTGGGAGGCCTAGACATAAGGGTTTCAGAAGAATTCATTTCTCAGGAAACTAAAATTCCTTATACAGGTGAAATATCGTTCAATAATTTTCAAGTCAAGAGAGGAGTTTGGAAGTGGTTTATAATTGAGCCTAATAATGAGGTCTATTAGCAACAAGGGATGCCAATACATTTGATTGTTGAGAAGTTGAAACTCCTATTGTACGTGCCACAAAATTTCCTCACTTGCAAGTGGAGATATTCGATGACCTTCATCTACCATTTTTGATTGCTTCTTCATTTTGAAAACGATGAGTCTACAAACTTTCCTTATTCTATTATAAAGTGTTTAAGTAAGATGGTGCAGGGGGTCCAACAGAGCCCCCCGACTCAGGTTTCTTACAACTCTATCATCATGACATTATCAAATTTTTGGTCTCTATGGAGTAAAGAATGAGGGATTTGAGCTGTGGTAAAATTTCCTTGCCCAAAGTGAGTTGGGAAACCAAAGTTGATTACTGAACTTAATATAAAATACACTAATAAAATGGAGGAACCCACTGTGAAATTGTAGGAACAAGGATTGAAATTTACACCGGCTAAAGAATATAATTTGGAGAATAAGAGAAATGGTTCGAATTGAGTAAGAAAGAATCAAAGAAGGGCATGCCAGTAAGGGTATCAAAACTAGGGCCGACCCATAGGATAACTAGAGGAATGGTGAAATGAAAATGTGTCCCTTCATCTTCAAAAACCCCTCCACAAAATGCATCATCTCAAATTTCCCTATTGGATGCGAGCCAGATACAGGTGTGAACCACACTTGAATGAAGAAAACCACATTTTAGTAGAGGAATAAATCCCCCTTGATGAAAATCGTGCCATGGAAATTCTTGTGGCCGAAGAGGTAATATGTACAGTGAGAGATAAAGGTTATGTTCATGGGAATCATTTCATGACTAGAAAAGGGAAATTCTCAATTCTAGTGGAATTAGTTAATTTTATCGATGAGCTTAGTATCAGCCATATGAGTGAGTTCTCTAATGATTATGATGATTCTGTGTCCATCAAATTTTTCTTATAAAGGGCCAAGTATTAGAGAAAAATTAAATCCCTAGAGGAAAAATATAGAAAAATTGAAGTTCTTGACTGTTATTTGGAGTCCTTGACTCTTATTTGAAGTCTTGTAATTCCATTATGAAAAACAGAAATGAAGAGTTGTTGGATGAGCTAAAATAATTAAAGATAAAAAAACATTGTGAAGCAGTGTAATAAGTAGAGAATACATTCATATTACCTATAGGATTAGAATAGGAGGCTTAAAATAAAATTAAAGAGACCCAATCCTCTAGCTTAGAAATCAACATCCATATAAAGAAATGAGTGAAAGGAGAATTTTCAATTTTGGTTTTATGTAAGGGAGTGATACATAGCTATCTCGTTTGTGTGAGGACACATAAACAAATTGGGTTGGGGGAGATTTTAGGCCTATAAATCATCTTATTTTTACCCTCACATACCCCCATTTTTTTCCCTTGTTGTAGAATTTTGAACCCACCTTATCCTGCATATCCATATATATTTAATGCAATGTTGTAGAAATGTTTCTAATTAGCATATTATTAAAACATTGGAAATTAATTATTTATTTATGGATAACATCCTTAGCTTTTATGAATTTTATAAGATCTATGATGGTTAAAATACTTGATAATGAAGGTATGAAGATCATGTACCTCTTATGGAGATCCTACAACCAAGCGGTTCAATATGTGTTGACAGTTTGGATATTGACACACCACCTGGGTGCACCGACTAGTAATCACACTTTATAGTTATCAAAGGTCCTCATGGAAATTAGGTCATTGATAGTGCACTCACAAGAGACTAAATATGTTGGAGGCTGAGATATAAAGAGATATTCTGAGATCTTCCTCAATTCATATCTACAAAATTCTCGACTAAGCTTGTGGTTATACTAGATCAAGCTTTGCTCCTATGGTTGTTGTGATTCATACTTAGTATTGTTAGTTTTCATTGTTACAACCTATGATTGTAATGAAACCATTATAAAAAAGGGATTATGGCCCAAGGGCCTGGTTTGCAATGTTATTATAGTTATCTATTGATGGTTCAATATTCCTTTGTGTCACTCCCTCCATCGATTGGACCTTTATCATTTGGCTTCTTATGTAAAATAATGAGTATCATTTAAGAAAAAAGCATCGTTTCCAAGTTATATTTCCTTTACTTTTGCAGTAAATGTTTGATATGATATCTATGATTTATATTTCTTACAAATGAGACGAGTTGGATCATTTGGGACTACCAATTCATCTTGTCACCCCATTTCTTTTGTTTATTTATTTAATATGTTGCATACCTATTGATTGGTGCTGTTTTTTATGATTTGTTTTTTCTAATTGGAGTGATTGATCTCAAATCTATTTTTTTTTGGAGTGAAAACTATATACTCTAATTTGTATACATACTTCGTTATTTTATACAAGCTTTATATTTTCATACATAGAAATGTTTTAGCTATGCATGTGATTATTTTTTTATCACAATAATTGTATTTATAAATCACTGTTGAAATTTATTATTTCATGGATATCATTCATGAGCTATTACACAATTTTTATATGCATATTGTAGTGCTTCGATTCAACCAGAATTTGTTTCATAACTTAATTTCGGGGTCTTGATTTTTGGAGTGATTTGTTGAATAACACTACAGTGGTGAATGGGATCTTGTGAGATCTCAAGATCTTTGTCAAAGTTATGAAATAAAAGAGATATGTCCATAATGATTGTTGTAGAGTTAAATCCCCTCTGCGGATAGAGGCGATCCCTACTAGCCCAGATCGGGTCTAGCAACAATCGTATCACGCTAAGGTGCAAGTCCCTAATTGCAATAAACCAAATGGCGAAGAACGCTTACCTTAAATCCAATGTTGTTGTTCATAGATAAGACAGCGCTCCCGTTCCCTTGCTCCGGTAGATCACAATCCTCACACTCGTCACGATTGAACACCTGCACATGCAAGAAGCATGAAAAACACAAGCGTAAAACCCAATATGTGCAATTATGTATCCGTCAGAGAAGACACAACTCATGATCATAATTAACAATACGAGTGGAACCATAACCAAAGTCGCTTATCATTAATTCATACAAACGAAAATACAACCTGGCTCTGACGCTGAAACTTCCTTTGGCAGGTCGTCAACGGAATACGTCTCGGTAAATCTTGTCGGGAATGGGACAAGCCTCTCTCTTCAATCGTCAATATCCTTGCTACTGATTTGGCTCTATGAGGACTATCAAGGCTCTTGCAGCATTCTTTAGGCTATGAAGGCTCTTGGAGACTAGATTGGAAAGGAAAATGGCAAGATTATATAGATGGTGGAAGGGGAGTTGGGATCTCTACAATCATGCGATTGGCCCTATTTTCAAGGAAGCTTCCATGAGAAGTGGAAAACGACTTCCTCTACATGGAGATCCGGAGCCAAACCTCCCAACTCAATTTAGAGACCAGTTTAGGAATTGGTTGGAGTCAATCTTCCGCCATTTATTTTTAAAAAACACTCCTTAATAAGCTTAGCGCAAGTACAACACTGAGACAGTGCGCCAGCTGGCACGCCCTCTTTGGAGGATTTCCCCCCATTGGCGCGGGTATAACACTGACTAGTCGCGCCAAGGCCAAAAAGGCTATTTTTAGGGTTTTTCACAAGGAATTTTCTTCAGGGGAATGAATTTCCTTGTTTAGGGGGATGCCATGAAAGTGGTTTCAGGTCATGTCACTACTCACAAGTCACGTAATAAGCCCTCCAATTTGCGGGACGGGGGATTGCAGGGACGGTGAGAAATTACTGTGTAACAATGATCCAAGTCCTCTGTCAAGTTATAACTAAATAGAAAATTTCTATTGACGTTTGATGACCCTGTGTTGAATAACAACTTAAATAATTATAGAGCCACTTGAATATGAATTTTTTTATTGATATCATGGATTACATTATGTATTATTGTGACTTAGAGTTGCATATTGAACCGAGACTTGTTAAAAATATTCATATTACCATTCTTTAATTTGTTAACATTTTCATACCAGAACATAGGACTTATATGTTATTAATTGGCTTATGAAGTCCAAGTTTTTTCTAATTGTGATATTCCAACATATTCAATGTATCTATGTTTATTCCTTTGATGCATACTCATTTCATGGGGACTATATTTAAGGATTTGGTTTACAAAAAATGTTTTTACCATTGAAGCTATAGTTTTATAACTTATTCCAAATCATTGTAAACGCATTAATGGTTTGTAACATTGAAAGTTACAAAGAATTTCCTTAATATATATTCCTTACGGTGTTATTTTTATAAACGTATCATTTCCAAAATTGATTTTCAAATGAGGTGGAAAGCTTATTGGTTTTTAAAGATTCAAAAGTGGCATGTGAGCTTGGGGATAATAGTTAGCATTATATCTCAATGGAGATAATTTTCACTAATACATTTGAATTTTTCTTATAAAGTCAGCGCATCTAGATTGAAATAGGTGTGCCAGAAATAGATTTGGAACTTGTTCTTTATTTATTTGGGTTTACGCGAAGTTACACAAAGGTTTATAAATAGAATTAAGTGCAAAATTATAATAGGCTTCGGTATTTGAGTTATGTATTGAGTGTAAGAGTATTTACCATTCATCTCTTTAAGAACATGTGGATTGCCTGTGGATTTATTTTTCTTCCTTTTAAGTCAATGTGAGACAATATTTTCATATGAATTCCTTAGTTTAATTAGTATTCAAATCTCACGTGTTTATTTGATTGTTAGATAGGGTTTGATTCTTTAATAAGCACCATTTGAATGGAAGAAAAAGGATCAAGAGTATAAATAGTGTTTTCAGAAATTGAAGGAGTGTTATTATATTAGTGGAATTAGGGATTTATTTTGTAAGATCCCAGATTCTTCCTTGATCATTTCCAATGCTACACCTTGAAGGCTATGGACCCTTTATTGATATTAAATGTTGGGCCACTAAGATAGAAATACTACAACCAACAAAACCATCACTAAGGAATGGATTTCTTTAGGCAATTGGTAGGCAGAGAAGGGGATGCCCGAATTTGAAAGGTGCATGAATTCAAGGGGAGAGTCATATGAATTTGTTTTCAAATATTCATGCACATAATCATGGAGCATGAATTCATTGGGTGTTTCTACGAAAAATAATGAGTTAAACTTTTTTCTTGAGGAATCCTTATGAAGCAATAAACAAACATTTAGGAATGTGTTAGAATGTCAGGAAATATAGAGGTAACTACATCTTCAAAAATTAATGAAATTGCTCAGAGTGGAAACTAAGGACATGGAAAATGTTGCTAATATGAATGTGGCGTACACTACAAGAAAAAGGTACATTCGTGAGGGTCATTCTTGTGACAGACCTTTAAGGTCCATCACCAATGTCACACATGGTGATGGCCCTTAAAAAACCGTCACTATAAGTGTATATAGTGATGGTCCTTTAAGGTTCGTCACCGAAGCCATTTTCAATGACACTTTTGGTGAGGGTCATTAAAGGCCCATCACTAATTCTCTCTTTGGTGACACTTCTAGTGACGAAATTTTAATGACCCTCACCAATGCTCTTTTTGTTACTTTTGGCGACGGTCAAAAAATGTTCGTCGCCATTGATCATTCCAATGAGTTTTTGATGACGCTATATGCCTGTCAATATTTTTTTTTCAAAAGATAATGATTTAAGGCCGTTATTGTGCAATATTTTTTATGATATTTCCAAGGCCATATTGGTTATAATCAGTCAGTTTTTAAGAAGTAATTAGTGTGTATCATTTCCCTCAAGTAATCACTAGTCGAATAGAGTTTTCCTATGATTCAACACATGATTCAAATCTATTAATTTTATTATCTATCAAATTCACTTTAGATAAATTTCCACTAGTGTGTATAGGAAATATATTATTTAATACATAATAAAGCTCTGAAAATTCTATTAATGAGAAAAACCTAACACTTCTCAACAATTTGGGTACACCTTAAATTAATGCTTTGTCACACACTAACATTTCTTAGCACCTCGCATGTCTTGGAACATATTTGTACCTATAAAATCTTGTCATGACACTGAATCCCAAGCACATGGTGGCATGCGCTAGCACAACATGGAACTCTCCTAGCATGTGTTAGGATGCATGTAATCCCTAGCATAACCTGGAACACCTTGGTTGAATGCATTGACATACATTAACACTTGGCACACAATGCCAATTGGCATGTATTGGGACCTATTATTAGTGTGACTAGCATGCCCTATTTGATAAATATAAAGTTTTGACTTATTAACCCTATTATGTGTTCATTTCCTTACATTTTAGCTTGTTTCTTCCTCTTTTTTCCTTGACACTTCTTGAAACATATTGACATACCCTGGAACTCTGCACATCCTTAGCACCTAGCATGTATTAGCATATCTTTCCACTATTTGGAACATATAATTAGCACACCCTGGAACTCCCTAGCACACTTTGGCACTTCTTTACATGCCTTGATATTCCCTAGAATTCCTTACCAATGCTTAGCATACCTTGTCACTCCCTCCTTGGCATGATAGATAGCACTCATTAACACTAGTCCTTGGCACACGCTCCTCATATTCATTAACTTCAATGA
This sequence comes from Pinus albicaulis, assembly GCA_034641835.2. Taxonomy (NCBI): domain Eukaryota; kingdom Viridiplantae; phylum Streptophyta; class Pinopsida; order Pinales; family Pinaceae; genus Pinus; species Pinus albicaulis. The sequence continues at coordinate 461,263,010 of CM076577.1, forward strand.
ATTTTGACCTACTGCTCCCTTAATTTTTTGTCTTATTTCTCCTTAACACTCCCAATCATGCATTAGCACTCTCTAGCACACCTTATCAGTGTTCAACATGCCATTCCACTTCATAGCATGCATAACAGTCCGTAACACATATTGGTGCTTGGTACGTGTTGGTGCTAGGAAAGTATTAGCATGTATGGAACACGTTGAGATGCCTTGGTATGATTTGGCATGGTTTAATATTAAATTTATTTTATATCAATTTTTGGAAAGAAGATGAGAAGCAACAAAGGAATACTTGACACTTAGAATGCACTAAGACTTTGCACTTAGCACCTATTGGTGCCTAGTGTTGGTGTGCCTAGCATGCCCCTCTTAGAAAAGGTAAATTGATGACTAATTAACCCTCTTATGTGTTCATTTCCTTGTAGTTTAACTTGTTTCTCCTTTTTGTTTCCTTGATAGTCCCTGGCATGCATTGACACACCCTTGCACATCTTGGCATGCCTTATCACTTGGCACATATTATCATGTTTGACATGGCTTCAAACTATTTGGCACATCTTAGCATTCCCTAGCACGCCTTAGCACTTATGTCCTCACAACTAGACTTTACATTTTTTCACGACTTGGGAACCCAATCAATTCCTTGGCTACTGTAGTTCATGTGAAAACATTGGCCTGCTTCAACCATAACAACTTGACCAATTGCACCTACTACAAGTAGATAGTGCCTTGTTCACCTAATAACTTCCTATAACTCATCTTATGCCACTCGTGTCCAATCTCAACTTGTCCCACTTAACTATTTACCAAGACAAGGATCACATGATCTAGCCATGGCCATAAAACAACTAAGCAACATAGCTTAGACAGGAAATATTTCACATGTATGTTAAGTTCATATAAACATAGAACATTAACTGAGAGTTTGCAAGAACCACAAGATTCAAAAGGCACACAAGATATAAGCTGACACAAGCTGTGTGCCCAAAAAATTATACACAAAAATGTACATATGCAATTATCTAGAATAGTTTAAAACACGAGCATGTAGCTAGAGTGTGCCACATCTCATATAAAAAAAAACTCAAGGAAAAACAAGGTTGTGCCTAGCACAAAGTGATCTCCCTTTGCCTAAAAATGCTATGTCGAACCCCTTATAACAACCGTAGGCTTTCCTCCTGTAAATCCTATTCTAAACTTCTCCCAACACACTTCGTCCTTAGCACATTTGAATTCGCTAACACTCCCTTGCACACACTCTTATTTGTTCCTTTCCATGCATTTTGACCTAGTTATCCCTTGATATGCCCCAACACTCCCTAACACTCTATTTCATCATGCATTGACATTTTTCGACACGTGTTAGCATGCCTTTTCATTCCTTTGCATGCCCTGACCATCCCTAGCTATCATGCCCTCACAACTACCCTTACTTAATTTTCGACTTGGGAACCCAACCATGCCCTCGCTTCACTACAAGAGCTTGAACAAGTTATATTTACTACAGCTAGACTATATTGTTGAATTGCGTAGCTTGGGAGGCTCTCCATGAGCCTAGTGAGATGAATTTGTGTGAGTTTTGTCACAAAATGATTTGTGGGAATAGAAGAAAATAAAAGGGATTTTGGACCCACGACGAGGTTTAAAGTCTAAAAGAAAATTAAAAAGGAAAATTAATATTTCCTAAGGTCTAAGTGGATAAAACCTGTAAGCTCTAGAGGGTTCCTAAGACGTCTAGGAAAAGCTATTTAAGGATTCCTTAGGATGAAGGAAATAACATCAAGTGAGAAGGAGCTCCTTTGATAAGGGGGCGAAGAGACATGTATTCCTAAAGAGGCCATGACCATTATCATGTATAGCATTCATTAATATGCTTCAATATGTTTTGGCATGGTTTAATATTAAAGTTATTTGAGATTAGTTATTGGAAAGTAGAAGAGAAGTAACAGGGGATGATTTGGCACTTAGAATGCACTACCACTTGGAACTTGACACTCATTTCCACCTAGTGTTGGTGTGCATAGCATGCCCCTCTTGGAAAATGTAAATTGATGACTTATTAAACCTATGATATGTTCATTTCCATGTATTTTAACTTGTTTCTCCTTTTTGTTTCCTTGATAGTCCCTGGCATGTATTGTCACACCATTGCAGATATTGGCATGCCTTAGAACTTGACACATCTTAGCATATTTTACATGCCTTCGAACTATCTGGCACATGTTAGCATTCCCTAGCATGCCTTGGCACTCATGCCCTCACAAATATCCTTACATTTTTTCTTGACTTGGGAACCCAATCAAGTCCTTAGCTACTACAGTTCATATGACGTTGGTTTGATTCAGTCGTAACAACTTGATCAACTGCACCTACTACAAGTAGATTGTGCCTTGTTCACCTAAGAACTTCCTATACCTCATCTTTGGCAAGTCATGTCCATGCTAAATTTTTCCCACTTAAGAACTTACCAAGACAAGGATCACATCTAGCCATGGCCATAAAACAACTAAGAAACATAGCTTACATAGGCAATATTTCACATGTATGTCTAGTTCATATAAACAATAGAGCATTGACTGAGTGTTTGCAAGAACCACGGGGTACACAAGACACACAAGATATAGGCTGACACAAGTCAAGTTCCCCAAAAATTATTCATAACAATGTACAATATTGAATTGTCTAAGATAGTTTAAAAAATGAGCATTTGGCCAAAGTGTGCCATATGTCATATAAAAATAATAGATAAAGGAAAAATAGTGTTGTGCCCAACATAAAGTCTCCATTCATGTAAAATTTCTTCATCGAGCCTGTTAGAACTCTATAATTTAGAAGATTGGAAAAAATAAACTATAAAGCACAACATCAAACTACTTTGGATTCCAGGACCTAGCCTTCCTAAACTCAGAGAGGGCTCTGTCTATTTTATGATTTAAATCATTTTAAATTTTCAGTTATATGTACTGATATTAAGCTAGTTACAATGATGGGGTTTGTTTGTTTGATTGACTGTGTGGTTGGACAGATAAGGTTGCATAAGCTATTCCATTGGGTGATGGAGTCAAAGGCTGGAATGGCACATCAAAATCAAGAGCAAATCAGAGGGCAAGCTAACTGTGCTAAATGGATTTTAAATGTTGTATGAATTATGAGGTGAAAGAAACAATAAGATTCAGTAGTGACTAAAGAGAAATTAAAAACTCTTTAATAGAACTTCAACATAAAACATTCAGATTGTAAATTTAGACAAAATTAAGGCGCTTTGACAACGAATCTTAATCTAAAACTTTTGATTTACAATTAGATGAGTAGATACACAACAGAGAAAACAATGGAAACATTTAAACAAAGATGAAACACATCACCATTTTGACACAGATCAAGAATCTTGTAAACGGTCTTTAATTATTGATGTCCAAATCCAAAAATTAAAGTGCTTCAATAGTAGTTCTTACAATACAGGTGCTAAAATATCCAACCTTTCATACAGAGATTCTATTGGTATTTAACTAACAACTAAGTCGGTTTTCCCTAATCTACCCTGGAAAACTTTCATTGATTACAATTTAAGCAGAAAATGGACAAGTATGGCCATGCAAGGCTATGATGAGGTGAATCTATCAGCCACCGTTGGTTGTATTAACTTTGATGACCCTTCGTGAATTATAAGTGTTGATCAGTGGTTTTCATTGATGTCAACCCAAGTAGCAGCAGGGGCTAACCCAATATTGCATGCGAATTTTGATTTACCAAATTAATATATCCTGGGTCAATAATGCTTTTGATGGTTTCTACTTGTCGAGATGTTTCCACTTATATATGGCACACCATTTAATTCTTCACGGTTAGAGAGATATTCATGTTTGAAGTTTGTACCCCCAGTTAGTGGGCTAAAACCCCATGGGGTTGGGGCATGGGTCATTGAAAATTCATAATTAATATTTTTTTAAGCTCCTAAAATCCCTCCCACATTCACTTGTTGAAGCCCCTCTCAACTTGAGCATTTATATAAATCGTGATCTTCATTTCCTCCTTAGGTAAGGGATTCAGCCATCTGAAACAGGTCATTGTGGCATTTTCGCTCTAACTTTTTTTCTACAAAGTTTCAGAAGCTGAAATTTTTATGAGGCGAAGAAAAAATATTGAGGAAGCTTCTGTAAAAATTCAGATCAAGGTGTGCAATGTTTTTGGAGATATGATTTGTGGAAGTCATGGTTTTTGCAGGCTCTTGAAATTCATCTCAAAGAAGTGACCTTGGTAAATTTGTCATAACTCTCTCTCTGAGTATCGGATTGGAATTACATAAAAAGTGGTGGATGGTGCACTGTGTACTTTTCATTCTATTAATTTCAGATCCAAATGAAGCAATAGTGACACGTGGCACGTTGTACAAGTGCGCTCTACTGAAACAAACCATAATTAGGGCATTGTGAGATATTGGGTATTACTTTCTCTTGAAGAATTGAAATTCTGTCAGACCTGTGGCATTGGAAAGATCACTTAGAGGACTAATGTAGAACCAAAAATAAGATATTGAGGATATAAAATAATAGAGATACACCAGATTCAATATAGAGCTCCTAGAAGGTAGGGAAAAGCTAGATCATGTGTTGTCAAGGGTTGCAAAGGACCAGACTTTCTACGGAAACAAAGAAAATAAAGGTGCAGTAGAGGGTAGCGTGACAAGAGCAGCAACCAAGGTGCATAACAATAGTAAGAGGTTCATCATATGAAGTCTTCAAGTGGGCAGCACTGCATACAATCATTGTAAAGGTATCATTGTACTTCGTCATTGTAAATACATTATTGTACAAATTGTACTAGTGTCTATCTACCGAGGGTTGAAGAGGTAGTGTTGGGAGGTCTAGGATCATCATTAGGTGGTTGTGTCAAACTTGGGGTTATGGTCTAGTATATATTCTTCTTTTGCATCATTATTTATCATTGTAAAGTGGACCATTTTCCCTGGTACGGGAGTTCATTATTATTTTATTCTTCTATAGGGTGGTAGCTAGGGTGGTGCTAGGGTGAGTTTTAGCTCATTATGTGTTGGGGCATCCATTTAGTTGAATACTAAAGAATCTTAGGCATTGGCGCATCCATCCAGTGGGAGCTGGAGAAGAATGGTTTTCTAGATTCTAGGGAGTTGGATCTTTATTTTTAATTGGAGTTGAATATTAAAGCATTATTAGAAAAGCATTAGGCGATTTTTGTCCCGGAGTGGGTTTCCACATTAAAAATTATGTGCATTTGTGTTCCTCTTGTTTGCTACTATCATTGTACAAACACTGATAATAATTGAATATTAACTAATGCTCTAATTGAAATGAAGAATGATTCACCGCCCCCCGCAGTATTTCCAACAATTGGTTTCAGAGCTTGGTTCCTTCAATAGCAGTTTAACAACTGGAAGAAGGTCATGGAGCATACCAAGAATGGTGTACCTCTATTCAATGAGAATAATTATGCACTCTGGAAAGGGAGAATGGAGGTCTACCTCTTGGCGCAGGGTTACGAAGTATGGGACATTGTTAAAAATGGATTTACATCAACCGTAGGTGAGCAAGGTAAGAAGAACTTGGTAAATGATGCAAAAGAAAAGAATATTGTTATCAGTGGACTTATTGAATCTACTTATCATAAGGTGTTGGGTTGTAAAACTGTCAAAAATGTGTGGTACAAGCTTGAGAATATATATGTAGGTGCCTCAAATGTCAAATAATCAAAGCTTCAAATCTATAGAGCAAAATTTGAGCAAGTCAGAATGAAAGAAGATTGCAACATTGCTACATACTTCCAATACATTGATGAAATAACCAATACTCTAGAAGGATTGGGAGAGCCAGTTGATGAGAAGACTATTATATTGAAGATTCTTAGAACATTACCATGGAGATTCAACCCAAAGGTATCGGTCTTAGAATACAGTGCAAATCTGGACAAAATCAGCAAGGAAGAATTACATGAAGTTCTCATAGCATATGAAATGAGACTTGATGAAGAAAAGGGTACTTCAAATCTAGAAACTGTGTTCATTGCATCTAAGAAAACCAATAAGGACAAACAACCTTCAATTGAAATGACATGCACCTACAAGTGTGAAGAAAATGGAGATGATGGAGAAGGTATTTCAGATGAAGAATATGCTTACTTTACGAGAAAACTAAAACCTGGTAAGGGAAAATTCAAAGGTAAACTTCCATTGATATGTTTTGGTTGTGGTGAGGTTGGGAATTTCATAGCAAAATGTCAGAACAAAAGTGATGAAAACTCAAAAGGAAAGAAAGTCTTTAAGAAATTCAACAAGCAAGGTAGAAAGAAAGGATACAAAAGGAACTTTCTCTCTAAATAAGATAGCTCATCATCCAATGAAGAAAGTGACAAAAAAGAAGAAGCTAATGAGAAATTATTGTTTATGGCCAAGCACGATAAACAAGAAGTATCAAACAATGAAGAAGAAGGGTTGACCATAGAAGAATTTTATGAGGAGGAAATCAACCTTATAAAAGAGATCAATGTTGAGAAGATCCGTTCCAATAATCTTGAAGAACAAATTCAAGGTCTCAAAATTGAGGTTGAAGAACACAAATGTATTGAAGAGTCACTTCAAAAGAATTTGGAAGACAATGACCAAGAAAGGGAAGCATTAGAAGCCGAAGTAGTCTCGCTTCGTAAGGAAGTGAAGAAGGGAAAAACTATCCAAAACTATGCCAACAGCTCAAGGGCATTGGAAGAACTCATCAACAATCAATGATCTTACAACGACAGAAGTGGCCTCGGTTACAAAGAAGAAGAAGTAGGAACTTATAAAACAAAACACAATGAACCTATGAGATATGACATACATGTAGACTTCATTGAACAAGATTCGCAAGCACATCCTTGGAAGATAATTCCTCGACAAATATTTTCATTCAGGTACCAACATATTTTCCATGGCTATTGTTATTCATGTGGAAAATTTGGTCATAAAGCTGTAGAATGTCGCACGTACCCTAGGAATGAATACAATTCCAAGAGATTCTTCAAATATGGACATCCCAGGGCTCAAAGAAACATCAATAGATTTGAACATTTAAGAAATAATATGGAATGTTACAAATGTGAGAACTTTGGACACATAGCCAGAGACTATATACTTGAAAATCCTCCAGAAGAATCTTTGAAGCCACAGAATGAACGAACATGGAAGAAGAAGAAGACTCATAATTGTGATCTCGCTCTCAAGGCTCAAAAAAATAAAGATGTGTGGTATGTTGACAGAGGTTGCTCAACGCATATGACTAGAGATAGAAGGAAATTTGTATCTCTGAAAGAGAAGAAGGATGGAACCATATCCTTTGGAAATGATGGATCTTCAAATGTTATAGGATCAGGTACCATCACTCTCGGAAGCAAAGATGTTATAGCCAAGAATGTTCTATTGGTCGAAAACATGAATCACAATCTGCTCAGTGTGGGAAAAATGTGTGATCAAGGACACACAATGCTATTCAACTCCACAAAATGTAAAATCAGGAAAGGCAGGTATGGTAAAATTGTGGCTACAGTAGGTCGAGCTCCAAACGACATATATGTTCTGGATGAAGCAACTAAAGCATTTCTACTAGCTAAAGAAGATGAAAGCTAGTTATGGCACAAACGAATGGGTCACATAAACTTTGACAATATTGTCAGGATAAGCAAAAAGGAAGCAGTATGAGAAATGCCAAAAATCTCAAAACCTTCCAACACATTATGTGAGGCCTGTCGGCATGGCAAGCAGACAAAAATCCAATTTAAAAAAAAATAAAAATTTGCATCACATCCATTGGAATTGATACATACTGATGTATGTGGTGCCGGGAGAATAAAAGGCTTAGACAGAGAATTATATTTCATGTCTATGATATATTACTATACCAGGATGACAGCTGTCAGTTTCCTAAAGAAAAAATCTGAAGCATTTGAGTGCTTTAAGATCTACAAGGATTTGGTTGAAAATGAAACTGATTTGAAAATAAAGTGTTTAAGATCAGATAATGGTGGAGAATTCACTTCCAAATTATTTCAGCAATACTGTGACGAAAATGGAATAAAAAGGAAATTTTCAACGGCACGAACACCTCAGCACAATGGAGTTGCTGAAAGAAAGAATACAACCGTACAAAAAATGGGTAGAACAATGCTGAAGGAATCAAAATTGGATGAAAATTTTGGGTTCAAGCAATTGATACGGCAGTCTTCATTGTCAACCAAATTCTTCTAAAAAATAATTGCAACAAGACTCCATATGAATTATGGAAAGGAAAACCAGCTAATGTAAAATATTTCAGAATCTTTGGAAGTAAATGTTATATCAAAAGAGAAGATCAAAATTTGGGTAAGTTTGAATCACGTGTTGATGAAGATATCGTTGTTGCTTACTCACACAAAAGAAAGGCCTATAAATGGTATAATCTAAGAATAAAACAGATAGTGGAGAGCATAAATGTTACATTTGATGAAGATGGTGTTCTAGCGAGTAATCATGAGGATATAGAATCTTTGAAACTTGAGATAGAGGTTGAAAAATACACAAATAAAATTGTGGAACAAGAAGCAACTATCAACGAGGAAGAAGTAAACAATGATCATCAAGATATACTAGAACAACAACAAGAATCTCCTCCAAGGAGAACAAAAGAGTGGATTCAAAAGAACAATCCATAAAATTAAATCATTGGTGACATAAATGAAGGTCGAAAGCTTCGTTCATCACAACAATCTCACGTTGCTTTTCTAGCAACCTTTGAGCCTAGTATTTTTGAGGAAGCTAGCTAGAATGAACATTGGGTAGTAGCTATGACTGAAGAATTGGATCAAATTGAGAAGAATAACACCTGGGAATTAGTACCATGACCAAAAGATAAAAATGTCATTGGAACTAAATGGGTGTTCAGGAACAAATTTAATGAATATGAGTAGGTTACCAGAAACAAAACAAAATTGGTTTGCAAAGGCTATGCACAAGTGGAAGGAATTGATTTCGACAAAACATTTGCACCAGTTGCGAGAATGGAAGCCATCCGAATGTTTCTCGCCTATGCATGTTCAAGAAAAATCAAGTTCTACCAAATGGATGTTAAGTCAGCATTTCTGAATGGAGAATTAGAAGAAGAAGTTTACATCGAACAACCTAAAGGTTTTCTACTATCAAAAAAAGAAGACTATGTCTGCAAGTTAGAGAAGGCTCTATATGGCCTCAAGTAGGCTCTTAGAGCATGGTATGCTCGTCTTGATGGATATCTACATCAACAAGGGTTCAAGAAAGGTACTGCTGATAGCAATCTTTATTTACAAATAGATAAAGATAATTTAACAATCATTGGGGTATATGTGGATGATATAATATTTGGTAGCAATGATGATCGACTAAGTAAGAACTTTTCTACAAAGATGAAAAGTGAGTTTGAGATGTATTTATTTGGTGAGCTGACATACTTCTTAGGGTTTCAAGTATATCAATAAGAGAAACGAATATTTATATGTAAATCCAAGTACATCAAGGAAATGCTCAAGAAATTCAAAATGGAAGATTGCAAACCCGTCCTTACTCCGATGGTAACAGGTTTCAAATTGAGCATAGAAAACTCATCTAAGGATGAGAAACAGAGGTTGTACATATCTATGATTGGTAGTCTTCTATATGTAATAGCCTCTCGACTAGATGTTATGCTAGTAGTTAGACAAGTAGCAAGATTCCAAGAAGCACCAAAAGAATCACATATTATTCATGTCAAAAGAATTCTTCGATATCTAAAGGGCACAGAAGAATATGGCTTGTGGTATCCCAAGGGTAACAATCTCATTATTCAAGCCTTTACATATGTAGATTGGGAAGAAAGCATTGATGATCGTAAGAGTACTAGTGGAGCAGCATTCTATCTAGGTGGTTGTCTCATATCATCGTTGAGCAAAAAGAAAACTTCAATCTCGTTATCTATATCAGAAGCAGAATACGTTGCAACAGCATCATGTTGTACTCAAGTCCTTTGGATGAAAAAAAATCTGCAAGATCTTCAAGTACAATTCAGTGAGCCTATTCCCATATTCAGTGACAACACTAGTTCCATCAGCATATCCAAGGATCTTGTCATGCATTCAAAAGAAAAACACATTCTGATCAAATATCATTTTGTTAGAGAACAAGTAGCTGAAAAGAATATCAAACTTGAGTATGTTTGTACAAAAGAACAAGTTGCTGATATATTTGCTAAACCTTTACCTCGTGAAGCATTTGAATATATTCATCAAAAGCTTGGGACTCTCCCAATTTCTTTTTAGATTACAGGTTTTCAGGATGGTTGTGTGTCAACGGGAGTGGAAGTGTGTACAGGTCTGTAGGATGGTTGTATTTCAGGGGGAGTTACCATTTGCCTTTGATGTCAAAGGGGGAGAGAATGTTGTAGGAAGAGGTGTCATGATTGCAGGGGGAGTACTTGCGTTGCCATCAATTCCAAAGGGGGGTATTTTGATCAGCGATTGTCATTGATGTCAACCCAAGCAACACTAGGGGCTAACCCAATATTGCAGAGGAATTTTTACCTGCCAAATTAATATATTTTGGGTAAATAATGCTTTTGATGGTTTCTACTTGTCGATATGTTTCCATTGATATATGGCACGCCATGTAATTCTTCATGGTTTGAGATATATTCACGTTTGAAGTTTGTACCCCCAGTTAGTGGGCTAAAACCCCATGGGGTTGGGGCATGCATCATTGAAAAGTCATAATTAATATTTTATAAGCTCCTAAAATCCCTCCCACGTTCACTTGTTGAAGCCCCTCTCAACTTAAGAATTTATATAAATTTTGACCTTCATTTCCTCCTAAGGCAAGGGATTCAGCCATCTGAAACAGGTCATTGTGGCATTTTTGCTCTAAATTTTTTTCTACGAAGGTTCAGAAGCTGAAATTTTTATGAGGCGAAGAAGAAATCCTGAGGAAGCTGCTGTAAAAATTCGAATCAAGGTGCACAATATTTTTGGAGATATGATCTGTGGAAGTCAGGGTTTTTGCAGTCTCCTGAAATTCATCTCAAAGAAGTGACCTTGCTAAATTCGTCATAACTCTCTCTCTGAGTATCAGATTGGAATTCCATAAAAAGTGGTGGATAATGCACAATGTGTAATTTTTTCTCTATCAATTTCAAAGCAAAATGAAGAAACAATGACATGTGGCATGTTGTACAAGTGTGCTTTGCTGAAATAGTCCATAATTAGGCCATTGTGAGAGATTGGGTATAACTCTCCCTTGAAGAACCCAAATTGGCTCAGACCTGTGGCATTGGAAAGACGAATCAATGGGCTACTATAGAACCAAAAAAAAATATTGAGGATCTGAAATAATAGAGATACACCAGATTCAATATAGAGCTCCTAGAAGGCAAGAAAAAGCTAGATCATGTGTTGTCAAGATTTGCAAAGGACAAGAATTTCTACGACAGCAAAGCAAAGCAAGGTGCAGCAGAGGGTAGAATGACAAGAGAAGGAACCAAGGTGCATAACAGTAGCAAGAAGTTCATCATATGAAGTCTTCAAGTGCGCAGCGCTGCATACATTCATTGTAAAGGTATCGTTGTACTTCTTCATTGTAAATACATTATTGTACAAATTGTACTAGTGTCTATCTACCAAGGGTTGAAGAGGCAGCATTGGGAGGTTTAGGATCATTATTAGGTGGTTTTGTCGATGTTGGGGTTATGGTCTAGTATATCTTCCTCTTCTGCATCATTATATATCATTGTAAAGTGGACCATTTTCCTTGGTACAGGAGTCCATTCTTCTTTTATTCTTCTATAGGGTGGTAGGGTGGTGCTAGGGTGAGTTGTATCTCATTCGGTGTTGGGGCATCCGTTCAGTTGACTACTAAAGAATCTCGAGCATTGGAGCGTCCATCCAGTGGGAGCTGGAGAAGAATAATTTTCTACATTCTAGGAAGTTGGAGCTTTATTTTCAATTGGAGTTGAATATTAAAGAATTATTAGAAAAGCATTAGGTGGTTTTTGTCCCGGAGTGAGTTTCCACCTTAAAAATTTTGCGCATTTGTGTTCCTCTTGTTTGTTGTTATCATTGTATAAACAATGATAATAATTGAAGATTAACTAATGCTCTAATTGAAAGAAATATTGATTCACCCCCCCCCCCCCCCCTCAGTATTTCCAACAATAAGGTGAATGCAATTGGGGTTTTAAAATTTCAAAAAGACAAAGTGAGAGAAAATTGATGTTTGGCCCAACCTTTCTTGCACTGCCTTGGTTGGATCATTAACTCTAGTGCAACACTAATTGCTTTTTTGTCTTACTATCATAATTTCTGGCACTATTTCGATGGAAATCTCTTGCTAAAATATATTATCCTTGTTCACATCTAAGAACCATCATCAAAAAAAAAAATTCCTAAAAATCTTGGGATGTTTGTCATGCCATGAAAAATGGGTGAAATTTCTAAAACTAGGGGTCAACTAAGAAATTTTTTTCTCCCCAATGGTGACACCTATGAAAAATATGAGAGAGGTTATTGTTCCTTTTCCCGTGCTGGTCAAAAACCTCTCTCAAATTTTCAAAATTCATTTCCATCTCTCCACAACAGTCGCTGAAAAATAACGACCAACACAGAAAAAATGGAAATCCGAAAAATAGGGCTAAGAGATGGCTTTCGATTATCCCAACTGAAGAAACCTATGAAAAATATGAGAGAGGTTTTTTTCTTCAGCCCGTGCTGAAAAGAAACCTCTGTTAGTTTGTCAAAATTAATTCCCATCTGCCAGAAATCTCCCTCGAAAATGTACTGGTAAAACTGGCTAAAAAATGGTTTTTCATTTGGGGAAAACGGTTTTGCAGGAGAAAAGTGGTCTTTCGGACCCTTCGGAAGTGGTAAGTGGTAATAGAAAGGGGGGGAGGGGGGGGGGGGTATGGAGGGGGTGAGAATTCATGAGAGAGTGACACATAAGGGGGTCCATTTCTTGAAAAACATTCGTTTCGGACCCCTGCTGCAAGGATAAAGTAAGAATGGTAAAGGGGGGTGGGAATGAAACATAGGTTGTCGGATTTAAAGATGACTATGGCACAATGAGGTGGAAAGCCTTTGTTTCTTGCTAGCTATTTTGGCCTATTTATTCATGAAATGAGCTATAAACCTCGTAGTCCCGAACTAACCTGTTATATACACAAAACATAGTCACAACTCGTTCACACGGACCTGAAATTCTGTAGAATTTAGTTATGAAGTGGCATCACATCCGCGCACTTCGAAACTTTAAATTTAAGTTTATAAAGAATAGGATCGGCGATGTGATGTGATGGGGAGGTGACATGGAGGGTAAGTGGGACTGGACCACAGTGCACATCGCAATTTGTAGTGTTTAGTTATAAGCGCGGAATATGTAAACTCTAAAATATGTGAAGTGAGATGCGCGGGGGAGGATAGGAGTGACATGGAAGGGAAGAAGTGGGACCAGATCGCAGGGGCACATATCAATTCTTAAGTTTTATTTATAACCTACATGGTTAACTCCTAAAATTTGCGAAATGCGGGGAAGAGGGGCCCACTAGCAATTGGCAGAGTGTTATGAATCGGAGAAAGGTTTTTAAGCAGTTAGTGTTATGAAGTTTTATATGATATAACAATGTATTGCGACGATTGTGTAATGGGGTAGAGCTGCTGAGGTGGGGCTGAATTACTACATCGCAAACTAAATAAAATAGATTGCGGGTGCTCAAAGGGTAGAACAATGTGATGCGATATCACAAATCGACGATCACATTATTTAAAGTTTATTTCCAATGCCAAATACGTAAAGTCTATGAAATGTGATGAGGGCCCCACTTTGATTGTGATCTGGGAATAAAAAGCAATGAAACGGTAAAGGTGCAAGGGTAAAGTGGAAGGGCGGTAAGGTAACATATATTTCAAAATGGAAGATGAAATGGAAGAGAAGCATGGCGGGGAATGGGTTTTTGATAATGGGAGAATATGGAGGAAATGAGGTGGGAAAAGAGGGTGAATGAAATAAAATGGAACGAGAGCAGAAATGAAGTTTGATCCCCATCACACCTTGTTAGCAAAAATTTTTCTCCTTTCCATTGAACTATAAGGAAAATTGATTCATTTGATGTTCTTTGATAGTCATGGTCTCCCTTTCTGCTCTGAATATAAATAATAGCCATAGAATATTATTTCCAGTATATGAAAAATCTAATCAGTGATCATTCACCTTGTGATACTATGAAATGGATGAGTCTAATAGAGCTCCTTATCGCAATCGTAGGCTAGCCTCTTACAAATCCTATTATGAACCTTTTCTAACACACTTCATCCTTGGCACACTTCAATTCACTGAGACTCCCTGGAACACACTCTTATTTGTTCATTACCATGCATTTTGACCTAGTTCTCCCTTGTGATACCTCGACACTCCTTAACACTCCTCAACATGCATTGAAATTGTCCAACATGTGTTAACACGCTTTTTCATTCCTTGGCACTCCCTAACCCTTCCTAGTTATCATGCCCTCACAACTAACCTTACTAAATTTTCAACTTCGAAACCCAACCAAGTCCTTTCTTGACTATAGGAGTTTGACCAAATTATGATTACTACAACTAGACTATGTTGTTAAATTGTATATCTTGGGAGGTGCTCCAAAAGCCTAGTGATATGGGTTTGTGTGATTTTGATCACCACAAAATGTTTTGTGGGAAAATAACCCAAGCGAAGGGGCTTTGGACCCGAGATGATGTTTAAAATCTAAAAGAAAATTAAACAAAAGAAATAATATATATATATATATATATATTTCCTAAGGTCTATGTAGATAAAATTCGTAAGTTATATAGCATTCTTAAGAGGCCTAGCTAGGAAAAGTTATTTAAGGAGGCCTTAGTATGAAGGAAAGAACATCAAGTGAGAAGGAGCTCATTTTATCAAGGAGGCTAGGAGAGATGCAGTACTAAAGTAGGTCTAGTTAGAGGTATGAGTAAGCATTGCTAAAGGAAGGCTGCTCTATTTCCAAATTTGCAGAGATCGAGTTTAAAAACTTCAGGGAATGGCTGCTCATATTCAACATGTTATGAAAAAAAATATAAATTGGGGTGATTGGGAGATTTTTCTAGCCCTGTCTATTAAGATAAAATTTGCACTAGGTATTTGAATTTGAAGCGTTTTTCTTTAACTTCTTTGGCTCATGGATGTTTAGATGAAATATGGTATAAAAACATAATAGAATTGCGGTGATTGGGAGATTTTGTAGCCCTATATTTTTAGATAGAATTTGGTGTGAATTTTTAAATTTATGGAATATGGTAGATTGGAGATTTCTGTGGTGTAGTTTTTCAGATGTAGGAATCGAAATATGGGTTTAGGAGCTTTGGTCATGGTGCTTAGATGAAATCTTTTTTGAAAACAGGATGAAATGGGGGCAATTGGGAACTTTTTTCTAAAACCAACTGTTTAGGTAGAATTTGTAGAGCATCTCTCAATTTTTAAGTTTCGCTTTAACAACTTTGGGCTATGGTCATTTAGATAAAATATATAATGAGAATATACTAGAACTCATGTGATTGGGATCTTTTCCTAGCCATGGTTATTTAAATAAAATTTGTAATGTATTTTTCAATTTGCGTAGTTTGGGTTTAAGAGCTTTTGGTCATGGTTGTTTAGATGAAATATGTACAAAAGAAAATATAATTAGGACGAGGGGGAGTACTTTCTAGTCCTGACTGTTTAGATAAAATTCACTATACATTTCTAAATTTGCAGAGATTGACTATGAAAACTTTGGGGCATAGATATATAGCTTAAGTAAGTTATGAAAAAAAAAAAAAATTGTGGTTATTGGGAACGTTTTCTAGCCTTGCTGTTGATAAAATTTGTTTCATATTTCCAAAATATGCAGAGACTAGGTTTAAGAGCTCTGGGTCATGGCTATTGAGATGATATGTGTTATACCTTTCTATATGTTCAAGGATTGGGTTTAAGAGTGGTTTCTTGATAACAAAACAACCTTACATATGTAGTAATGGATATAAGATAAGGTTTAATAAGATACCTCCACTTGGAACAAAAGTTGAATATATCGTTCCAGAGTGGATAGATGAAATGTCTAGCATTAAATACCTCCAAGAAGTGTATGGTTGTGAGCTTCCAAACACAATAATAATAATGCCTTTGCGGCCTGAGAAGGTTGATGATGTTAAAGAATAGCTAGCTAATATTCATCCTAGAGTAATTATGTTTATGTTTAAAATCACAAAGTTGTCTGTTCGTGATAATAATGAATAATCCACACTGAGCAAGGTTAATGGAATCTGTGTTTCACGAGAAGCAACATTTAGAACTACCAAGAATGAACACAGTTAATCATTTATTCGTCACAATTTAAAAAAAAAACACAAATAACTTATGGAGATATTCACTTCAACTTGTCATGGAATTGAAACTCTAAAAATGATTTCTTGGGATGGAGAAAATTTCATAAGGAGCCAGCACATATTTCTTCCTCCCCATTGCATATTAGAGTGAAAACCCTTGACCAGAAATAAGCTTGAATAATTTTGATTGCTAAGCCACTTTCACTGGAAAGATTTACTATTTGCTCACATTTGCAAGGCTTGATATATCATATGAGGTACCCCATTCTATTGGCATGGGATTGAGAGGGCCATGATGAATTAAGAAACTGATTAATTAATCAATTAGATATTTATGATAGCATGTTAACACTTTTTACTACAAGTTCTAATCCCTTTTATATTCCTCTAGGCAACTGAAATGTCATTTTTGATGGATTGAAATATTGTCATGGATATAGGACATAAAGAAATTAATAGCAGACAAATTACTAGATGGTTAGTGAAGAAAATACATTGCACTACTAGCATCAAAAAGTCCCTTGTGGATCTTTAAGAATGTTAGGGTGAAAAATCTCATGGCTAGACCTACATTCAAAGATGGATGTGTTCAAGTAATTGAATATTTTCTTTGCTAAGAGTTCCATTTTAGCAAAGAAAAAAAATTTAATTCCATTAATATTGTTCATAGGTCAATCTCAAAATCAATACCCCAAGCGACCACATCACAACATGGGCCCAACAAACAATCCTAGGAAATAGCTTATAGCTCCCTCCAGCCATTGGCTTATGCTCTAATGCTTTTCTACTATCAATTTCCAACCTGTCCTACTGACTTCAATCCCAAGAAGTTAATCTATACCAACAATGGGTTGAAATCTCCCTTGAATATTATATAATCGGGTCTAACATTAAGCTATAGCCGTTTCTATAAAGACATGCCTAAAATTCAACTATTTGTGTTGTAAGGAGTTTGCAAACAATAAAGAACATTTCTATGCCCATGTTTTTTAGACATTTAGCAGGCAAAGCTAAGGGTGCAAACGTAAATCCATGTTGCTTAGCTATATATGTTTAGCTACATTGGGTTTCACTATGGCCTGGTTGGTCCAAGCTAGTTTCACTCTGATTCAGAATTCTTGGTGGTAATGTTGAGTACATAAATAATACAGCGTCAACAACAAATCAGACAATAACTTAAAAGGGAGTAATAATTTATCCATCATATTTATAAACAGAGTTCAGCCCTTTGAACCTCAATTAGTTTCATGCCACAATGACTTATTAAAAATGAAATAACATATATACACCAAATTTTTCTATATCAGGAGAATTTTCCAAAACAATTCAATTATTTGCAGGAACTGGAGGATAACAATCATCGACAAATGAATTGATATAGAGTAGAAATAATTGATGCACATTTTAAACCCTACTGCCATTCTGAGACACATTCCTCTCTTGACAAATTCCTTTTTTTGACAATCTGAATATTATGATTTATAATATTAAAACTTCCTTTGTATTAGTTGGCTTGGTTTTATTATTCCACTATTAGTCCCTGGAACTTTTTCTACTCCATTACCTCTTAGCATATAAGCAGGATTTGAATAGGATTATTATAGATGACATTTATAGATAAAGTACACTACTTCTTCTCCTGTGGGCCTTAGAACTATGATAGATTTGTACAAGGAGCACTTCATGCATACATAGGGTTTTGGATGCATGCTCTTGGATTTTTCTTGTCCATTTTAAGGTCTCCCATGAGAGAAACATCAACATAATCAGCCCCATCCTTGATAGTATGACATGTTCACCTTATCTAAATTTTCGGTTATCTGAAATTGTGGTTATAAGGAAAGACCGACTGGAATTGTGAGCTTTGGAAATATTCAAATATATTAAATTTTTCTATGATATTTAGCAAAGGAGAATCCCACAAGGTGGAATTTTTATCTCCATCCATGTTAGTGTTTGCTAGTTTGGCTGCATTGGGTATATCTTCTCATATAAGAAGAATGGACATTTTCTGTATCTATTGCAAGAGGTAACAACAATATTGCATTTGTTTTTTATGCTTCTTTCTTAGTTCTTGTTTGGGTTTTCTTTATTTTGTAAGTTTATGTTTCCATTTTGTTACTATATGAGGTCATCAAAATATGATTTATTTTTTCTTTGAATCTACCCTTTGTAAGCTATGCTCTGCATCTTATTTGGAAGTTTTTTTGAATTCATTCAAGTGGAATCTAATGGATCTTTAAAGCCAAGTTGATTGTGGTTGTAGACAAAATTCAATGTTTAGAGCAGCCATTATTTATGCATATGGATGTAACTACCATTGAATCAAATCATATTTAGCACATATGGATATGGTTCCTCAGCTTGTGCATAAGTATCCTATTTTGAATCGACTTTGAACCCACTAGATATTGATCATTCCTCCCTTCCATGAGAATGGTGGTTGCCTAACATTTGTATTGTGTTGGGTGTTTGATTTGATTGTCATGTTTAGAATTGTAAGATTTGGGATTTGGTTTCATTAGCATGTTTCAAATATACCATTGGTTGGGAATTTGCAATTGGATCTGCATTTTTACGTAGGGTGGTCATCTGAGTATGTTTTTGTGTTCAATAGGGACAAAAAAATTATTGGGCTCTAACAGAATGAGTTCTGCAATATGCTACATTTTTGGAATGATACTGTTGTTGGTATCTTTGTTCTTCTAGGCTTCTCTCAAATTGTTCCAGAAAAATATCGTTTGCAGCAACTGGACATTGTACAATGGGCATCTGAATAATTTTTTTTCTCTCAAAAGAAAAATAATTTATTGGGAGCTAGTGTATTGAATTCTGCAATATGCTCCATATAGGTTTCAATGATATTGTTGTTGGTTTTCTTTCTATTCTAGGCTCCTGTCACATAATTCCAGAAAATATATGTTTGCATCTACTGGAAAAAATTGTAAATGCATTTTTTCCATGTATTGATGAATTAGCCCGAAAGATTATTTGTTGCTTGATTTCTATGATATTGTTCAAAATCATAATCATGTACATCACAGTACTGTTGAATTATCATTTTCTGCTTTTTTTAAATCCATGGGACATCACCTTCTTTGAAATACCAATTAGATGGACCAACTGCCTCTGATCTTGTACTTTCTAATTGCCTTGGCCAATTTTTCTTTTTAGTTTTTGAAGTAATAAGATCTTTCCTAATAGCCAATTTGTCACTTTTTTTTTATGATATGTGCCTCCATAAAGAAGATGAAACATTTTTAGATATATGCATGGGATCTAATAAGTGGGTAATCTTAAGATGCTCCCAATATGGGAGGTTATAAAAGATAGATTTCCTCTTCATCCCAATGGGAATTTTCTCAACATAGGTGTTGAAAAATTCTAGATCATTGAACATAGGCTCCCCATTTGAATCAAATATTTCTATGAAATCCTCCTTCTCTCTCTCATATTCTCTAAGCCATTGAATTGGTGTCGTTATTGGAGGGATTTGGGTTCTCTCTCGTTTACCATTTAAAGCAAATGTTGCTCTTATATAAGGGTGTTCTTCTGGGAGGAATACCTTGGAGCAGTCATACACTAGCTTTCGTAGGTCATTGGACCATTTAGATTTCAGAGAAGGTCCACAACATTTACATCCATAATACCCTTTTGTTACAAGACTTGCAAAATTATTGTATACAATATGTATGGCACGTTAAAGAATATCATGAAGATCAGAACAATTACAATGAATTAAATAACTAATATGTGAAAAAATATTGTTACGTATATAAAATATTCAATAAACATGTAATTTACTAGAGAAAAATCCTAAGCTTGGATAATCATGTGTCGTGTAAGAACATGTGCCATACAACATAAAAATCCTCTCTATTGGGATGGGTATTGATACATTGTATACATTTATCCCATCCCATAATTACTTCAATTCATCTACCAGTGGTTGTAAGTAGACATCCATATTCTTCACTTGTCTTCTACCAGGAACTATGAGAGCCAACATAGCATGTTCATTCTTCAATGACAACCATGGGGGGATATTGTTATTGATTACTACTATAGGCCAAACATAATAGTTGGTGTTCTAGAGGGAACATGTGTTGATGCCATCCATGGCTATGCCGAGTCGTAGATTTCGTACTTCATCCTTGAATTTTTCGGGCCATGTATCCTCTATATGTTTCATGGCTATTGAATCTGTTGGGATTCGCATGTGTCCCAACTCACTTCTGTGTGAGGCATGTCATCCCTGCAACATAGCTAATTATTTGCAGTGAAAGAGCCTTTGAATCTTGGGATTATAGGCATGTGCCTCAATATCTTAAAAGGAGGACCACGTGTTTTACCCTTCTTTTTTATTTATATCCCTCATATGCTTCTGCAAGTGTTCAAGAGAGTGCATGATATCCATACAATTCTCCTCCCGATCCAAGATAGTTCGACCCAATAAAAATGTCATCTATCAATAAAGGTCTCTAGTCTGCATGTATTGATTGAAATTTCCCTTTGTGTGTCCTATATTCTAGATTCACTCATCCCATTTCTTCAAAACCTAAATGTTAGAGAGATTAGTCCATGAGATATCTTCCTAAATGTTGGCCAATGTAAGCTCTCAATATTGAAATGCAAATCCTTCTAGCCTGTGATGCATGAGTGTGGCCTTTGTAGGCCCACTCTTGGTAATAAGCAACCCCTCTTCTGACTCGAGCCCATTGGTGTGGCATGGGGAACAAACCTGATAGAAAATGGAATTAAGAAAAATACCAGCCTCGACCCAATATGTGAGGTACAAAGGTGTTTCCCAAAGAAATCTCCACCTTAAACAAAACTTCTAAATTGTCGTGGGATGAGAAAGGCAACATTCAATTTCACCACCCACGAAATTCCATTCCAACGTAAATCATTATCAGAAACAATAAATTTCCTAAATAACCCCCCCTTAGAAAAAAAAATCTTTCAGGACAATAAGTATACAGCTTTGTTCGCAAAGAGGGTGGATTAAGAACACCAAAAGTAGACTACAAACGAGCTTAGGAGATAGAAGCACTACCCAAATGATTGCCCGAAGATAAAAAAAAAAAATACCCAGAAAATGATATACAATATAACGACCTATTTAATGTGAGTTCCTCACCCAACACACCCTAGCACCAATATCGAAAGACAAATAAGCGAGAACTTCTCCAAAATGAAATAACCTCTAGGCAAGAAGGAAACACCATTGCTTTGACATGGTGAAAGAATGAGACAAAAATCTTAGACTAGAACTGAGGGAAGGGGTGTAGAACCTTAATGAGAGATTTATTAAACAAAAAAAATGTAATTCTCCACTTGGGGTAATGGGTAAGAGAGAGCGAGGAAGGAAAAAACAATGACCACCACTCTCGCTTGGACACCATACAAAGCGCCATGTAGCAATGCTAAATTAACTGAAACAAAAAGTAGTAGAGGATGAACATAGAATTACCAAGTATCCACCAAAGCCACGCTGACTGGAGGAGGACACTGGTAACATGCTACATGTAAACCAGTTGGGGGGTTGGCAACACTACATTGTAGGAACCTTCCTGTCTTACTCCCAACTTAATCACCCATATCACTAGTGGGATGGACATGACCTCCATCGCTTTCTTCCCTCTGTCTGCAACTAGGAATCCAACATTCCATTACTACATATTTAACAACATGGTTAGAATAATTACCACTTGCACCATCACATGAATAAACAGCCTCCTCTCGCCAACCGCAACCAGCTATCTTTGCCTTCTCATTGTAGTTAATAACCCTGGCTCTATGTCTATAATGCTCATACGATAAATGCATTAATCTTAATTGGGGGCAAGTTTCTACAACCCCCAAATCATTTTCCAAGTTGAGCGAGACATCCTTCCCCCTCTGCCTCATTTATCACCCCATTTAGGGGGAAAAAATCACTTAATCTATGAATACAATTTTTTTTTCAACTTAACTATAAGTTTAAAATTAAATTATTACCAGCATAGCCACATTGGTAAATGTGGTTCTATGCATCGATAGGCATATAGGTAAAAAATAATAATTTATTTTTTCACTAATAGATATAAACACAAATCCTAAAAATGTTATGCAACCAAAACCCTAAACCTAACAACTAAACCCTAATAGAATAATGTCACTTGGTAGATGAATCCACATGCTTAGAGGATCGACATACAACTTTGATCTATATGCCAACATTGAAAAAAATATACGAGATTTCATGTACTATAATTCCCTCTGCATTAGTGATCATTCACTAATATTTATCAAGAAAAATTGCTAACTCATCACAAAGAATCACGTTACCATTACCAACTTTTTCACAAATCGAGTCACCATGAGCAACACCATTCACGAAATTTGTAGTGCAATGTTACTATTATTTTCCACTTGCGAGAGAGTAACATGAGGATCGAGGTGGATGTAGATTTGAATTAAAATTCAACCAAACAAAACCTAGTAACCAGAGGATCGAGACAGATGCTAATTTCAATTAGAATTCAACCAAAATAAACCTAGTAACCAAACAAAATGATTTGATTCTAATTCGGTTAATACATGGTGACATATATAATATTTAAATTAAATCTACTTTTCTTTATTTTGAAATTAAAAACTCTTTCAAATACTTTTCATATAATTCCTTCGACTATATATAAGATAAAAAACATTCACTTTAAATCAAATCTTTTCCATTCATTTATTGAAAAAATTGAAATTCCTTACTCCCAATTCAATTATAATCCATTCCATTATAAACCATGAAAAAATAAAAATATATTAAAATTAATGAATTATTTTGCATCGATTGAGCCCATCAAATTTGAATAAAAATAACATTGCATTCCATCAGAAAAGAAAACATAAGGCAACTCCAACCGACCTAAGAGTTCCCAATTTCTGCATTTCACATGTAACAAACAAGGCTTTATATCTAATTGAGAAATCTCAATAATCACTTCCCTTTGTTTTTCAGCCTCTCGCTGGTGGTGATGGTCACAATTAAAATCAAAGGGATTTGAGTCTGAATGTATGAACAAATTAAATTGAAGGGGGTTTTTATTTTTGTAAATAGGTGAGGAGGGTTTAAATAGGTAATCGTCGAGGAGAGGCAAGCAGGAATGGACGCATTGCAACAACAGAGTCACAGGCCCCTAAAACCCATGATGGATATGCACCAGCACCAGGACCAGAATGAGAACCAACAACCACCTGGTGTCCCTTGGTATCCTAGGCAGTTTTAATATCAGACCTCAGGGGCACCACCACTGCAGTGGGTTCCTTCTCATCATCATAATCCTTCTATGGATCAATCGATGCGAGGGAAAAAACAACAACAACAATAGTACACTCCATGACATGGGTTAAATCCCATTCATGACATTATCACACAACATCAAGGGAAAAAAATTACCCTCCTCCTCCGTAATGACCTATGCTGCCCCATCAGGTTACTCATATGTATGCTCAACCGGATCAGGGGACCATCTTTGCACATCGATTTTTGTTATTTATGGTTGCACATTTGTCCGTTTTCATGTTTAACACTTATAATTCCATGCAGTAATTACTTTTTCTACAATTATTATAGAACATATGCCCACTTAGCCTCCTACAATGGCTATATTCCATCATTTTTATATTTTCATTGTTTTGAATAGTAGTTCTAGTGGTAATCAATGTCTGGGTGTTTTTCCTGTAGTTTAGGTATAGAAGTTAGGGTTAACTTGTTTCTACGGCGTTGCCCTAATTTTCCAGTCCTTTTGTTCATTTGTTAGGGTTCGACTAGAAATTAGTGTTAATGATATCAGTGGATTGGATTTTATATACTTTTAGCATTTTAGACAAAAGCATCATCTGGGGTGTTCTAGATATATTAGGCATTTGGAAAAGGGTAATGACAAAATAAAATATTGAAGATTGAAATTCAGTTCATGTGAAGAAATAAAAATTAAAAAGGATTGGAAAATGGCATATAGAAATGCCAACCCATGCTGATGCTGCATGAAAAAGTTTTAATACATCCTAAGTGAACTGAAGGTTTCCTCTTGTAGGCTAAGTCACATTGTCAAATTTGGTGAAAATAAAAAGGTAAAGAAAATATCTTCATAACGAAACCCATAAAAATGTCAGTAAGTTAAAAATATCACAAGAAATAACTAAGTTTTTAATTTTACATATCCCAATAAAAAACAAACACACTTTTTTAATTAGCATCTAGAACATTGCGTGTAAATTATTTTTGCCTCAACGTTTTGAGTCACTAGTTGGGCTTATCTTCAAGAGCTGAGTGTTGAATCTGCTGAAACACTTTTTTTATAGCTTCAAATGTGATAACACATCAAAAATTACAAAATATTTGAACTATGTTTTCCTAGTATACTTTTTTGTTTATATAAAATTTTCGTTTAAACCAAAAAAATTCACAAAATATGCAGAAATTTGATTCGGGCTGTTGAATGATGAATCTGGTGAATTCAATTGGTTTCTTTTACATTTTTGTAAATTGAAATTTTTTTCTAAAGAGATTAACTGAAACTAGCTACATAGGTTTTAGGCATAAATGTCTTCCACACCCCTCCCCTTACCTGTCCACCACTATCTAGTTGGCAAGGCAAGCAGAGGTGCTTCATCAAAAAAATAAAAGCTAGCATCTTTGCAAGGACTTCTCTCACCTGGCTCACAAAGTAGATAGAATGAACTGATTTGGAAACTAAATTAATTCAAAAAATTATATTTATTTTTTATTTTTCCAAGTTACAAAGCCTAGGAAAAACCCCAGAGTACTTCCCCTCATTTGGGGGATGGTACCCAGGGTAAAGCCTAGAATATTTGGGGCACAAGGCCGGTCAAAAGAAGAACTTGAAGCCATTACAACAATATACTCAATATGAGCTCAACATGTTGTGAGAATTGAACCTGGGTGGGGAGGATAATTCCTCCTAACCACCTGAGAAAAACCCAATTGACATCCACAAGTTATATTTCATAGCAATGTTCTCATAAATTAATAAATCAAGATGAGATTTGGTGGGTAGCTTACAATTGTTAGATTAGATGGATAAAGTAAATAGGTTCTACTTATAAAAATAAGGCATTCAGTGAATGTTGCTTCAGTTAGTCTTGAAACAGATTTTCCTGAAAAGAACCAAAAATTTGTTATTACTAATTATTGTTATGGCCAAAGTTTTTCCATGTTTATTAAAGCTCTTGTCTTTTAATCTATGAAGTTTGAGATGTGGGAAATTTGGGGAATTTTAAAAAGAAAATACAAAATTTAAATTCTCTTTCAAAATAACATTTTAAGAATAATGCCATCTCACTACCAGCATAGATCCATCTTAACTTCGGATCTACAAAGTGCTGAGAGGGATCAATCTCTCAAGATGAAAACCTCTTTTTGAGTGAAAAACTTGAGATCACCTTGAGAGGTTTGATCCCTCTTGACACCTGGTAGATTTGTAGTTAATATGGATTTATGTTGGTTATTTATAATATTATTTATCTTACATACATTTAATATCACTATATATAAAAATATTCTTATTTGTAGTTCTATTAAAACCCTTCTAATACATGTAGCTATATACATATGCGCATGGCATTTACCTTTGAAATTTTGTTTTAATTTAATTTGTAATTGTGATATGCATAGTATAGATTGTATGTGTATATATAGAGAGACTATTGTAAGTATTAAGTCTTTATATGGTTATTAACTGAATTAGACATCATGTTTTGAAATATCATGGTTACAAATTGAATCATAATTTTTTAAATTCCTTTTAGATTTTAATTTGATATGCATATTATGATTTTTTTTCAAAAAAATTGTATGTAACTTCAAAATAAAAAAGAAAAATTGCAATATAACAAATTGAATTTAGCTGACTTATTATTTTTATTATTACTTTTGTTACATTTTAAATTTAGTTGACATTATGTTTTATTATTATTATTTTTTTATGTAATGCTTCACTACAACATCTCCCCCGTAATGGAGTCAACATTTTTTTTTAATTTAAATTTAAATCTAATGCCTCATTTATGTAATGCACATCTAATGCCTCATTTTTTTTTTAATTTAAATTTAAATCTAATGCCTCATTTATGGATCACCTCTGGATGCAATCAACATATGTAGTATAGATGACTAAGACAACTAACAACAATTATTAATAGTTTCTACCCCGTACTAGGCTATGATGTTGTACAACACCTCTTGATGCAATCAATATATATAGTATAGACAGCTAACAATTATTGATAGTTTCTATGATGTGTTATATTTATTTCAAAGAGGCATGGTTATATCTATTTAATTGTAATGTCTCTTGTAAATTTAGTGACTATGTGTTATTTTTTATTCATATACATATATATTTCAATGATAAATATCATATAATCTTGTTAATTATTTTGTAGGGAAGACACGTATTGATTTGCGGCAAGTTTCTTCTTCTACGTTTCTCCCTTCTTTGTTTACGATTTTTTCTATGCTGCAATAGCACCTCTCGAGTTAGATCTTCCCTCATCACTCCTTTATTTTTTTTGTGTCCAATATCCTTATTGTTTCTTTATTTCTCATTGTTTGTTGTCTTCCATAATGCTATTTTATTCACAAAAAACATAGAAATGATATTTACAAGAAAATTTGATGCTCCACATTCACGTGTCCATTGAACATAAGTATTTAGAATATTATGAAGAAATCTTATGCTAAAACAACAGTGGTCTAGCAACAATCTTCATCCAAAAGAGAATGTTTCTTGCCCAAGACTTATGTGCTAAGTCATATAAAAAGCACAAAATTTTGAAATAATAAATTGTTAAGGACAGTGGTGGAAATAAATTTTGTTTGGCCTTACTGCTGAGATGAGTGAACTAAGTCGAGAGTCCAACTCTCTTCCAGCATGCCATACTTGTTAGTAGCAAGTGATTTTTGCAAGTACTTGTAGGTCAAACCCTGACCCTTGAATAACTTGTGGGCAATTTACCTGCCTGAGAGTCCAACTCACAGGTGGATGGAGAGATGTTAGGTGTCAAATATATTATATAAATGCCAAAATTTTACCTACCTGAGAGTCCAACTCACAGGTGGATGGAGAAATCTTATGTGTCAAATATATTATATAAATGCCAAAATTTTACATGCTTGAGAATCCAACTCACATGTGGATGAGAAATCTTATGTATCAAATATAAATGCCAAAATGGGAAAGAAAAGTCCTCATTTTGGAAAATATATGCTTCCAACTCATTGGCAAGTCTGTGGAACTCTTGCACTTTGGTTTTGCAAAGTTTTCTGCTAAAAGTTTTTTTTTTAATGTTGGCAAGATCACCACTAGAGGAGGGAGATGCGCAATGCAATTTTTGAAACAAATCTGTTAGTGGGGGCATACTCTCTTCAAAATTCCTTTTTTCTCAAATATAGGAACAACTGCAAGATAATGCCCAAGTGTGTCTACAGATGCATATATTTTATATGGTATTAAAGCTGCAAAAGAAAAAAAAGGGAAGAAAATCAAAAGCTGCAAAGGGATGAAATTGGTGGTGCTTGTGTTTTTTTTTTTTTTTCATCTATTTCTTAAATCAAAAAGTGCAAATGCCATTTCTGATTCTCCTGAGATCCTTTATGTTCCCTACCAGAAGAATCTCTTAGTCCAACTCCTAATCCTAGTGGTGGTTGGTATTTTTTGATGTTTTATTTGCTAACTCATGGGTTTATAACAAAAATTGCATTGTACAAGAAACACCCCTTTTTCTAATCATTTTGATAAAAAATTTAGGGTTTTTGAGATTTTTTCTCACCAATGACCTCCAATTTTTGTAAAAATCATAAATAAATATAGCGATGAGATCCTAGGATTTTAAACTTTAGTGTTTTCGAACCTTGGGAACATATGACATGAATCATATGAAATGTTTATTTCCATTAAGCATGAGGGTAGAATTATTAACTTAAATGGTCTTTGACACAATCCCTCTAGATTTGTCTCTTCAAATGTGAGGGCACCCACTCTCATAAAGGACATGTTGGGAGTTTAAAATTTAGTGTTTTCAAACCTTGGGCACATATGACATGAATCATATGAACTGTTTATTTCCATTAAGCATGAGGGTAGAATGATTAACTTAAATGGTCTTTAACTCAATCCCTCTAGATTTGTCTCTTCAAATGTGAGGGCACCCACTCTCATGTTTGCATTTACTGATATTAGCCTTTAGGAAAAGATAAGAAAATATAATTTGGACTAATGTATCAATCCATGTGAACATGATACCCATTCACCCTCTCACACACTCAACGTGCAAAATTTCTCCTCAAGGACATGATTGGGGTAGTATATCAGTTGCCTCAAAAACTTAGGTTCGAGTCAATTCTTCATGCAACATGATACTAAGAAGTTTCTAAGTTGTCTCCTATGATTATGCTAAATTAGTCAGCATTAGCTCAAGAATTCTAGATGACTCTCTTGGTGTTGAAAAGTAATTTAATCTTATAAGTTGGCATACTTTCTTAGTCCCACAGTGCTGAAAAACTTTCCTCAACTATTTTTTTCTTTTCTAAATTACTCTATTTATATTATAAACATTAAAGTACAAAACTGCCACGGCTCAGCTGAGGAAGCCTGAGACCGGGCTTGATGTCCATTGTCTGTCTAGCTATAGAGCTGCCCATTAACGGGAAACCAGCTCTTTTAACCGAGTTACCACCGCCCAGGAACTGGGAAACTGGCGCAAAGTCACTTGCATACAGATTAAACAAAACTAAAAAGAGCCAAAAATACATGCAGCTTTGTCTGCTGTGAGTGACCATTGAAAACAGAAATTTATCAAAAATTCTAGCACATAAATCATACTGAGAATTGGTCATGGAGAAATTAGTCGGAGTCCGGATTCTCTTCCTCGATTCGGCAGCCATAGTGTTCTTCCGCATCCTCTTCATCGTTCTTGTCAGCATCTTCACCTGAAGGGCCAGCTTCCATCTGCAAGTGCGCCTGTCCCGGATGAGCAGGGACAGAGGCAAGCGGAATTCCGAGGGGGTGCGCGCTAGGACCGGGTGCAGGGCCAGAGGGGGGCTCGAAGTTAGGCTTGGAAGGAGAGTGCACAGGGTTAGGCGGCTGAGCAAGAGGGAGAGTGGTCTCTTCTCGAAGAGAAATCGTGATGAGGGCAGTAATGGAGGGTCGGTCGAAAGCGCAATCGAAACGCAGCTCAGCGTGTTGCGTTGATTGCCTTAAATAATGACTGCCAGGGCGAGAAGGGGAGGCGGAAGCCTGAAGCGGGGGAGGAGACAGAGTATTTAGAGCAGGAGCACGAGGCGGGTGAGAGGGATGAGGAGGCGTCGGGGCAACGCTCTCATGGAGACGGCCAGCAAGATCAACATAAAGGGGAATGGGACGCCTTTCATCTTGTTCCATGGAGTAATCTACATTAGAATTGGAGGGTCGCTCACTCATGGGTCTGCCGCGAGAGGCCCCTTTCCTGCAAGACATTCTTTGCCTGAGCCTGGGCATACTGAAATTCCGAGAGGAATCCGACCAGTTACCAGAAGGAGCTGCACGAGTAGAGTTAATATGACCAACAATAACAGGAGAAGTATGAGAATTGAACAGAACAGGGCAGAAGTTACTAGTCGAGAAATGATGGCCGGGAAGCGTATCCAAACAACAATGCAAAGAGCGCCTGCGACCTGTAGCACAGCCTCTCGAGCACTGAGAGCGCAGAGGTGACAAAGGGCGGTGAGCAGAGCCGAAGCAATCAGAAGAATGCGAGCAGTGGTGCTCCATTTGAAGTCTGGTGCGGCGAGCAGGACGGAACAAGTGACGGCGAGGAGGAGTTAATATCCAGCTCTTGGGATTAATGAACTTGGCATTAATAACACCATGGGGGGCCATGTGGCCACCCCAGGTGAACCTCCTTGGTGATTGCGCCAGGCCTGTAGGCCTCTTAACCCGAGATATCATCCGCATCCGGAAACTTTCCTCAACTATTAATCCTAAAGAAGCCTAATAATGGGTAAACATGGATAGGCTAGCTTGAATTTTCTCACATGTCTTCCATCTCACTTAGAAACTTATTTTGGGAACTCTTATACATTTACTGTGTCACTTCGCTAAGGCCTAAGACTGGAAAAATAAATAACAAGTGTGTGCAAGAAGCAACACACTTGACTAGATTGAACTCGACCTAGTATTATGATGGATGTACATTTTAAGGGCTTCTTTCCTAATTCAAAATCATTGAAGATATATAAACTAACTATTTAGTTTGTCCTACAATTCCAATAGTGCACATGGAAAGCTTCTCTACAAATCTCTTTTGTTGCATATGGTAGGCCTCTGAATAGACTAAGCTTGTACTATCATAATGCAAACATAACCTGCAAGTCACCACTGTGTTTTGGTTTCTGAAGGCTGCTACATTATTGACGGACTAGTGAAGTATAAACCAGTGAATAAGTTTCAATTTTTGGAGAAGTCACAATATATATTATAATTTTGTCTTGCAGATTGGCCTCTTGACCAATTTTTTCTAGGAATGCCTCTTATGAAAAAATAAGTTCTTTCCTAACAGGTTATAACCCTCTGGAAAATACCAGGTTCACTAGAAAATTGGAAGCAAATATATAATGCATGCATCATGCTACCACTACAAGCCATTGTAGAAAATAGAAACCAAGGTGAAAAGGAATCTACAACTACATTTTAGACATGTTACAGTGAGAATACTTTCTTGAATGTATATTCTCCAACATCCATAGCATTACCACAAATAATCATAGTTTGTATTTAAATCCAAATAATATGCATTCCAATAAGAAGTTGTCAATCATAGTTTTACCTTGTGGCAAATATTTTCCTTATGCCTTGCTCTCATTTTCAGTCAAAAACTAGATTTCCTATATTGATGACATTCATACTGTAATATGACCAACTATCAGACAACTATCTCACTGTAACTCTAGAGAAAATGAGCAGTGTACCAAAATAATAAAGAAACCGAAAATGATAGTAGATATTGCAGGGTAAGCAACTAAAAAGGTAGTATGCATGATATGCTATTCCATAATTCAATACCTTTCCCATTTATAAAATAGTTTCTACAACAATTCTGCGGCATATTAGTTCTGTATGTTGCTATTTATTGAGATTTTGGCTCACACGGGGATTAAAATCAACCTTTCCACAGGAGATACATATGGCTTATGCAATTGGCATACAATTTTTGTTGCTCATGGTCTATTTGGTATACCATGTCTCATGTCAGACACTCGTCTTGTGTCCCCATATCAGTTGACTTAGAGCAATAGTTATTGATCAAATCTTGAAGAAAAAATTTAATTTGGAAATATTAACAAGAGCCTACATTAGAATTGAATATTAATACTTACTTCATCTAGTTTCCAGCATGTCTCTCAAACTTCAGAAACAAGGATATCTATGTGAATGTTATGGTTCACTTCTGGATCAAGACAACCAGTGGCATGTTCTCCCTATTTTAATAATTCATTGAAGGCTGATTAGTCTTCAATGCAATGATAACCCCATAGTTCTAGACTGAAACATTATATTAACCTACGTAAGCTCAAATTGACTTCACAAACGACATATAAGAACAAAGGTCACTAGTCATAAAAACAGTGACCACCATTACAATTAGCTATAGCAAAAATTGGTTATGTTGGTTAGAAAAAATACTCCTAATTCATCCCTTTGTATTCAAAATTGCAAAAACATAAATCAATTAGTATGTAAAAAAATTAGCTAACATGACATGAGGACATACCATTCTCGTCCAAGTTCCATTGCATGTCCAGTAACCCAAAGGAAAATGAGACCATCAGTCTGTAGATTTGGCACATTCAAATTCCTCATCTCATCATCAGCCATTGTTCCATATGAAAATTCCATATGAATATCCGATAGTGGGTCTACCATAATAACACCAAACTGACCCAAAATATCCATTCTAAAATTGCGTATATCAAAATTGATCCATTGTAACTCCCCAAGATCAATTTCTGAGCGATATTCTGCACGTAAAGGTTTTGGTGGTGGTAGGCCAACCATTCCTGGCATAGGTAGTAGATCAGTAGTTGGATCCAATGCATAGTGCATATATTTGCATGTCTGGAAAAGGGTAAAGATTACCAAGTTACTATTAAACAATGAAAAGAAATAAGAATGTATAACAATAAGTATTGATCTTATGAAAACCCTTACCTTCATATGCTAGAAAGTGTCTAGAAAAGAAAAATCACCCATGCTAATATCACTATGTAAAGCAATTATTCGCCTGAAGTGAACCTGAAAGAAAAAAACAGGCTTTTAGAAGCTCACACAATAACGAAGTGTATAATGCTCAATTAAACAGTAAACAAACGATCAAGGATAAATCATGGATGAGCGCAAACCTTTTCACATGCAAGATAGTTGCATCTTTGACGTCAGCAATCTTCTTTTTTTAAATCTTTACAATACTCTTTCAACTGGGTACCTCCTTTTGTTTTAAACTGTAAAACATTGCAAAGAGATGTCAACTAATTCCACAACCTAGAAAGTAGGCCAGATAGAATGAAGCATCACAATATGGAAACATACAAGCACATGGAGCCAAACAATCAATAGTATATGCAAAAACAAACTCCTACCTCTTGAAATGCTAAAAGGAAAAATAAAATTCTCACTTTTGTAGCAAGAGTAGTTTCTCTTGTAGTAGGACGATGAATTAGAACATAAATTTATTCACCTGTCTTGGACTTTTGCAACTCCCTAAATGATTTTTTCTTAAGCAATGCTTCAATATCTTTGATGTCATCTTCCTTTTGCCTTGGTTTGCAAGATAGAGGAGGTGGAACTAGACCAGGAGATGGTCCTATCGGTGGCCTTTGCATTGCAGGATGACCATTAAATCACATCCCCTATCCAGTAACACCATCAAGTCCAAGCATTCCCATAAGACCCATGGGTCTATGGAAACCTCTTGGGCCCATCATTTGTGGAGGGTTGCCTCCTAGAAACATTGGAGGTCCTGCCACTGGCATGCCATCAATACCTTGTGGATGGGGTTCACCGGATCTAGCCCACATATCTGGCCTCAGAATGCTGGAGTTCATACCAGCTGGGGCTCTACTTAAATCCATTCCACCAACAGTTTCCATTGCTAGAACAACACCCATTCCATTTGAATTATTTGTATTTTTAGTATTTATTTGTTGTATTGTTTCAGGAAGCAACTTTTCCAATCGGGTTCGATCAATATTCAATACCATTATCCTATTTTTACCAGTCACTTCAAATTCTTCCAAATATACACCTACATTTTCATCTATAAATTATTTCAACACCATTTCTATAGCTGCAATAGCCCCAAATTCTCCCCCAAGTTCAACGAGAGTGTTATTATCTATAGGTGTGTAGTAACCATGTTCCAATTTCCTAAGAATCGCAGCAGAATCAATGGGCGAAGGTGACATGCGATCGGGGAAGCGATCGAACAAAATAGCAACAACCATAACTTCGATAGTACTAAGATCCTTAGGATGAGATCCACTAGCATCATTGCTTCCTTCTCTCAATGAATCACCCACATTCTCATACTCGTGTTTGTCATCCAACCGAAGCAGACGAGACCTAATATCTGCTTCTTCGCTACCATTTACATAGTCCAATCTTGAAACACCGTTTCCGTCTTCGGAATTCAAGACACCACCTATTCCACCCACACCACTGCCTTAAGCTTTGGCACTCAAAGCATCTCTTGTGATCAAATCAGAACCACCATTTTGGTGCTTATGTGGCCTTACCCTTCTGCTCGGATCTCCTCCATTAATTGTAGAAATTACCCTCAGAGAAAGGTCCATAGTGCTCACAAGGTTAGGTAAAAACTTGTTGTTGGGTCAAATAGAGGTGAATTTTTGTGACAACTCCATTTTCCCTTCATTTAACTATCAACCCGAGGTAAGTCCTTTTATTTCAAGAGTGTCAGCACAGTATATGCGAGTTAACTGGTCTACAGATGTTCATTGTCAATGTAAAGAAGGAATCACTAACTCCTGGAGCTTATTGATCTTAGAGAAGGTGGCTTAGATGGATCTTTTAGCCTAAAGCTAAGTAATAGGATTTGGTGTTTGTCTACTAGAGTAAAACAACAGTTCCATTAAACTAAATGACAGTCTAAATAAATCAAGCAAGAATTGAAATGACAGTAATGAAATTAAGCATAACAGTAGTCTAACAAAATTATTTCATAAATGGAATTGAATTGAATCAACGACCTAGTGATCTAATAAGTAATGAAGCGAATATATGGCTAGCAGTATAATGATAATTATGCCTAGCTGTGCGATAATGAAACAACAATATAACTGAGCAATATGACTAGTTGTGCAAATATGAAACAACAGTATAATTGAACAATATGACTAGCTATGCAAATAATGAAATAGCAGTAGAACTAAGAAATATGACTAGTTGTGCAATAATGAAACAGTAGTAGAACTAAGCCGACAGTAATGAACAACAATATAACTGAAATGGGTCAAATAACTCATATAGCTATAATTAAGTGATTTTTGCAATGGAGTTCTCTGTAAGACTTAATTAAGCAACATTGATCAATTGGTTGATTGCTTTATTATTCTAAAAGGAGGATGCACTGAATGGGGATGAAGAACGCTGAAATCAATCTTCCTATAACCTAGAATTTAATTATCATGACAACAGAAGAACCATAATTAGCAAAAAATTATCAGAAATGGGGTTGCACTTATCTTATTCTAAGAATGAAATTTCCAATGATTCGTTAAAGAAGAAGAGTTGTAATTATATCAAATGGAAGTATCTATTATAACTACACCAAGTTCATAGGTATCGATTCTGTAACTTTTCAGAACATGAAAATGTGCGTGGAGCTCCCGGAGGTTGGGCCCAGACCTACAGAAGCCTCAACACTGAGGAAACTTCAAAATATGGTTATTAAAAACTCTCTATTACATCCAGGAATGCTACAAAATATAATTAGACAGATTGTTCTGGATTTTTCTATTATAAGATTGGACTCTCATTCTATTCTTTTAAAGGTGATCTTCGAGAATTTTGAGAATGTATCTCGAACGACTGCCCGCTATGCGTGGCTGTCATTTGAGTTCTTAGACTCAATATGCTTGTTCTCCTTCTATTGATAGTTGGGACTGCTTAGGACTTATTATGTTTGCGTCCGTCGATTGGCTTCCTTTTGCTGTTGGTTTAGGCATTCCTAGTTTCCTACAGGTAAGGAAAAAAAGAGTCAATTTATTATTATAAACCGTCATTTTTATTATTAGTCTGATTGTTCCCATTTTCATGATTTTTATTCCTTATTGTTAATGTGAAGCAGGATTTTCTTGAAATTACAATATAATTTGCAGTATTTACAAGGTGAAAATCATACCATAATCTGGGCCCAACATGCTCCCCTGCTTACCTTGCTGCATGTCCTCATGCAAACAAATGAGTAAGATGTAACTATCTTAAAGAATAGGAGGGGTAGGGCTTCTCATTGGGTGCTCTGAAGCCTCGCTTTCTTTTTATGAGTGTAAAGGCATTGCCTGTGACTCCTTCTGGAAACTCGTAGTCGTGATTATACTCCTTAGGAGGAAGCTAGAGGAAGGGATTCTAGTATCTACAACCCAGCCATGCAGGCCCTATGCTGTAGACTAAGTTGTTGTATAAACGAAATCTAGAGGTAGCAGCCTTGAAGTTTTTTTTATTGAATGGCTCCCTATTTTTCACATTATTTGTGAAGGCCATCCACCGTTTTTCAGCTACTGCTAGGGCTGCTTCATGGATGTCTTCGAAGTAATATCATGCATTTTCAATGACATCTTTATCAGAAGGTCCCAATCTAGACTTCACACCCAACCTTCTCATGAAATTTTGTTGTTAGATGATCAATTACATGGGTTTCATAGGCTCTCCCCTAACCCATAGTTCCAAATTATGTTCTCTTTTCTGAATGATGCCATAGACTTTGGCCCACCTGATCTGGTTTTTGGCAACTGAAAGGAAATATTGTAGTTGTACATCTCCTATGAAGGGGCCAAGGTTGTTGTCAGTGTTGTTTTCCAAAAAGAAGTTATGCATGTAGAGCTCACATAAGAGGTGTTGAGCCTTTTCATCTTGGTCATTACAGAATTGGAAAAATTACTATACAGTCTTAAAGGAAGTGGATTTTCCTACTCTCACAGCTTTAACATTCAAAAGTAGGTACCGATCTATTAGGAATATGGCATAGTTTGTTTCTGGTGACCTACATGATAAAGCATCATCATATAGAGAGCAAATTGTAGAGATCTTCTCTTTGTCTTGCTCTACTTTCCTTTGTACCGCTTTAACCTTTGCCTGCTCTCCTCTAAGCTGGGAAAATGTCTCATCTTCTGTAAGAGTGAGGTCAGTGAACTTCTTTTGTAGTGCCCGATGCTCAGTTCATGCCATAATTGCACTAACTCATTCTGTAGTCTTTTTTTAGCAGTTATCTCTATTAAATGGGCATAGGCAGGGACTCCCTCTATTTGGATCCCTTTTTCCTCCAAAAATTTCTTCTCAGTTTGGGTGGATGTTTTGATGTTATTTGTTGCTTCTGTCTGCACTCCGAATTCGGTGGTGGTTGTCAAATTGGTTTGTGTTCCAATTTCCATAGTAATTTCTTGTTTTTTTTGGGTCCCTACAATGGAAGTTTCTGCTTTTGATTTCCTAAACCTTCTCTCTCTTTTCAATTGCTTCTTCAGGTGTTTCACCAGCTTCTTCAATTTCTTGCAGGTCTTTCTTAAATTCTCAGTTTTTCTCATGTATGAACCTTCACCTGTTTTTACTTCAACAGGTGGCAGAGGAGTAGAATTGTCTTTCTCAGGGGTAAGTTTTAGAATGGTGTTTCTAATTACTTCTTCAGAATTGACCTCAGTATGAAGGTCCTGATAGGGAGGAGCGATGTTGCCTCCTGGTGAGAAGGGGACTATCTCTGTGTGTGCACTTTGTTCCATGAGAGCAGTGTCACCTGAATTAGCCTGTGATTCCAGTATTTCTTTTGTCTGTCCTTCACCGTATACTTCATAATTATTAATGGGAGACAGGGCTTCATTCTCTTGTATCTCCTCTTGGTCGAATAGTATATTAGTGTGACCAGAGCTGCTGGGGGAGGCAGTTTTATCAGAAAATTATTCTTGCTCCCCTGCTTCTGATGAGTTCCTTAATTTGAATTTTGTCCTTATTTTCCCTAAGACTAGGGCCATTTCCTCTTCAAATTAAGGGTGCCTGGGATGGTTCTGCTCCATCTATGGTGCTTGAAATTCCCTGGGGTGTTTTGGCCCGTTTTTTTCTATTTGACTCTAATGTTGGGGCTCGAATTATTTTTCTTTGTGGAGGATTTACCCTATGAGGCTTGGTTTCATTATCCTCGTGGTTAACTTCAGGTTCCTACACTTCTAGGTTAACTTCTGGGTTGACAAAATTGTACCATGCTAGATGGTGCTTATCTAGCTCATGAATAATGCTTAAATTTATTAAGGCTTGGTGACTAACCACTGATTGGGGCCTCTTAGATTTTATTAGTCAAAAAATAGTATCATGCAATGCATAATTTAAAAATGTAGGCAAATTAATTGAAATTTTTTGTTTGAGTGCAGCTAAGAGTTTAGGTTGTCGAGGTTTTACTGCTTCCCGACGTCATTCGCATGTTATGAATATTTGGATGAATACTGCCAAATCTTGCCATGGCTGGTGTAAGGATGCGGGGGCAATCCCTCTAGCCCTTCATTCCAATGGTTCATCTAGGTCCTGGTATAGCACTATTGCTTCCCGCATGATTAGATGATTTTCTGCCCATCTCTCCCCTTGTGCTATTATTCCAGAAACTGCTGTTATGATCTCTTTTGTAACAGGCATCGTTCTACCATTTACTATGTTTTTCTCATCATAAAAATTTCGCAGGAATTTTATTGCAATTTCTGTTTTGTATCCTTGTAATATATGCACATATGTCAGCCATCCAACTCACTAGAGAATGACACTCGCTGCTTCTGAAATTGGGAAATTCGATGGCTCATTTCGAAGAGTATTTCTGCCCATGACTGGTATGCTCTTCCCCTCTAGTTATCTACCTTCCTGACTTTTTTTTTCGTCTGGGGGCTGAGTGTAATTGAAAAAGATATTGTGGTTATGTATAAAGAGTATCCATGCCTTAATTCTAGCATTAGCAATGCGTCTGATAGGATTTGTGCAGGGATTTCACTTGCTTGTCAAATTAAAGCCAATCAAAGCTGATAACACCCCTCCCTCCTAAGAAAAGGGCCCCCACACCCTTAGGTACTGGAGAGATTTGACTAGTGATGGATGCGAGCATAGGAATGTCATATTTTGGTAATTTTGCATGTGTAGGATGGACGGTTAAGTAATTATTTCATGTGTAGCAAACGATAAAATTTAAAAGTTTCCATGATTGAATCTTGTGCGGAGAAGGCTGAGACATGAGAGAATACAGTATTGTCATTATTACGATATGATGTCTTTGTATGATTACAAAGTTATGACGGAAGCAATATTTTATCAATTATTGATTGGCATTGTCATTCCCAAGTTTGAAATATGTAATAAAATCTTCGTTATTTATTCTTATTGTAAGTCATGATTGTCATTAATTCGAGTAATAGGTTTGTAGTAAAAGAAAATGGAAAACAAGGTGTGTGTAGCAGTATTTTGTTATTAAAGAAGAATTCTTTCATACCACAAGTAGAGCCACTGTTGCCAACAGGCGTTCATAGCCTCGACAGGGTTGCTTTTTAACCCGAAGAATGAGCCATGATCCCTATGTGAGAATAGTTATTTTATCATCTTGATGGAGAGATCCCCATGCTGGTATGGTGGCCAGGTAATCATGGTGCCATTCACTAGAGTTGCAACAAAATGATCAGGTCAGCTCGTGATGAGACCTCCTATCCTTCAAGTTAGTAAGAAGGTCATTACCTTGGTGTGGTTTCCATAATCGGAATGTCAATTGCTTAGACTCTTATGGACATGGTAGGTTGGCTCATGATGAGACCCCCTATCCTCTCTTAAGATATGTAGTATTTGCTTTTGTATTTTCACATTTTGATCCATTTGGAGGTGACTGTGTTGGTGTGGTAGCTAGATAATTACAGTGCCATTCACTAGAATTGAAACAGAGTGATGAGGCCGGCTCGTGATGAGACCTCGTGTCCTTATAATAGATGATAAGGTCATTAACTTGGTGTGGTGGCTATAATGGGCATGTCACCTGTTCAATCCTTATGATCATGGTAGGTTGGCTCGTAATGAGGACCCCTATCCTCTTTTGAGATTTTCATGTCACACAATGGTTGCTAAGGGACGCTCATTAACTCCTTAAGAGTGAGGGATGGTAAAAGAAGTAAAAAAAGAAACTAATACCATTAATATCCTTTGTTCCATTTCTTCATGTTGTAGGGTCATATTACTTGAATAGCACAAAAAGACATATCATTAGAGGGTCCTGAATCGTTTGACATCATATTCGAACTATGGGTATTTTTAGCCTCTATGTTGATATGTGTATAATATTAGATTCCTGTTTAAGAATTATAGTATCACAAGACATCATATTTGGAATTTTACCCTTTGCCTTCTCTCTTTCAAGTGTCATTCCCTGCTCAAGGTTATTAAATAAAAAGAATGGCTATTTAAGATATTGAGAAGCATTTGTTTAAAGATTTCTTGGCAAAAAATAATGTTCAAAGGTGTTCAAAAAAATGCTCAAAAATGGGTATTTTTGTTGAAGGAACAGTCAGCTTGTTCAAAGATGGAATAGTAGTTATTTCCAAATGGAACAAAACAATCAGCACGACAAAAGAAATTGTTTAAATTTTATTGAACCACTGTCGTTCAAAAATTGAACAGAAGTTGTTATGGATTTGGACAACCAAATTTAGAAATGTGGAAAAAAGTTGTTCAATTCTGTTGAACCATTGCCGTTCAGAAATTGAAGAACAACTGTTTTGGAATTGAACAACAAAATTTTAAAATGCGATAAAAAGATGTTCAATTTGGTTGAACTAATGCCATTCAAAAATTGAACAACAACTATTCTAGAATTGAACAACAAAATTTAAAAAGTCAACAAAAAGCTGTTCAATTTGATTGAACTGTTGCTGTTCAAAAATTGAGCAGCAGTTGTTCATAGATTGAACAGAAAACATAAAAACGCGAAAAAAAGCTGTTCAATTCGATTTAACTACCACTATTCAAAAATTGAAAGGAAGATGTTCAAAAACTGAACAACAAAACATAAAAAGTCAAAAAAAAGCTATTCAATTTGATTGAATTGCTACTGTTCAAAAATTGACTAGTAGTTGTTCATAAACTGAACAGCAAAATTAAAAAACTCAACAAAAATTTGTTCAATTCGATTGAACTGTTGCTGTTAAAAAATTGAACAACAGCTGTTCATAAACTAAACAGCAAAATTAAAAAAAAAACTCAACAAAAAGTTGTTCAATTCGATTACTGCTGTTGTTCAAAAATTGAACAACAACTATTCATAAACTAAACATAAAAGTAAGAAACTGAAAAAAACACAATATTATAATGAAAAATTGGTTGTGAATGGAACAAATATAAAATTATATACATAATTTACAAGTGATGGTTTCAAACCTCTCATGTACTTGAGTTTTTGGGGTTGTCACCCCCTTGCACCACAACTTGGATGGTGGGATCTTCTCGTGCCTGTTGACAAAAGGATTGCTTCGTGAGAGGTTTGTGATAGAGGTGTACTCTGTGGCCGTTAACTCGAAATGTTGATCTAGATCTTTCTATCATGGTCAGAGTGAGGGTACCAATGCCATGCACTCCCTGAATCTCATATGGACTAAGCCATCTTGTTTGCAGTTTTCCTAGAAAGTCTTGGAATTTGGAATCATATAGGAGTGCCCAATCTCCTTTCTAGAATATTTTCTTTTTATTAGTTTGTCGTGCAACTTGGCTCATTTTTGTTGAATGACCATTGTGCGTTGTAAGGAAAGCAGTCAAATTTCATCTAGTTCATTTATTTTTTGAAGTCTTTTAGTTTGAGCATCTGTTAAGTCCAACCCTACTTCCTGGGCTGTTGTCAGTGTTTTAATTTCGAACTCAATAGGAAAGATAGGTTCTCTCCCAAATAATAGCTGATATGGTGAATATCTAGTGGTATTTCTCCAGGCTGTTCAAGAAGCCCATAAGGCTTTTTCCAGTCTAGTGGCCCAGTCCCGACAGTGTGTTGCTACTATCTTGGTAAGGATTGCCTCCAGGACTTTGTTAGTGATTTCTACTTGTTCGTTTTCCTGCAGGTGGTAAGGAGACGTAACTCTGTGAATGACATGGTGATTTTCTAAAGTAGATATGATCTTATTTCCTGTGAAATGTGCCCCCTTGTCAGTTATCACCTCCCTTGGTAGGTTGTATCATACAAATAGTTCAAAGAGAAAATTAATTACTGATTCTTCCATGGCTCTTGGCAAAGCTACTGCTTCCACCCATTTGGTAACATAATCTGTGGCAACTAATATGTGGGCTTTCTAGTTTGATGGTGGATTAATTGGCCCAACGAAGTCCAATGCCCATTGTTCAAATGGTTCCACCACCAGTTGTGGTTGCAGCGGCATTTCATTAGCTTGGCCTGGGATGCCCATCCTTTGGCATCTATCGCAGGACTGAACATACTTCTTTGCATCTTTAAAAATCGTAGGCCAAAAATAGCCTAATTACAGCACTTTATGCCCCGTCTGTCAGTCTGCGAAGTGACCAACACAAGGTTCATCATGACAGGCGTGTAGGATTTCATGGATTTATTCTTCCCTTATGCATCAGTGTATATGCATATCAACCCCTATATGAAATTATTATCCTTCAATCCAGGAGAATCATGAATTGCGTTGTACAATTAAGTTCCGCTCTTTTGCTGTCAAATGTTTGGGTAGCTTCCCAACTGCCAGATAATTTTCCACACCTGCGTACCACAGGGTTTTGACTGTTATTGTAAACAGGTGCTCATCAGGAAATTGATTGTCAACTTTCAATGTGTCATCTGTTTTGGGGACTCTTGATAGAAATTTTGCGACTACGTTTTCCTTCCCTGGACATTCTCTAATTTTTATATTGAATTCCTATAATAATAGTAGCCAGTGAGTTATTATTCCATTCATGATCAGTCTATTCGCTAAGTATCTGATAGCAGAGTGATCAGTGTACATGAATACTTGATATCCCATTATGTAGTGCCTAAATTTATTGATAGCATAAATTATAGCCAGGAACTCTTCTTTAGTTACTGTGTAGTTTAGTTTGGTGGGAGTAATATTTTTGCTAATATAATAAATAGCATATGGTCTTCAGTCTTCTTCTTGGCCGAGGACTAATCCTATTGTTGTATCAAATGCATCAGAAGAGATATGAAAGGTGAGTCTCTAGTCAAGACCTCGCAAGATTGGTGCTGTGTAGAAAAAATTATTTAATTCTGTAAAAGTAGTGTCACATTTTTCAGTCCACTAAAATTCAACATTTCCAGTTAAAGCATACAGAGGTGCAGCTATCTGTGATATTTTTTTTATAAAACTGAAATAATATCCTACATACCCCAGGAAACTGCGTACCTCTGTTTGTGTACAGGGTGTGGCCAACAGAAGGATTACCTTTATTTTAGCTGGGTCTACCTGTATTCCTGCTGCAGAAATGTTGTGGCCTAGGATTACCCCCTCAATCATCATCATGTGGCATTTTTTATTGCTTAGACATAATCTAGTAGCAATACATCATTCTAAGACCTTGTCTAATGTTTCTAGTGCTTGATCAAAATCTTCCCCATAGGGTGTAAAATCATCCATATAAATTTCAAGTACTTCATTTATTAAATAAATAAAAAATGCTAATTATGGCTCTTTGAAATGTTGCTGGAGCATTACATAATACAGGAAGTAACACTCTATAAGTGAAAGTGCCCCATGGGTAGGTAAATTTTGTCTTATCTTGATCTTCAGGGGCTATTTGTATCTGATTGTATCCACTGAATCCGTCAAGAAAAGGAAAAAAAGGTTTTCCAACCAATGTGTCAAGGACTTGGTCAATAAAGGGAAGGGGGAAATGATCTTTCTGAGTTGCTTTATTTAATTCTCTATAGTCTAAGAAGATCCTCCATTTCCCATTCTTTTTAAGGACAAACACCAAAGGGGAGACCCATTTACTGTCTGAGATAGGATAAATAAAATTTACATCTAGAAGCTTTTGGAGTTCTTCTTTTACAATTTCTTTTAAATGGGGATTCAGTCTTCGTTGTGGTTGTCTAACAGGCCGAGTATCTCTATCAGTATAGATATGATGCATGCACAGCTGTGAGTCCAAGCCATTCAT
Organism: Pinus albicaulis; assembly: GCA_034641835.2. Taxonomy (NCBI): domain Eukaryota; kingdom Viridiplantae; phylum Streptophyta; class Pinopsida; order Pinales; family Pinaceae; genus Pinus; species Pinus albicaulis. Next base: position 461,306,833 of record CM076577.1, read on the forward strand.
GTCTTGGTAATCCCACGTAAATGCACCTTGGTGTTTCTTAAGTATTTTTACAAGTTTCTGCCTTTGGTTGTCATCCAGGCTATTATTAATATTCAAAATCTTACCTGGTTCAATTTCAATAGGTATACTATTAAAAACAGTGGTTGTGGGATTATATTGGGTCTCAAAGTCTGTCACAGGATTTTCTTGCCCTTCATGCTTGAGGATTGTTTTCATCATTTGGCATTTCAAATTTACAGTTTTGGGAGGCTGATTCATAATGTTACTAATCAAATCATCTTCAGTTTGGTCTTTAAATTCGAGAGCCTATACTAGTGTGAGGGGTCGACGGATATTTTTCTCCCAATATGTATCTGGGTGTTTGTGAATTTTTATTGTGGGCAGACTTGGTTTGGAAGGTGGATAAGTTACAATATTTTTTACATAATTGCCTCTAGTGATAGTCATGTTTCCTGTTCGACAGCTTATGTAAGCATCTACTGTGGCCAGCCAAGGCTGCCCAAGAATCAATGGGTGCCCTTCCATCCTATTTTTTGGATTAATAACTAAAAAATCAGCAGGGTATTCCCATGGGTCTACTAATACCATAATGTATTTCACTATACCTTCTGGTCTAATAACAGATCTGTCAGCTATTCCTGGAGTGTGGCTGTAGGTTCAAGGACTGATATGCCTATTTTTTCACAAGCTCTTGTAGTTAGGATGTTGATGGCTACCCCAAGGTCAACCAGTGTGTTTGGAAATGAATTTCCAGAAATTTATACGGTTACAATGGGGTTTCCTGGGTCTTCATATTTCACAAGTGGTTCTCTACCTAACAGTAAGTCAGATAGAGTTCCTACTACATGAACGGTAGGTGCAACCATTATTTTCCTAACTTGCTTTTTTCCACATAACTTGATTGTTTTTGCATAAATGGGAATGTCCTAGATGGCCTGGAGAAGAGGAATTTTAACACAAAGGTTTCTTAATTCGCCCAGGATGTCAAATTCTAAGTTGGTTATAGGTCTGGGTAGGTTTAATCTCTCAGGAAATGGTGGTAGAGTTATTTTAAGATCTTCAGGTCTTTGTTGTTCAATTGTTTCGTCGTCTTTACCTATTTTTGTTATCTTTGTTGAGCTAGGCCCTGTGGATGTTTCAGTTTGGGATTGAGGTGGAGTTGGGGCCTCTACGGGCAATATGGTATGTCTCGATCTTAACCTCAATTTTTAATAATGTTTTTGTTCGTTTTTGGGTTTTGTATACTCTATGATCTTAATTAATTGAATTGGTCTATTATTGGGATTGGGATTGAGTTGGGCTGGTAATTGAGGTCGTATGACAAGCTGTTGGTTATGCTGAATAGGGTAGGGAGCTGGTAATTGTTGATTTCTTGCTCTTGTCAGTAAATTTCCCATCCCTGTAGGTCATTGCAAGTTCCAATTGTTGTTTTGAGTAGGAGGGTTTTGCCATTGGATTTGATAATGGATATTCTACCAATAAGGGGGAGAACTAGGGAAGTTTTTCCAGTTACTTCCTGACGGATTTTGCGTAGGCCAGGGTGGGATAGGAAAGGTTTGGTTTCACCAAGTTGGGAAGGGGTTTTGAGTCTGCCAAGTTGTTGCAGGGTTTTACTAGTTGTACTGGGGCAATGGAAAGTATTGAGGTAGGTATTGTGGTATGCCAGGTCGTTCCTTCCATTGCCGATGTTGATTCATTAAATAGATTGGTTTTGTTTCTTCTTCTGCCTCTTTGTAGATGGATTTCAGCCTGGGGAGTGAAGGACACTGGTCCATAGCATGATCCTTAGTGTAGATAGCACATATCTGGACCATGTCTAAAGGACACTCCCTTTGGCTATGCTTCTTACGACATTTTGGGTAGAAGATGGCTAGATTTTGTTCAGTTATTGCTTGTTTTTATTTGGCTTGTAGAACATCAAGTTGTGTGGTCTAAGTGCCCAAGATTTCGGTTCTGAAGTTTTCTAAAAGATTTCCAAATTGTGCCCTATTTACATTGTCACTAGTCTGCTTAAGATTGCACCCAATAGGTCTGTTACGTGAGCTAACCTGAGAACATCTAACACATAAGGAGATAATCTTGTCATATTCCTCCTGATAAATATCTCCTTTTCCCATTATGTTAAGTAATTCAACGCATTCCTCCTTCATCTCTTTAAGAATTGTGGTTTTCAAAATGTCCTTGGACAACGTAGTATATGGGGATCTTTGTAAATTGTATTGAAATATTTCTATGTATTCCTCTAATATTTCATTGTCTTTTGCTATCATGTTAAAGATTTCATCTTTTAGGTATCAGGTTCGACAATAATCTTGGTATTTGGTAAGAAAGGTATTCTTCATTTGGTCCCAGTTGTTTATAGTTCTCCATCCTAACACCATGGAACATCGGAGAGCCATCCCTTTCATGGTGGAGGGAAATAATTTTAGTTTCTGGGGATCGGTGGTGTAATCATATCCTCTACATAAGACATCAAATTCAAATAAGAATGCATCAGGATATTTTGTGGTTAATCCATGAAAGGTGGGGATTTTATGTAAGGGAATGGCTTTCATAGGGGCATTGGCAACATGCTCAACGATGGGGTACTCCAATGTAGATGTTTGTCTCTAATTTTGATTTTGATTATTTGCTATTTGATCAAAGAGGTGCCAGAAATCTTCAGGAATTTCTTGATCTGGAGGGGAGATTTTAATAGGCTTGGGAGGTGAATGCGGTGGAGGCTCTACAGCACTTTCGTGATCTAGGATTCTAAGAATTTATGTTTCAATTACTTCTTCATGGGATGTAGGTATCTCTATGTGAATTGCTCCCCTAGTTTCTCCCCTGCCTTCTTGCAAATTGCAAGAGCCTCCCTCTTTTGAAAGGTCAATGTTTTGATGAATGGCAGTATGCAGGCTTCGCTCAGACCCTTCTGTCTTGCTATGAATATTGACGTAGGCTATAGATGTTGAGGCTACTACTCGAGGGGGTATGTTAGGATTTTAGATGGAAGTATTTTTCAGTCCTATAGATGCCTGAGATTTAGCTTTCTTAATGATTTCGTCTATGTATGTTGTCCTCCCAAGGGTCACCGGTCCCTTGGGTTGTGGTTGTGACTGATTTTTTGTTGCTTATATCTTTTTCTTAGGCATAAAACAAGAGAACATATCCTATGGTTGTTGTACAGTTTGCTGGTTGGCGGGCTAAAGGGCAATCATGTTTCTTACCGGCACATGGGTTCTTACCTTTTCTTTTCAATACCCAATTCCTAATAGTAATGGAAAAAGAATGAATTAAAGGAGATAAATCTCAACACTCTCCCCTGCAATGGCACCAAAATGTTGGGTCGGATAGAGGTGACTTTTTGTGACAACTATATTGTTCCTTAATTTAATTATCAAGCCGGGGTAAGTCTTTTTATTTCAAGAGTGTCAGCACAGTATATGCAAGTTAACTAGTCTATGGATGCTCTTTGTCAATGTAAAGAAGGAATCACTAACTCCTCGAGCCTATTGATCTTAGAGAAGGTGCCTTAGATAGATGTTTTAGCCTAAAGCTGAGTAATGGTATTTGGTGTTTCTCTACTGGAGCAAAACAACAGTTCCATTAAACTTAACAATAGTCTAAATAAATAAAGCAAGAATTGAAATGACAGTAATGAAATTAAGCAGAAAAGTAGTCTAACTAAATTTCAGAAATGGAATTGAATTGAGTCAACGACCTAGTGATCTAAGCAGTAATGAAGCAGATATATGGCTAGTAGTATAACAAGAACTATGCCTAGCTATGCGATAATGAAACAATAGTATAACTGAGAAATATGACTAGTTGTGCAAATATGAAACAGTAGTATAACTGAAAAATATGACTAGCTGTGCAAATAATGCAATAGTAGTAGAACTAAGAAATATGACTAGTTGTGCAATAATGAAACAGTAGTAGAACTAAGTCGGCAGTAATGAACAACAATATAACCGAAATGGGTCAAATAACTCATACAACTATAATTAAGTAATTTTTGCAATGGAGTTCTCTATAAGACTTAATTAAGCAACACTGATCAATTGGTTGATTGCTTTATTATGCTAAAGGGAGGACGCATTACATGGGGACGAAGAATGCTGAAATCAATATTCCTATGGCCTAGAAATTAATTATCATGACAACAGAAGAACCAGAATTAACAAAACATTATCATAAACGGGATTACACTTGTCTTATTCTAAGAATGCAATTTCCAATGACTCACTAAATAAGAAGAGCTGTAATTATATCAAATGGAAGTATGTATTATAACTGCACCAAGTTCACAGGTATCGATTATGTAACTTTTCAGAACATGAAGATGTGCATGGAGCTCCCGAAGGTTGGGCCTAGACCTACAGAAGCCTCATCACTGAGGAAACTTCAAAATATGGTTATTCAAAACTCTCTATTACATCCAAGAATGCTACAAAATATAATTAGACAGAATGTTCTGGATTTTTCTATTATCGAATTTCCCTCTAATTATGTTCTTTTAAAGGCGATCTTCATGAATTTCAAGAATGTATCTCAAACGACAGCCCGCTATGCGTGGCTGTCCTTTGAGTTCTTAGAATCAACTTTCTTGTTCGCCTTCTATCGGCCACTGGGACTGCTTAGGACTTCTTGTGTTTGCATCTGTCGATTGGCTTCCTTATGCTATTGGTTTAGGCATTTCTATTTTCCTGAACGTAAGGACAAAAATAGTCAATTTATTACTATAAAATTTCATTTTTATCATTAGTCTGATTGTTCCCATTTTCATGATTTGTATTCCTTATTGTTAATGTGAAGAGGGATTTTCTTGAAATTACAATATAATTTGCATTATTTACAGGGTGAAAATCATACATTAATATGGGCCCAACACTTGTCAAGCATGTATATAAGCTCATCCTGGACAATACACCTATCCTCAATGCGCTCCACCAACTTCTGTCTCTTCTCCTTGAGGTAGAGAAATTTGTCGTTTCCCTCAATGTGCATATCTGCTTTTTACATTGCCCACCGCTGGGACATAAATGTACCAAACCAATTTTCTATACATGCAAAGGTAGAATATAAATATATTATCAATTATTCATCTAAATTTTATTATTAAAGATGACATGTTAAATTTATGCTGCCACAAGTATGCAGAATGCATCACATTACAGAATTCAGGTCATAATGTCAAATTTTTTCCAGTAACAAACAATTCTAAATCAGAGAACACCCATTTCTACACAGTTTTTTACCATAGGGATATAGAAAATCCTGGGAGGTGTAGCTTTCGAGATTAACAAGTAGAGCGCAAACAAAAATGCGCTGAAAATCAAACCTGTACCATTTGTAGTAAACTCACGCTTGTTTATCGCTCATCCACAAACAAACTAACACAACAGAAACTCACATTATACATGATATGTGGCCTAATCTCGTATTGGCCTCTCTGTCTAAAACCCTAGAAGAAAAATACTTTAATTTAGTCACCTATTAAACCCTAAAAGCTTCAGAAAAACCTAATCTGGATTTTTTTCACAGATAAGGGAAGTTATTCAGTTGCATTCAAGCAGAAAGGAATCTACATTACAAGTGGATAAATAAAGGTTTTCTACATCTGAATACCAAATCATAAATTTAAAACATACCTTGTAGATGGCGTTAATGTTCAGCTTGAATTCTGGAAGCAAGAAGGAAATTACCAAGTGTAGTTTAACCAATAAAATTTATGGATAATAATCAAACACAAGCTAAATGCTGAAATATGTATCAATCCTGATGCATTAAGTCGGTCCTCAACAAAAATATACATTTCTGGGTATGATTATTATAAGCTAGTTACTGACCCTTATGCAATTATTTATCGAGTTGGTAGAAAATAAATTTTAACTTTGGCTAAAGATATCCCTAATTTTACTGACCCTTATGCAATTATTTATCGAGTTGGAAGAAAATAAATTTTAACTTTGGCTAAAGATACACCTCAAAATTTGGTTCTTGCATTCAGCGCTTCCCTTTTTTTTGAGTGAGCTTAGTAAAGACGCTTTCTTCCATCAAATAGGTGCTTTCTTCAATTGACTGTTTTTTTCGATTTCTAATTGTTATGTATGGCATATATAATACCAGCTGTGGATTTAACTATTGCTAAATGCAAAAATGTGACATGCTAGGATTGGAGGGATTTTGTGCAAATTATAATGAAAAATAAAAAAGTGAGGCCCTGCACCTCCAATGTAGTGATAGCAGGGTTTCTCATTTATAATCTTCTACAATTATTATTATTATTATTTGCTTGTTTTTTTTCTAGCTGTTTTTTCCTGCTCATGGTGTTTCTCAAGTTTGTCAGCTCTGAATGCTAAACACGCTACTTAATTTCTTGCAATGGAAACATCTCACATCTTAGCATAGGTCCAAGATCTAGTTTTGGTACAATAGTGCAAATTACAGAAGATTTGGTAAGTGCTACTGAAAGCCTTGCAACTGTGACCCAAGTGCTATTTGGCCACAACTAGAAGGTTAGTGCATTTGGAAAAAGAGAATGTTGTGTTCATTGATGTTGCAAATGGGGAATCTTTTTGCAAGCCATTTTCCCCATCATGTGGAAGAGCAATTTGCATCTACAAGATGCACATAACATTCTCTTTTCCCAATAAAATAACCTTCCAGTGTTGCATGAGCTTCTTGCCTTTTTATACTAAGGAACTATCTATAACTTTGTCACTCTTGGTTCGTAGTTATCCTGTCAGTTTAGTCTGATTGCAAGACTTTTGCCTTAACATTCCTTCTCAATGTTTCTGTCATAACCTCAGAGATACTCGAGGTTGGGGTTTTTCCCTAGATATCTTGTGGGGTCTGGACCAACCTCCTGATTTTCTGGCAGCATTTCTATACCTCCAACAGGTATATCACTTATCATAGGCATTTTTATTTCTCCAAAATGTCGTTATTCTCACAAAAGGGTGCATTCGAATTTAAGATTATTTCTCACACAACTCAACATGTTGTGTGCAATGTATTTCTTGTTTGGTGATTTCGATGGCTTCTACAAACTAGTTATTAGAAAATGTTTCTAACCTCTTAGGAAGGAGATAATTAGTAGTGGCCACCCCTTTGACAATTTTTGGTATTGATTATTCATTAGTATATTGAAAAATTCTTCATCGAGGATTAATGTTTCAATTTTATCAAGTGTCTCTTATTTCATATTCAACACAAGATGGACTTTGCATGCACTCAGTTCATTGGAGAAAGGCTTTCTGGCTTGCCTTGAATGTTAAAATAAAGTTACAGAAGCGATCCCTAAAGATGGAGCATCATTGAAAACAATTCAAGCTCCTCTTAGTGGATGCTTTCTAATCCCTCTTCTTCTACTCCTTCCCCTTGTCATCTTCATTTGTTTACAAGGCATGACAAAGATACCCATAAGTCTAAATTTTAACCGAAAAGAAATTGTAATGATAGTGGAAATGTTACGACAATATTGTTATTATCACTAATGGTCTATGCATTCTAATGAGGGATGTCATAAGAAAAGAGTTCTCAACACATATTTCAATGGTTTAGCAAAAGGAAGGAGAAGTTTAAAATGATTATAGTCAACAATCCCACTTACATAAGTGGTTGTTGTGGACTTCACAATCCATGGTGGAAATCCCTCTACTACTAGGTATGGTAATTCTAACAATTTAAAGAAAAATGGAAAAACAATTCTAAGCCCACAATTAGTCTTAATCATCACTGACTACTTCACTTTAGACAAGGATGCTTTGTTTGTGAAAAAATGTTGCATTATAGTTAATGGTAGTGATAAAAATCTTATTTCACAAGATCATGTGACTTTTCCTAATTTCCCTTCAAAATGTTAACCTTGATCTAAAATTTTAGGGTCAGATGAAGGATGCAGAACCAATACAAGTTATGAAGGTCTGTCAATTCACTTTTGCTATTGACCACTCTTTGATAGTATTAAGTATTATCGAAATCTTGTTGACTACTATGGTCTTATTCCTTGGAAGGTTTTATCAACACAATTGCCATGCAAGCTATTATACATTGTCTTGAAACTTCACTATTTTTGTAGAGAAGTTAGTGTCATGCTAATGATTAATTTGAATGTATTTTAATGGAAAAATTCAATGCTTTTTGGTGGAATAGTTCATAATTTATTATGATCTTTTTTTGCAAGTGTAGTAGTCACAATGATAAATGTGCGGTTTAATTTAGAGGGTTCTCAGTTCTTTGTAGATATGTTTTTCATCATTTTCTTTGAATACTTCTCTAGTGCTTTACCTTCATATTTTTTCCCTTGTGCAATTTCTCTTGAGATCCATGTTGTTATGTTTATTGGTTGTTTCTGTGGAAAAAATTTCCTGAGGTTCTACAAGGTATATCCAAATGCAAAAAATACTATTTTACATATTGATATTTGTTCAAGAAATTCTTGTGTGATACTTGAATTTCATAAATCTAGATTTTTATTTCGTTATCTATATAGTATAAAAGAACAGGCCCAAGGATTGTTCATATTTCTCAAACTGTGGAGTTGTTCCTTTCATGTTGCATGCTTTCTTATATTGTTATGTTGTGATTCAAATTTCTAGTTGTGTTTTCTAGTTATTCTCCTACGCAGTACATGCTTTGTTAGATTATATCAAAAGCTATTTTTATTGTTTTTGTATTATGTATATTGAACACATTATTTCTAGAAACTTTTGATTTTCTTAGATTTTCTATTCCTTTGGTGTATCTTTGCACCTTTAGGGGAAATTTCTAGTTTAAATGCTAACTCTTTAAAGGGTGCTAACTCAATGGAAGAGCACCTGCTTTATAAGCAGGAGGTTGGCGGTTTGATTCCATCATGCCCTAATATTCATAGGGAATGACAACGATTAGTTTTTGGTGACATATGCTCTTTTGACCATCCCCATGAGGTTATGGTGACATTTTTCGACCCTCACCAAAATATGAAACGGTGACGGTCAACAAACGCTGCCATATATACAAATCAATAGTGAAAACCATTAAAGGTCTATCACCATAAATCTTTGTTGTTGATATGAAATGGTGAGGGTCATTTTTTGTCATTATAGTCATTATTTGTGATGGACCTTGAAGTCATCAATGATTTTATGGTGACGGTCAATGAAAGTCGCCATATATGTGCACTAGTAGTGATGACCATGAAAGATACATCACAAAAAATCATTGTTGTTCATTGAAATGGTGACGTTCACTATCCTTCATTATAATCAATATTCATGATAGACCTTGAATGTCACCACAACACATACTTTCGGTGATGCCACCTTTGTGGACATTCAATTTTTTGGTGATAAAGGCTATTGTCCGTCACAATTGGTCATATGAAATGGTGACGGTCACTATCCGTCACTATAAATCATTATTGGTGATGGACCTTGAATGTCACCACAACACCTATACGTTCGGCAATGCCACCTTTGATGACGTTAAATTTTTGGTGATGAAAGGTGTTTTTACTCTCACCGATGAGCTTATACTAACCATTTTCGCCCCTCACCAATGTCCTTTTTTCTTATAGTGATATCCATTATTCAACATATAATGGTACTAAAAATAGTATAACACCGAGGGTAGTTTTCCTTAAAGGGGAAGGGGATTGTAACACCCCCATCATTACCCCAAATTATGTAATGTAATTAATAACATACAATGTTTGGGTTATAGCATAGATGCTATAATTTCAAACTCCATTATATGATGTGATTTTTTTTGTATTAATGAAAATGATAGAGTTAAAGAAAGGAGACACTAACATATTATGATTGCTTGGGGAGGGGCAAAATTTGACTTAAGAGGAAAATTATACCTTCGGTAAATATTTCACTTTGATGTGATTGTTAGTCTTCCCAGGAAGCTTCTACGAAGAGCTTGGGAACATGAAGGTTCAAGCAGTGATTATAAAAATAAGAGGGAGGATAAATCAATGGGTTCTTCTTCTTGGTTCTTAAGATTATATATGTTCTCTCTTCTATTACTCTCACATATATCATCTCTCTCACTTAGAAAAATTGAACTGGCATAAGAATTGGTGACAACTTTGATGACATTAAATAAATGTGTTCTCATTATTTTTCTTTGGAGTAGATGGCTATGAGGATTAAGAACGATCATGGTTATGTGTGGCACATGGAGAACTGCTAAGGGGAGGGGTGAGGGTCTAAAAATATAAGATTAGGACTTCATTTTTTTGTGTATATCTGCAAATTATTTTTGTGATTGGGAGCATGTTCATAGATGGAAAATTTGATCAATGAGTTTTTTTTTTTTGTGTGTGAAGGAGAATGGCCTTCACTTCTAGTGTTAAATTCTAGTATAAAACTAAGTATATGAAATACCCGTGAGTTACTTTTTATAAAGGAATAAAGATCTAGCATAGGGATGGCCAACTATGAGAAACATCAAATCACAAGAGCCTATATTGGGTTAGAACATGGTTCACCCTAAAGTTTCTAGCATTTTCCAGCTGCAATAGATAAATATTTTTTTTTTGTTAATGGTATTGCTGAAATAGATGATTTAGTGACATTCATGATTATTTAATTTATATATTCAACAATTTTATATGCCAATGAATTTACCCTTCAACAAATATAACATGGATGTAGCTATAATACTATTTTGATATAAAAAAATTTATGTATTAAATTTTGTAATAACACCATTTGAGGAAGACAGGATTTCAAAATTCGTATTTAAATAGGTAATTTTCGAATTTCTACTATAATTTTTTTTCTAAGAGGTTCCAAAAGCTAAAAAATTGGACCATAGTGAGGGGAAATCACATTGATCCTATGGTCCAATTTTTATATCTTGGGTTGCAAAATTTTAGGAAATGTGATCAAAGGAAGTTGGGATTCCTAAATGTATATTTAGACGAGTCATGTTAGAAATTCTTCTATACATTTTCTTCTTGGAGATTTCAGAAGATTAAACTTGGTCTATAGTGAGGGGAAATCTATCTTATCATCTGCTCCAATTTTTAAATCTTCATTCACAATATTAGGAGACATCATTAGAGGAAGTTGAGTTTCCTATATTCTTCTAAAACCATGCATAAAATATGTCATGTTGTCATTTATACTATAATGTTTCTTATGGGAGGTTCCATAAGCTAAAATTTGTCGTTGTTTGTAAGTTTCTATGGTGGTCAGTATTTGAAGAATTTTATTTCAGATTTTTATCCATAGTGATCATTTCTAATTAACGTTTTGAGTATATACTAGGACCCATTGTCAGGATGTAAATTTATGAGAGAAGGATGATAGGGAGAAAGGAATAAATAATATAGTATTTATTTATTTGATTTTCAAATCTTGGGTTCCAAAAGCTGAAAATTAGGCCATAATGAGCAGAAATCCCACTGATCCTATGGTCCAATTTTTAGATATTGGGTTGAAAAATTTTAGGAAATAAAATGTTTTTTATTTGATTTCATAAAAAATGTTCGATAACATGTCTACAAGAAAAAGACTATTTAACTATTTGTATACATAGTATTTGAAGAAAGGTTTACATGTGAAGTTCTTAAAAAAATGTATGAGAGATGATAATAATTTCTTTGCAATTGTGGTTAACATAAATTTGATATGGGTATGTGAAAAATTGATATCAAAGCTTATTTTCAAGCTATTAAAAAGAAAAAAAACAGGCATCACATAACCTTTATAAGTCATTGAGGGAACTCGGTATGCCACAATTAAAGAAATCCACAGTAAGGATCATTTTGAAAATATAGTTCCATGAGTGTAATCATATATAAACTTTCTGTATAAACCATTTTCATATGAATTTTGCAATATAATAAATTTATCTCTTGTCACTCATTTCATCTTATGTGTTATTGATCCTATAAAACTAGATGATGTGACAAACAAAACCTACGAATGAATGATTTGGCTATTGTTCAATATTGTAAAAGATAATGGCAATAGTCCTTGACTAGACTACTTACTCGCATGAAGGTCTAAAAATTTATTTGTACTCATGGAAATTGTTTGGATATGTTTTATGTTTTCTTTTTTGGTGATAGTGACTTTGGGGTACAATGAACTGTACCATCATTTTATACAATTTTTTAGAAGGTTAGGATAAGAGATAAACGATTCAATTATTTGTCTCTTTTATTAATTTTGGAAAAATATGAATCAATGCAATCCTTTTGAATTTCATCCTATCATGGTACTATGCATGGTTGAAAATTATTGGATACAAATATGTGTAGCTTAAATTTTGAAGCTATTCATGATAAGGATTAGTTTCAGGACATAGTTCGATGAATCAATCCATATATAGACTTTTTGTATACAACACACTTCGTATACGTTATGAAGTAAACTAAATCTCTCTATTATCTTTCATTTTATCTTATGTATTATTGATCCTATTAAATAAAATCATATGATAAAGAAACCCATATATAGTGAAGTATTTGGAGTAATTATTCAATATTATAAAAAAATATTATGTAAGTATTTCACTGGATTGCTTAGAGGCATAAAATCTTTTCAATTGATTGATACTTAATGCAAGTGTTTGGAGATGTTTTTTTTTTGGGGGGGGGGCGGGGGTGGGCAGCAGATAATGATTATGGTGTGCAATGGGTGCTATCAAGTTGTACACATTTTTTAAGCTTAAGATGAAGATAAACCATTGAATGACTTGTCTCTTTTATTAGGTTTTGAAAACTACAAATCAATGTAATCCTTTTGAAAGTCATCTAATCTTTATATATAAAGGCCAGAGCATGTGCGAGGGAGAATATTGGGAAGAACATAAAATTATTATGAGGGTGAGAGTGGGTAGAATTATGGGGAAAAAAAACATAGTATTATGAGCATGGGGGTGGAGGGAAATATTGATAAAAACATAATATTATTATGAGGGTGATGGTGTGGAAAAATATGGGGAAAAAATAATATATAAATGTGTATGTGAGGGTGGGGATGGGGTTAAAAATTAGGAAAGCCATAATATTATAAACATTATGGTTTTCGGAATATTTACCCCTGCCCCTGACCTCATATCTACTATGCATGGTTGAAATTAATTGGCAACAAAAAATATTACCATTTTCCCAATATTTACCCACACATCCACCCTTATATATACTATGCATGGTTAAAATTATTTGGCTACAAATATGTGTAACTTAAATTTCGAATTTATCCATGATATGGATTAGTTTTACGATACAAATCCATGAATCAATCCACATATTGATGTTGTGTGTACAAAATATTTCATATCCATTATATAAGTGATCATATAGTTTCCTCTCATGCACCATGGAGTAGGCCAAAGAGTTCTTATGACTGTTGACACTTCACCTTCCAATACAAATTTTATTTTCCGTGTGCAAGAAAATTATAGCATTCAAATAATTTTTTTCAAGGAGTTACTAATGTTGTTTTAGCAACATACAACAATGTCTTATAATCTATAAGACTATTCTATTGATATTTGGAATATTTTATTTATATTGCACATTTTTTAGTATAGAAAACGAATAACCTTTTACACTTCAGTGTGGGATTAGGAAATATATATTATATATTTTTTGTAGAATACTTAAATAAATATATAGGGATATAATATCATTTAATTTCATTATTTAGAGAATCCTTCTCGAACTTAGCAATTTTTTTTTTCGGTCAAAAGCTTCACTATATTATCATTTTGAAAGATAAAACAAGATACATTAGGTCTTGAATACAAATAAGAATAACATGCTTTAGAGAGTACTGCTACAAATTTCTACACAAAAATAAACCTGGGAGAGAGCCAAGAAAACTGGTGTATGTAGTTATTGGTGACACGAAATGGAAAAAAGAGTTGCATAGAAATACATCAAGGAGGGGTATTGGGAGGAAATACTGGAGGTGCAATGAAGAGTCTTGCATGATTTTGAACATGAGAATCAATGTATTTCACTTGAATTTATAGATCTTCAAGGTGTTCATGGGAGCATTGAAGTTGGCACGAAGACTCTCCAAAGAATCTAGAGTCTTGTTCTACAAATGTTAGATTTTTTTTATGTAATAAATAAGCTCATTTCACTCCTCATACCTTTATTCTTGTATATTGTCAAAATTGAATTGAATGTGCTGCAGTTGGGCCATTATCGTGTCCAGGGTGACTGAGGCTTCGACCTAGCCCGGGAAGCGGATTGGGGATACTGCCACTGAGTTTTGGCTCTCTCTAGACAAATAATTAGAGTTGGGATCTCCATTTGACCATATTTCCTCCATGCCTTTTCCTAGTCATCCCCTCCACGCTCAGCCATGCTATCACATCATATAGCTAGAACCACCACCGCACGTTCCACTGAGGCTAAGGGAAGCCTCACTATTGAAATAAGAACCCACATCCAAATTTAAACTTAAATTGTGCACATCAACGCCACTTATCAAACCCCGAATGATGAAAAATTGTCAACTACAGGGGGTTGGATTGGACACCAGAGCCTTACTCACACTATCATTGTAAACTGTGTAGCCAGGAGACATGCACCAAGAAGCCGAGTCCTTCGAGCTCCAACTAACCCTGAACCAACAACACTCACCTAACTCATCCACAGTCTTAAAGACCTATGTAGCCTCAATTAACTAGAAAAATAACCAAAGACACACCCAATTGGGTTCATTCCTTTCCACAAAGAGTGTGAGCCCCGAACTAGTCTCGACACCACTCACAACGAGGAGAGTAGTTCCTATATCCCATGCCTAGGCACGGAACTAGAGCCACTTCCATGCTCCCCCACTATTACATTCTCCACCTGTGTAGATGCTTGAAGCCTTGGATTTAGCTTGGATGCCAATACAAAAGGTTCTCTTGCACACCTCTCTCTCACCATCACCCAACCACTATAGATAGTGCAAACATGGCTCATCAACTCGGATATGAAACAAATGCATGAAGCATAGTGCAGTTACATAGGATCCATAATCCTGACCACGTGAGGGACGATTAATGCGAGCATGTGGCGCGTGGAGGCCCGCCTAGCTCCTCTGCCCATGACACCTCCAACTGTCAGACTAAAGTGACATCCCCATCGAGGACTTATGGAAATTTGCATTAGTTACTATTTAGAATATCATTAGTAGTGACATTATTTTGACTTACTTTTAATTTTATACAATTTACAATAATTCATTATGTAATGTGTTGTAGAAAATAGTTATTAAATTTATTTTTTACAAAATAGTGAAGATATTTTACAATTTTATAAATAACATAGTTATATTTTTGATTGGTTATATAGTTTGATTTTGAAAAATAACATTGTTTGAAGGTGAAAATTAAATATTCAAAAATAATAATAATATATTAAAATTCCCTTAAATTGACATAAGGGAAAAGTTAATGTGACAATGATTTATACCTTATCAAGTTATCAGGGTGCCTGGATGGAGATGCTACCTAATTTGGGTGCAACAAGAGCAAGTGAGCATCAAATTTTCATGAATATGCATGAATTCTAAGAAATGTGAGCATGCCCCTCTTTATTTAGGTTGATCCTTTGCTAAAATTCCATGTTGGGGAACATGCACATATTAGTTTAAAAAATAATGTGTGTGTGGAATATAAAATAATAATGATAATACTAATAATAGTAATAATAGCATGCACATGTTTTTTGTTGTTGTTGTAAATTTAGTAGTTCCTTACCATTTTCTATTTTTCAATAAGATAGAGCAAGTTGCAACATATTCACAATTGGTGGCCTCAACCTGCCCGAAGGAAACCAGGTTTGTTGGCCCCCTTAAAGCATTAAATGACATCGAAAATTGCAATTGTTTATTTCGTCTACTCATCGCTATGGAATGTTTACTATTTACTACCAAGACTATTAAACAACATGAAAAATAAAAGCTATCCGCAAAAAACATCTAACTTAGAGTCAATTAACCATCTGAAGAGTCAATTGGTGTTGGGTCTTTTGTTGTAGAGCTCGACATATCAACCTGCTACATCTGTTGAAGTTGTCTTTCAATTCTGCCTATATGAGTAGTGGCATGATACTGTGACACCCTTATTTCCCAGATATCTATTTTTATTTCCTATAGTATTGAAACCACTTCAGGGTTACCTTCACTTTCCTGTAAGCTTTGTAGAGATTTAGCTAGAAGACATTTCAGAGTCCAACAGGTGTGTATGGGTTGATGAAAGAGTGATAAACATCCTGTCATACTCTCGGGATCAACAAAAAAGTCCATATTTTCCTCCTAGACTTCAATATATTCTTCTTTAATTTTACTTTCTCTCTCCCATCCGTGAAATACATTCTGAATATATGAAGAATTTCCAGTTGAGTAAACTTCAAAGATATTTTTCATTATCTCCTTTTTATTCCTTCTTCCTCTCCTACTGGGCTCAACATTATTTTGTGCAAGATTTTTCTTTCCTTTATCCTTAGGCTGGCACTTTGTAGAATGTCATTTCACCATTGCGTTGCTCAGGTTGAGGATTACAAACCACTGCTTGACTAAACCTGCAAAGTTTGTGAGAGGGCCTGTAGAGGGTGGCATATTATAAACATAGAACCTAGAAAATTCAGTGAGTCGCCCTGCCATATTGTGGATATGCATGCATTTCTTATTACATATACATGTAAATAAACTAAATTGACCAAGATCCTTGTTAATTGGTGACTAACCAGGCTTTTCATTCTTACCATTTTGAGAGAGATATTTTTTCATCTTGATTTGGAAGGGAACAAAAAATGGGTAAATACAGAACCACATTCTGAATTTTCGGGCATGAAGGCTAAAGGAATAGGTGCAGAGGCCATCTAATTTATCCTAGCACTGCATTCGTAAAGTTTCATACAATTGAGAATTGTGTTCGAAGCTGCTATGCCTTACATAGTTATGGAAAGGGTGAACCAAGACACATTGAAATAGCAAACTAATAACCAGAATCCTACAGGGACTTCTAAAATAGGGGTTAATGTCCTACTTAGCTGAGCGATGATATTTTATACCCTTCCCACTATCATGTCGATGCATAATTTCTAAGCTTTCTCTACCCCTTCTATTATGAATGGTTTCACAATGCAAGGTGAAAATGAGAAGGACAAGAACCATAGCCATAATGTACCAATAAACCAGAGGAGAGAACAGTTGCAGACTTGGCTCGACATGACCTGTAGCTTTTCCTTCTGCTCCTCCACAAGATTTTTTGCCAGAAGGAATGTTCTAACCTAAAACCATTGTATTACTTAACCATAGCCTCTGTTGTTTCCCATGTCGCTCTAACATGGTTAGTTGGCTTACTGCTAAACCCATAATGAGCTGGAATGCAATGGTACCCTCAAAATTTACTACAGGTTTAATGAGTGCAGGTTAGATGCAACACGCCATCACGTGCCTCCCTCTGTTGTCCATTCTCCACCTGCCTTGTTTCATTGGCCACTTGGCACCCCGATCATGGGTCTCTAGCTTTGTCATTTTCTCTATCTATTATGATTTGTAGGGGGTGTAACTCTATGTCCCATACCCTATCCCCTTGATTCACATCTAGATGACTCCCCTCCTTACTACAAACCTAGTTCGCTAAACATTCTGCGGCCTCATTACCTATTCTATAGACATGCGAGGATATCAGATAAACGATATCCTATATAAGTATTCCTATCTCCTGAATGAGACGTGATGTCGTCCCAATTTTGCTTATTTTTTCCCAGGGTGTTCCTCGTTGCATCTTTCTTAGCACCCCTGTAACCATTGTTGAATCTCCTTCTACAATTAATCGGTGGTAGTTCTCTCTAGCCGCTATGCCTCATTATTCGTAGCAAACCCTATGTCCACTGCATAAATCCTTCATGTTGTTTCAAGGGAATTTATAAATATTCCTCCTGCCCCTTCCTGGCCACGATTTCCTTTGAATGCCCCATCATAATTGAGTTTACTAAAACCTGGTTGTGGTAGTTGAAAAGTGCCACCTATGGTTTTCCTTGGACGCTTGAATGTCCATAATATGTTTGCCAGCATTTGTGGTTTTAAATTCAGCTTATTTAAAATATGTCCTTCCATTCTAGTTGTCGTCTAATCCTCTTCTATCCATTTCTCTACCAAGATGGTCTTCCGTATATTTTCAATAATTCCTTGCCATATTTGATTTATATTGAAGATCTTTCCCTAGAATATGTGATGATTTCTCTCTTTCTAGATACCCCATAATATAAATCCTATTTCAAATCTCCATGCTCTATTCAGGACTTCACATTTGAAGCCTCCTTTTCTCCATTTTATGATTGTCTCATTAATGCTAGTGTTATCCCTATCTGTCTGTTGAAATAACATTATATTATTACTCCATAGAGTTTATGCTGTGTCACAAGTATTTAGTATGTTTTCTTTAGATTCTTCTTGCCTGTTACACATTTGACATATTGAGGGGTCATGCATACCCCTTCACTGTAACTAACCATAGGTGAGGATCTTAGAATGGCTTAGTAACCAGAGGAAGTGTTCCACTTTTGGCCAATGTTTGACTGACCAAATTTTCTTCCAAATTGGTACTGCTATATTATGGAGATTGTTTGCCCTGATGTAGTATCCTTCCTGGATACTAAACATGCCTCTAGTTTGATATCCCCATCTCAATATATCTTCCCCTGTTGTTGCGACTCCTTTCTTGGTTTTTAGCTCCTTTTGAAGGTTATTCCATTGTATTGTCTTTGGGGCCTCTCTCCAATATTTTTTTTCCTTCAATTTTCTCCATTGTTTGTCATATTGTTGGCACCAATATTTATCAATCATTCCCCTACTTGGAAATTTTTTAAACAAAAATATTTCTCCAAGATCTATTGGGCTAAATAATTTCTCCTTTTGTTGCCATGAATCCTCCCCAAAAAATGGCGTTCTTCCTTCCCTTATTTCCCGGAAACTATGTTTCCTTATAAGTTCTTTGTTGATAGCTACTAAATTCAAAATATTAGACCCTTTAGGGGTGTTATATGCTTTCAATTTTCCTACTCTTGTCCTGGGCATATCATATTTTCTTTCCCAGATCAATTTCCATAGATCCTGACCTCCTTGTAGCCATCTCCACCATAAATTTCGCTCCCATCAATTGATTTAACACATAGGGATGTCGTAGGCCAAGGCTGCCTGTTGTTTTCAGTTTTATAAGTTTTTCCCATGAAAGGAGTGCCCATTTACGAGTTTCTTGGGCCCCTTGCTAGAGGAATTTCTTGTCACATTTCCTGACTAGTCACCAACACAACTCAATTGCACAAATGTCTCTACTCAAGGTTCCAAAATATAGAGGATTCAAAGGTTACTTGGTCATTTAGCTTGAGAGGTAAGTCATCTTGAATTTTTTTCTATTTTTTAATGAATGGAAAAATTAAAAAATTTAAAGGATTTGTTTCCTTAAAATTGCAAAATTATTATATACCATTATAATGGTTCAAAACGTAGAACGAAAAAAAAAAAACCCCCACTCCACAAAAATGCCTTAGACTTATATAAGGTCCATGTTGAACATAAAACCCCTCATTTTTCCTAACGTATTGAGTGATTACATTTCTACTGTTATAGTGTTTTGTAGTCTTTAACCTATCATGGCCCCATTTTATATAACTGTACCCTTTGTCTCCTTTGTATATACTAGGGAGGCTTAGTCTTAGGATCATAAAATATTGACCTGTACATTGTAGTGATTATAAAATGTGGTTTATCCTTTGAAAAAGAATATAATTATTCGTATCTTGTCAATTTTAAGGTGCAAGGTTCATAACATTCCTAGGGTTTTATTTCTTTAAACAATTCATTGTCGAATTTTATCTATAAATTTTTCCTGGGAGGATTCAGATAGTGAAACCTCAATACTAATAATAATAAATGATGAGTAACAAATTATTAAAATTTTATATTTTGTTTCGCTACTTTTTTGGATATATGTGTTAGGATGAATTCTAATCACAAGTGTACGAAAAAAGCTCACTTTAGCTGCGCATAAAAAACAACCCTAACATCAAAGATGGTTGCCAGCTTCTTTAGATATGCAATTAGTTGACCAAGATAAATGCTACAAAATCTAGATATATGTAGTAAAAGACATTAAGCAGTAAATAAAAGAAAGATTTGCTCCATGCATCAAATAGACAACACAAGAATATTTTTAAAGAATTTTTGTGTTTTTGACACCTAGGAAGGGGAACATAGAAAGATGTTACCAGTCCCCCTCAATGGAATGGGTTCTTATAAGTCCTTAGCACTTCAGATCTAAGATACTTCTCTCTTGATGGTGTAGAGAACCTAGACAAAAAATGGAACTCAAAGGGAGCTCTCAAGAAAAATGGTAGCAAAATATGACAATGATGGAGGATCAAAGTCAGACCAAAAGTATAGATCCAAAATTATTTTTAGGAAACAAAAGGTAATGAGTGAATGAAGAAAACCTTCTATTAATAACAAAATATTGAGTTAGTCTAGTTATTGGTGCATAGTTAAAATATTATTAACCAAATCTAGATCCAACTTTTATGGAATATTTTATTATATTTTTTGGAGGGAAAAGAAATTTGAATTTGGTTAAATCCTTTTATTTGTAAATAATAAATAAATAAATGATTTATTTATTATTTTAAGGATGTGGTTGAGTAATAATTAAATAAATAATTATTTATTCAATTATTTATAAATGATTTAGTCAAATTTAACTAGGAATACTATTTAAATAGTGTTTAAATAATTATTCCTATAAAATAATAATATAAGTAATTATTTATCTAATTAATTTTCTCGTTTTGGGTTAAATATGACCATGAATATTAATTAAACTACTATTTAACTAATTATTCCTTGAGGAAAATAAAAAAAATATGGATTTATTCAATATTTCCTCACGGGGTTTCTTGTTTAGACCATAAACAACTTAATAAATATGGATTACTAAGTTATTTTTCATGGTGAAAGCAATTTTACCTAGGATAAAATTGGTCTTACATGGTGTACTTTGGTCCATCTAATAGTAACAGGTTAGATGACCAAAAATTGGTGTAACAATATGCTTTAAGGAAATGAGGGTTCTTGAATGCCCCTGAAATCAACTTAAAATAGGCATGCTCAGAATTTTCACTATAAGTTTTTTTTCCATGAGATTTTAGAAAGTAAAACTTGCAACATATTGAATAAAAATCACCATGAACATCTAGTTCAAATTTTCAATGTTGGTTATCTAAAATCTCATACATATGCTCTAAGGAATTTAAGGTTCCTAAATGCTCCTAAAATCAGTTTCAAGTACGTTAGTTTTACATTTTTGTTATAATTGTTTTGCTGGGATGTTTTAGAAATAAAATTGGATCATATTATGGAGTAATTGTGGGGAATATTTAGTTCAAATGTCAAAATTTTGTTCTCTATACTTTCAAAGCTATATTCTATGGAAGTTGGGGTTTGTGAATAATACTGTAATAGATTTAAAATAGGTTAGTTTGATATTTTTGTTATATATTCCTTCTTGCAAATTTTAGGGTCTAGGAGTGTTAGCTTGATGGGGCCTAGACCCAGGTCCAAAGTGACTGTGTAGTCTAAAGAAACCCAATAATACAGGCCCTTTCAGCAAAGATCTACTTGCACAAACTGAAGTCTCACCCGAGGCAATATAGGGGGATGCTAGAACCAGGTTTCTGCATCCGGAGGGATAGAGGATCATGGTTTTAGGGATTTTAATTATTAACAGAGATTTAGAGGTCAGATCTATCAATAATGCAAGTGTTGTTCAATACATATATTGAAATTAACAACATACTACGCAATGATACTTATTCATGCATTAAACAAAGAAAAATAACCATAAACAGGACAACGCTATTCAATTACAGATCAAAACCCTTAGTCAACATAGATATTCATAAAAAGTAAGTAAAAGAAAACCACATCAATGTAACTCAGATGTATCCAGTTTTTCTTTAATTCATAGCCAGATCCTTCTAATACATTCAATTCCACCATACGCACATACTTGCAGGGGTCTATGTACACAACTGTGGACTTCCTAAGTTTTCTGCCCACACAGCTACATGGGACTCTCCTTTAACCAAAAACACATACTCCAAGACAATATTACATCCAATGGATCTCATAAGATCTATCGTTTAAGCTTACTTTCCTCCTCTATGACTTCTATCTAGACTCTTTATATAGGTTTGGAATTTTGATACCATGGTCCAAACCATGGGCAAAGTCCAACGTTCACAAAATATCCCTTCCCATTACATAATAAGGGACTTTGACCCTCCCCAAAGCCAATATGAATCAAAATAGACTTTGCATTCTGTGCTCCGCTCCTTGATCTGTAGAGTCTTTCTTTGTTGCTTTATTTGATGCGATCCCATCTCCAACAGGCCCCCAACACAAAATTGTGACGCATCCTATGTCACAAAGCTGGTGCACCATTGATCCTCGCCTTCATGTCACTCAAGGGTTCTTCAATAGTGGAATCTCTTTAGCCAAATTATTTTCAAACTCTCTGAATTATCAAAGCAACATCTCTATACTTTAATTAGCTTCGTTATGCTCGAATCCTCTCTATGTCATGCACAGTTTTTCCATCTTCTTTTTTTCAATTTGGGAGACCTGGATGGCCATAGATTCCAAACAAATTTTACTTCTCCAACAGTCATATTTTGGACGAAATCTGCAAGACTCACCCCTTCAGTGAAGTTTTTCCTTCCTTGGCACAGTAACCTCCGATTGTGCCTACATTCATTTAGTTGTGTAGTACTACGACTGCGATGAAGCCACCCTCCAACAGAGCCATTTTGCGTCTGTTCACCTCGGAACCGTAGATATCCTCCGCCAACACAAAAATTTTGGTCATTTCTATCCAAGAAGACTATCTAAAACTTTCTTGGGTTTATGCCAACTGCAAAACCTAGTCAGGTTGTACCAAATACCTTATATCCTTCCTAATGCGAAACACTCCTACTTTGACATCCTAAAGAGCCTCATTAATCCACTACCAACCATCAACAAAGCTATATGTTAATAATAAATGTTCTATCATATCATCCCAATCCGTAGTTCCATGGCACAACTCTGTTTCCAGATACCATTGTTGAGGTATTGTCTCCAAGGAATGAAAAAACATGTACACCCATTTTGGTTGAGGTTCAGTGCTCCGAGATTTAGTCCGGCATGCCAAGTGTTCATGAGGATCCTTCTGAAAATCATACTTCTCTTCTATATTTGTATCAAGATGACCAAATCTCAGCCTGATCAACTTACAAAACTCATCCCATCCTTCTAAACTTTCTCTGCGCGTGTACCACCATTGGGTTGGAGTATACCTCAATGCAATTCCAAAGCTTTGTATCACTGGTCCTCGAGCACCTTTTAGTCAAATTCTTCCAAAACCAAGAAAAAATTCCACGTGCCATCTATTGAGGCTCCCAAAATCGCTACAACAACATCAGGGAAAACCACCCAGTCGGGGACTTAAAAACTGTCCCTTTTCCGTTTGGAATGGTGGATCCAACTAGATTTTATGGGACTAGTTTCCTAGTGAAATATAATTGGGTGAATGGATGGATTTATAACTCTCTATAACTTGGTATATGGTAGTAATAAAAAGATTGCAGTGAATAATTTGTCTATCTATATGTATCCTGATATGAAATATATATTCTCTATGTGATTTATAAAGATGATATTTCAGCGGGTTCAAATGAAGATTATACAACCACTTAAATATATGAAAATGATTTAAATTAATTGATTTAATTAAATAGTTAATCAAATCAATTGGATAAGGCTTATATCGCAGCTATTAAATTTTTTTATTGAATATGTACCAAAATATAACAATCTAACAAGTTCAAAAGTGAGTTAATGCTCGACTATTTTGAAATAAATACATGAAGCAAAACATCATATTATTTTTAACAGTTTGTAGGTTTATGTGGTGTATATTTTGTGATAAAGGTTTTGGAATGTCCACAGTCTCCATTTCCATTTATCATTTGGAACAAAAATATAACATACAGGAAAAAAGTACCATGTATATGTTCACTCTTCTCATTTGAGAAAAAGTACTTGGTCCAACCCTTTCTATTAAGGAAACTTCAAGAGTACAAAAGCATTACTTATGTAAAGACTTGCTTTCAAAATTTCAGGATCCCTTCTCCAAAGACATGAAGGGATTTATATAATAAAACAAAAAATCTTAAAACAGTTATTATAATAAAATATGAGGAGGTTTAAAACAACTCTCCTTAAAGTAAGTGAAAATTAAACATAAAAAAAATTAAAAGGGGTGACTTGCTTGATGATTGTCCTATAGTCTCATTAGCCATTCATTCCTTCAAATAAAGGATATTAAGAATAGGCTTAACCTCGGGAGGTTTTCTTGACTTGATGCACAACTCTATAGTGAAAAAAGCATCAGAAATTGGAGGAAACATATAGGAGGATGTATCTGTAAGACAACGCAACATAACCCATTGGCTATGTGGCTTTACCAAGTATCTCCAATACTTATTCCAATCTAGTTTTTCCAGGTTTTTGATGTGTTCCTCTTTGACCTTTGAAAATTATTTCCATAATCTTATCAAGTCTTTCACAATAGGAAGTGAACCAGGAGGGCATTTAGCAATAAGGTTTGCAACGATGAGAGTTTGACTGACAGTTTCCACAATGTTAGTAGCCACATATTTTTCTCTACAGATGGAAATTTCATAATGTTTCAACTATATGTACTAGTCAGTAAACAATAATTCCTTTTTATATTCTTCAATCATGGGTAGGTTGGCCTTTCGGCCATCAGTATAATCATGCTAGGTGACATAATATGAAACCTTATCATAAATCTCATCAAAACATATCCTCTAGTTTGATATTCGATTCACCAGTGAATCTCTTTTCTCACATAATTGAAGAATATTTGATAACCTTTGACAAAAAAATAACTTGTTTTTGTGCCAGTAGGGTATTTAGTTCCAAGGCCTCTTTTCTAAATTCATCTACCTTTGGATTATGTTTCAATTTCTCTACAAAAAACTGCAATTTATGGATTTGAGTGTCCTTTGAACTCATTTAATTTTGGTGTTTAATCTTCAATTGGTCCACTATATCTTGGAGTTGTGTTACTTGTACCTATAGTTTTTGGTTGACGTTTTGCTTCTCTGCTTGTAGCTCAAATTCTAATTGGATGATTCTTTCATCCTTTTCATTCATTAAGTGTTTAACCTCAGAAGCTTTATCTATAGTTATAGATGCATAAGCTCCTATGAACTGGGTTAGACGAGTTAGATCTTGCGAACGATCTACCTATGAATATTTCCAGACAACTTCCGTTAAGACATATTCTGGGACAAGGAGTTGAGATTACACTATTCTCCTTCTTTTCTTTTGTCTTCTCATAACTGATTTATGTTTAGGACTATAGAATATATCCAAAGGAGGAATTTCCTCAATATTGAGTACAATTTCTATAGTAGAGAAGGCTAGGATGAGTTCCACTTGATCTATGCTTACTAATTTGTCAGAGTTTGAGGTGTTTGCACAATATGTCGGTGACCAATAATTATAACTTATTGGTATCACTAGAGTTTTTGGTTAAAATCATTCCAAAGATCATTCAGATTACTTGGGAAATCTAATTCCATAGTTTGAACTTAGGCAGATTTATCTTGCTCAGTTTCACTAAGGACTTCAATATCCTTAGGTTCCGGCTCATTTTATTTTTCCTTCTATGTTAAGGGTTGGGAGAATTCCAACATTTTCAATGAAATCCCTTCCAATCTCTTATTCCTATACTGTTTAAAATTTGGATATTGTTGTGGATGGAGGAATAAGGCTACTAACTTTTGAACTACAGAGTAATTATCAACTGACTCAAATAATTCATCGAACTCATCACCTTCATGTAAAAAAGGTTTGATTTTAACTTGGGTATTAAAATTAGTGGCAATATTAATCGGGTTGTATTATCTGTTTGAAATTGTAAACAATTTCAAACATTCAATTTGGTTGATCTCTAAAACTGCATGCTTGTAATTTTCCAGATCGTAAACACCACAACTAATTGAAAAGGAAGGCCATGATGATTTCTTAGCTTCCTTAAGAAAACTAGTTAATATGTTGCCAACATTTGATATGCTACTTCTCTTGCGAGAAGCTTATCAGGAACATACAAGGGTAAAACATGCAGCCGAGCTAGGATCGCAAATACTCTCACATAAGTAAATATTTCTTCTCCGAACCATTTTCTAATGGAGGAGAAGTTAACTTGAGCTTATTTTGACAATTTGGGGGCTTTCTCGCTAAAGAAGGCTTGAAACAAATGGATAATAACTCCATGGAAGATTTTATAAAAATGGTTCTCAGATTTTGACTCCCATAACATGCTATGGTATACATGAATAGGGAGAGGATCCTAGGTAGTCCTTTTCTAATCCATGGCTGAAAATCTGAAGTGAAACACACAACGTCCATGATATAAGAACTCATATAAAACAGGGGGGAAATTTTGGAGGAAATAGAACGATTTTTCCTATATTCCAAAATTTGAGTAGCAATATTATTGGAGAGAGTGTTTACCCAATCCATAATACAAGAGTCTGAAACTACTTCGATTAGGGGAAACCATTCTACTGAAGAATTTGGTAGTGTCAAGCTGACCAAAGAGCCTAGACATCATTACAACAAAATAAAAATAGGGACTAGAAAGGGAGTCAGCAGAATACATACCCTTGTCATTATTCTTTTTTTTATTGGGGTTTCTTCTCCATTGCTTGATTGGAGTTGATTTCATCACATTTTCACTAGAGATCTATGCCAAAAATTCCTTGTCATAAACCTTTTCTGGGTCTGGGATGTGGTACATCAACTTAAAATGTTCATTTTTAAAGGAACCTAACATCTTCCCTCTATTGGTTAGAAAATTATTGTCCCCAATGTTGAGGTTATAAATTATCCATCTTACAAAATCTATGTATGGTAAGATTTTAGGTCGTGCAACAATTTGATGTCAAAAATAATTGGACACTTTTTTCGTAGTACCTTTTGAGGAATCAAAAGCATCAGCAGTAACTTTCCTCTAAACCCTGTGAGGTTTCTCATCGTCAAACATCTTGTACATGGCTTCCCATGAGGAAGATCCACTTTGAGGTCTGCATGTCGTGTGTGTAAATAGAGGAATCATCTCTGTTCTTTCACTTGCAGTAGGTGCATGATTCATAGGGGCCATCGATTTCTTAGCTTTCTTGAGAGATTTAGAAATCTCCAAAGAATTATGTTTATTTGGGCTCACTTGTGAATAAATGAGAAATGATAACCAGCAAGAGGCAAATTGATTCTAAAAATGCACTAGTACCATAGTAATGGAAACAATTAAACAAATTAAACTTGGCACGCTGCTAATATATGAATTCAATGCTTCTTGCAATAAAATCATTTTGGAGGCATGGGCTATAAAACTATTAAGTTATGGCATTAATGGTCGATATGGGTTGATGTGCCCATGTAATCATTCCATCATTAAAACTAGATATGTCACGTCGCAGTGTTTCTCATGTGTGGATCTTTATAAAATGTTGATCATCTTGGTTTTACTGATTGCGATATCAAAATCGCATTATCGGTGAAAATTGATGAAGGGAAAGAGTGGTCACATTGCGAAAGTGCGATGCGATAGAGTATATCGCATCAGTGAATATGGTCGATGGGAAGAATGATTATGCTTGCAAAAGTGCGATGCGATAGAGTATATCACACCGATAAAATATGGAGGGTGACATTAAAACCGTCGGGGTAGAGTTTCAAAATGTGAAATGCGATTTGTGATAGCCTACGTGGTGGAAGTGAGACCCATAAGCTTTTCCTTATAGAATTTGTTTGAAAAAATGTGTTTTACTTTAATAAAGGCACTTTTGTTATATATCGCATTGCATTATGTTTTGAGTGGCTTTTAGGAGCCATATGTGCTACATTGTGGTATTGTGATTGCGATATTGTGATCTTATCCACTTGAGTGCTTTTGAGGCCAAAATTAAAGGATTTTCCCCCTTTTGATTCCTATTTCTATCTAAATGAATCACTCTAAGGGTCTCATTTGTTTTACTCTAAATTTTTTAAAAGGGGCCCTGTTTTACTCCAAAATTTTTAAAAAGGGTCCCCATTATTTTCTAAGATAACTAAGCTAAAATAATGGAGGTTGTTGAATAGAAAACAATGTAAACTTTGAAATGAGAATGAAAATGAGTACCCTCTTTTTTGAGATAGCAAAATAGTAATGATATTTCAAAAAGTGTTCATCCAGAATACACTTTTTCTTTTTAGCATATTTTTGACACTTTAAATTAATTTTTGTATAAAGTGTAATTTTTTTTAAATGTTAGTGATTTTCATGTTGATTTTGAAATATTTTTGTATTTTTATTTACTTTTTATAGTTTTTATTTTTATTTTTATTTTTTTAATAAGTTAATTTTCTTTTTGTTTTACATTTTTGTATGTTAGTTTTTTTTTTTGTGAGTTTCATATATGTTTTTACATTCATATTTTTTTTTCCATGTTTTTTTTTTTTTTTATGTTCTAATATATATTATTATCTACTTCTTGTGATTTTTTCTATTTTTTTGTGTTTTTCTTTTTTCTTTGCTTAATATTTTTTTTTTTTTTTCTTTTTTATTAGCTCAATACTTTTTATTTGTTTTTCTTTTGTTATTTTTTGTTTATTTTTATATGTTTTATTATATATTTTTATTTAGTTATTATTATTTTTTTAATTTTGTGTTTTGTCTTATACATTTTTTTCCAATGTTTTAGTTTTTGTTTTATTTTATATCTTTCATTTATATATATTTATTCATTATATTGGTTTTATTTATTTTTTCTTTTAATTTTCTTTTCCTATGGTTTTTATGTCTATCCTTGACTAGCAACCCAAACCCATTATGTGTCAATTTGATTGTTGATTTTTAAGTTTTTTTGTAAAATATCAAGTGCACCCACACAATGTGTCATTTTCATGGTCGCTATTAAAGTTTTTGTTTCAATGGGTCAAGTTTTCCTACAATGTGTATCAATTTTATGGTTGTCATTTAAATTTTTGTTGCAATGTGTCAAGTTTTCTTCGGATAAGTTTTTAAAGTCACCATATTTTTAGCATTAAAAAAAAACTACTGGAATACTGACTCTTTCATTCAGGTATTAATTTTTAAAGTTTTTTTAGTCAAAAAAATTTCCACAATGTCATGGTCGAAAATTTTCAAAATTTTAAGGTTTTCCAACATTCTAGTATTCCGACATTAACATTTTTTGGTTTTGGGCTCTTTTTTGCATTTTTTTTTGAGTTTTTTGGCTAGAGTTCTCGTCCTAAGATTATAGTTCCCATTTCAAAGTTTAAGTTGTTAGAACAACACCATCATAAAAAGGTAAGTCACACGCTTCCAATTTGACACAACGCAGAGATTTGGTAACCTTTTTACAATGCTTAGTGGTTACTTCAAGTAAACAATTCTACCAATACTGTAGCTCTTCATCAAAATTTGAAACACACGAATTGTCACGCTCCCACCATATTCTTCTATCTGCGGTGGGATTGATCTAGTCTTCATCTTGTGCAGTAAGCTTATATATCTAATTAATATTAGCATCACCATACTCATGTTGAACAAGATTTTTATAGTTCATAACAAATCGGGTACCATTATTTTCAATGAGCATTTGCCTCTTCTTCAGGTTGATTATAGCATCGATTTTGTAATCTCAATAAAATCCCAACAATGCATGATATGGATTACTATCATTAACGATATCAATAACTTCAAGTCGACCAACATGCCAGCTCCATGAATATCTATGTTAATCCCCTACAATCGCCCCATAGGAATGATCTTCTTCTGATTTTCCATCCTCAGATGAATTGTTGACCATTGCAGCTTAGGCCTTCCCATCCTCTCCCGTGTCTGTTTTTCCAGAATGTTGGCATCTGATCCTAGATCCAGAATGACTTGATCCATCTCATAATCTCTGATTTGTGCAGTCAAGCACATCTCCTGTCAAGCTCTTTTCTTGTTCTTGTACACTTTATTAATTGCGTGCTATTCCAGTTGTAGATTTTCCTTTCCAACACAATTATCTATCAGCTCCTGCAATCCCTCTACATCCTTTTGTTCCCTCAACAATTTCATACACGTCTTCAAGAACGATTCCAAGATAGACTAATTAAATTCCTTTACTTCGACATTCTCCTCAGGTTTATTCTCCAATGGAAACAATTATCTCTGTGTGGTAGGTGGCAAAGCTTTACGAGTCATAAATTTCTTCCTTGCTTCCATGAATGTCTCTTTCTCACGCTGCAAATTAAATCCAACGTTCTTAAATTCAACTTTTTTACCCATGTCTCTATCACAATCCTCTTTTCTTTTGTGCGGTCTCCTTTGGTACCCACACCACTACGTGTTACTATGTTAACACTTGGATCTACCTAGCGCAGTTCAAACCTCATCATTTTTATATTCTGAGTCAGCTGTTGGTTACACTTCTCTTGTATTTTAGCTATAAAAATGGGCAATCTTCAATTTCATGACAAAATTCTTGACAATACTTACAGAACGTTGCAGTACGATTTTGACAATCCTTAGCAAAATTTCCAACCTGTCTGTAGTTGTAACATATCATATGACCTTGCCCACACCTTGCGCCTCCTCCTTGGCCTAGGAAACCTCCTCGCACAATCGTAAAACCTGAAGTTTCGTTCCCTTTTACCTGCATTCATATGAGCCAGGATTTTTCTACACCATTAATGTTAGTGTCAATATGCGAGTGATCAAAAAATACTGTTTCAGTTGTCTTCCTAGAATTCATAGTTCAAAGTTTTTAGTTTTTCAAAAAAGTTAAATATATATATATATATATATATATATATATATATATATATATGTCACTGAAAAGGTCTAGGTCAAAATTTGTTGCTCCCTCATCTTATCTATGGTCATCATCACTTTCAAGGTCATATTACTTCATTTTCATTTTAAATGTTTAGGGTCATTTCACTTCACCTCATCTAGGTCTACAGTAGATGTCATTGTCTGCCTTTGAAAATTTTCCAATTTGTCATCAAAATAAGGCAATTTCCCTTCATTTCACTCATAAACCTATAAAAGGGAGCTAGAATGCTTAGGAGGTAAAATAAGACACGTTCTCTTGTTTTAAAATGTGTTTAAATGTCAAAAAGTTTCACAAAGTCAAATTTGTCATATTGTTTCATTACAAGAAAAAAAAGGCCATTTCAAGGTTATAAAGGGAAAATAAAACTCATATTGAATCGTTATTATCTTTCGTTATGTGGAAGATCTCCTCTCTTATTTCATTTTCACTCCTAAGGTAGTCAAAGGTTCAAAACCAAGCCGAAAAATCACTTGAACAACTCTTTTCTACACCTCAGGACGCCTTTGTTATGCTTATGTGAGTGTGCTTGTTACGTTTTTGGGTTTGCTACGTAGTTTTTGTTACGCTTCTGGGAATACAGTTATTACGCTTTCAGCTAGTTGTTATGCTTATGTTCTTCGCTACTATGCTTCTGGAGGGAGGAAAAAAATAGGTTTTTGGCTTCAAATCTCTTCAAACAATCTCAAGGCTTGTAACCACTACTCCTTTCACCCCTCAAAAATAGTAATTTATCACTCTCATACCCTCCCTTGGTCAAGTTATTGAGTTTTCAGATCATTTTCTTGTTTACTCTATATTTCTCTATATCATCACTTCTCCATGGCATAGAAAGACTTCATTCGATAAACCCTAACTGTAGTACCTAAACATTATCCTACACCTCTCATATATCTCACACTCTCATCTCCCATCATCCATATCATCCCTAATAGTCATTCTCATGAAACCCTAAATTGTAGTTAATTTTCACAAGTTAAAAATTTAGAATTTCTTGTGTTTTCTTGATTTCATCACCCTCCTCACATCCATTTCCCTTTATTCCACCAAAAATATGGAGCTAACATGTCACATTATCTATTGAGTATTTTTTATAATTTTCCCTAGCTCCATAAACCTCCATCTCACCTTCTAAACCTACTCCACCCGTTCACTAGTTATTTTCACAGTGTTGAAACTGGAAATTTCACGTGTTTTCATCATTTCAACACCTTCCTTGTATCCATTTCACCTACAAATTGGAGCTAATATACAAACCTATCTACTGAATTTTTTCTATAATTTTCCCTAGCTCCATAACCCTCCATCTCACCCTCTAAACCTATACCACCCCTACACTCAGTTTTTTCCAAATTTCACTACACATACTGATTCCACCAAAACTCTAGGGTTTTCATCTTTTCAGTGATAAAAATGATGGAGAGTGAGAATAAGAGCTTCAAGGGAGGGCATAACCTTAGGTTAGAACCCTTCACCATACATGAACTCAATTCCTCACCGTTGGTCAGAGGATGTTTTGAGAGGACTGTATGTTTGAGGTTTTGTGAGAACCTCATGGAGGAAGGGTATCATCTTCAACTGACCAGCTTATTTTCCACAAGCTTCAGCATGGGAAAGGTCACTATTTCAGGTGTATATATTAACCTATCATCAGATGTAATTTTTTCAGCAACATGTATTCCTTGTCATGGAAAGAAGTGGTTCAAGGGAATGGATTTAGACATTGAAAATCACAAACAATTTCTGAAGCCTCATACTAGAGAGGAATGAGATTATCTCTTCCCTTTCAGACACCTCAGAAAAAAATATTATTCTTTGATGATATTAATAGTGAATTATTTCACATGTGAAGGAATATTTTCTAGGTTGTATAGGTACCATATCATGTTGTTGATGCATTTAAACTATGTAAAAATAGTTGATTTGCTACATCGCCTGTACTGGAGTTTGATTAAGATGACTAAGAAGGTTCAAAATAGAAAAAAAGATCATCACCTTAGTGTTTTTCATCATAGTCTGATGAAGTTAATTTTATTGCATCACCTTTCCTCCATCAACATGACTTGGGAAACCTTCACGGAAAGATTAGTAGCAACGCTTACCACTGTCCCTCTTATATTTCATAGTACATATTTAACACAACCATTGGAGGTTGGCTCTTCTAACATGCCAACTTAGTTTTCAGTTTATCCTAGGGTTTTTGAGTTTACTCATACCTATGAAAAGAGGAAGAGACAAATATTTGCACCCAATTCTATCAAAATTGTACCTATACTTGATACTACCGTTGAACAAAGTGAGATAGAGGAGCAACCTCTTATGCATCAAAATGAAACACCTTTGCATCAACACAGTGAACCAATGCCATTGGAAGTTGAGGTAGCAGAGAAATTTGAGATCATATCAACTATGGGGATCATTAGGGATAAGGATGAGGAAATAAAAGAGTTTAGGAGGATTTTCTCCATTGTTAATTCTCAAATCACTTTCCTACAACAAGAGAATTTTCAATTAAAGGTAAAGAAGTTGTTACAAAGAAAGCACAAGCCAAACCTAGAGGCAATCAAAGGTAAAGGTAAGGAGGTTATTGATGTTGATAAAATGTAGGAAATGGAGGCCGAAAAAAAACCAATAAGGCCAAAAACAAGAGACCTCAAAAGGGCACTGGAGCTAGAAAGACAGTTAGCTCATCCACCTGAAGAGTTGACCTTTGATCAACTTATTACCATGGAGATTAATCAAGACAGAGGGATTTGGTTGTCAAGGGTAAATGAAAATTTGGATAAGCTCTTCAAGAGGGCTAATAGATACAATAAACTCCAAACATGCATGGAAAATAATTATCGCACTAGGAACACAATTTCTAAAATAAGGCTAAAACAATTGAAGAAAATGCTAGAAGAAGCAAAAATGAAGCTTAAATACAAGGATAGATTGGAATTGTTGACTGAAGCTCCCTTGGATATTTATCCCATCACTCACAGGTGATACAAAACCAATTTTGAGAATTTTTGAATAATTTTGTTATTTTTTGTGATTTTTGCACAATTCTGGAAATTCCTTGTCACAGAAGTGTAGCAAACTTTTATTATGCTTGTTTTGGAGGCATCAAAATGATAATTTATTTACATGCTTGGATGCATTTTTATGAGTAAATTATGGATTAGGAACTCCCTTGACATGAAAATATTTAATTTCTAAGAAAATGCCAAAAAACCACTCATTTTCATGTTCCTGCCACCTTTTTGGAGCCTTTGCTATGCTTTTGGAGTAACCTTGGGAGAATGGATTTTTGGAGGATTTCCTATGGGTAATTTTGAAATATTCAAGATTTTATGGAAGATAGACACACAGGGCTAGTTGGCCATTCTTTCATAAGTTGATTTGGGCTCGTAAAAGTGCCTCAAAAGTGCCTGCGAACTTCTGCTATGCTTCTCCAAAATTCTACTACCCTTCTGTGAGAAAGGTTACAAATCAACATTGGATATCTGAGGATAGTTTTCAAGCTCGGAAAATGTCACAAATTCGAGGTTTTATTGTCCTATGAGTTTTCATTAGAGTTATTTAGTTTTTTTTTCCTCATATCATCAAGGAATATGTAATTTAATGTAAGGGACAAAAAATCCTATTTCATAGCTGAAATTCAGGGAATGGTTTCTAACCTCCCTAGAATCTAGGAAATGACTCATATTTTATATTTATGATCCATTTTGGATGGGATTTATACCTTATGAGGTGTCATATCCAATATTTTCTATAATTATACTCTCTTTAGTATTTTGTTGGGTTGGATGGTCTTATTTTGTAGTGGAGCTTTTGTAATCAACACTTTGGAATGAAATCAGAGACAGATTTGCAAAAATTTTGTTGAGAATATTTGGGAATGCATTGGAGAATTTGTATTTATTATGTATTTTTATCTATTCATGCTAAATTATATATCTTCTTCATTCATATACATCTTTCCATATGTCTATCTTGTAATTTTATAAGAAAAAATCATGTTTTTTCATGCTATGTTTTAGGTAAGGTTTACATGATATGTATATTAACTTCTAAATGAATGAATTCACCTCAGTGCTCATTAAAATTTTCTATTATTTCAACCTATACTCAATTACCTATTAAAAATGCTTTAAAAATACTTATCTAGCCTCACACTTTTTCTACAAATTGACCTTGGAATTCAGACCTAAAAACCCTACACACTGCCTTCTCATTGAGCTTTCTATCTAGCACCTAAAACATAAAAAAAATCCTATATACTGAGCTTAAATACCTACCCTAAGATCATTAGATACTCAAGAATTCCTTTGACTGCAAAAGTGATAATGAGAGAGCCCTCCCTAATCCTGGTAGGGCTAGCTACGTGAACTAAAGCCTGGTTTGTGGTTACCTTTCTTGAACCACATTTTCAGCGTTGGGAAGTTTGGGAGAGTGATAAAATTTTTGGCATTGTTTCTAGGAAGATATTGCTAAAATTTCACTGGAAATATTTCTTTAATCCTCTTAAATTTAGACTTGTAGGTGACAAGATCTGTCATTTGAAATAGACTAAACTCTTAAATCTGAGCCAAAGTCCAAAATTCCTATCTTAAGTTGGCTACTAAAAGACATACTAGGTCAAATCCAACCCCAAATACCTCACAAATTGTGAATGACCCTAAGATTCTTTTAAGAAAGCGTAAAACTAGGTCTCAAAATGTTGGAATAGCTATTCCTCCACTTTTCAAATCAAATTCCTTGTCTACGAGATTTGATTCAGAAGATTTTTTTTATAATTCAGAATTTGAAAGATCTTTGTTTAGGACTAAGTCTGAAACCTTTATTTCAAAAACTGTATTTGATCATTTTTATTTCAAGACCTTTGCACCATTTTCTGAGTCTTTTTTATTCTGAAGTTGATAGTGAAGTCTAGTCCAATTTCAACAAAATCAAAGGCTTGGTGGACAAGTTTCAAAAACTTCAGAAAGAGCTTATTTCCAATATCAGCAACAGACTTTTTCTTGACCACCTATTATTACACCTTCTCATACTGTTACATCATCAACCCTTCCTTTCATTCCATCATTACCTCTACAAGTTTTCACTCCATCAACACCTCTGCCACTTTCTCCATTAGTCATGGCCAAATTTTCTCCATTTATCGTACCTCTAAAACTCACTGCACTACCTCAGAAGTATGGTCAGAGACTTCCTTTTTTTCATGGAACATCATACGTTACTGCTTATCAATGCATTTCCAAAGTGATTGATTTCATAGATCTTGAAGAGATGACAATGATGATGCCAAGATGCACATCATTGCATAGATTTTCTTAGGAGAGGTTAATAAATGGTTTTTCTCTGTCACAACTAGTTCAATAGGTACTTCACAACAGTTGATTGACTTGTTTATGGAAAAATGGAAAGAGAATAATAATCCATTGCATATTTTAGTTGGCTATAACACCTTGAAAATTAATCCTTATGACTCTATCCAAGACTTTACAGCTACATTCAATAAATACTATGATTCAATTCCTAAGAATATTAAGCCTCCTCCAGGCCTTTATTTACTTCACTATCATGATGGTTTTGATCCTGACATGGCCTATCAGTTTAGGGAAAGAAAACCATCAACTCTGGAAGAAATGCAAAGTAATGCAGTGAGCGTGGAAGCTAATTTGATCATCAAAATGTGTAAAATCAAGGCGGAGAAAAGAGTCACTATCACAGAGAAAACATCTACTTCATCAGAGGGAAAATTAGACACCTTGATCAAGACCATGGAGAAGATGATGGATAAAATTTTCATCGTTGATATATAAGCTGTACCCTCCATTAGAAATCCAAATTTCAGGGGTCAAAATCAGTAGCCTCAATAAATGATCAAGAAAAGGTAATAGAGGGGTCATGGCCCACAAAGGCAGAAGAAAATTCACACTCCATTTCAAAAAAATTACAGTGAATTCCCTAATGAAGAATATCAAGAATAAATTTCTGGCGAGAATCATTTATCGGAGTAAAATCAACAACATATTTTCCTCACTGAAGAAGATCAATTTCCTAGAGAAATTTGTGCACCGGATGATCATAAATATGCCTTGTAAAATGATGACATGTTCTCAGTGTGGGCAGAAGATTATGAGACGGGATATCAAAATCCTCTTTCTCAAGTGCAGAGATAGTATGATTTGAGAAGTAGGAATGTTCCTATAACCTCTAATCAGAAAAAACAAAACTCTTAAGTAGATGCTCATCATAAAGAGACGGTTGCTCCAAATCAAAGTAAAGACAAAGGAACTGTTGTTCCTAATCATGCTAAAGGAAATGGAGTTTCCTACAACAGTCATAGAAAGGATAAATAATTCCAAGATGGTGGACAAAAGAAGGATACTTCACACAAAGATCAGCTCGAAAGAAAAGATGCACCATTGAAAGAGGTAGAAAAACATTCTGCTCTTTTTATTCTTGAAAATGAAATTTCCAAATTGAAAGTCTCCATTCCTCTAGCTGAAATCATAAAGAATGATCAGTATAAAGTTCAAGTAGCTAGTTTATCAAATGTACGACATGGTTAATGTGAGTGATGATCACCCTGAGCTTCTATTTGGTCCTGTTGTCAATGGTGATCTAGAAGACAGTGAGGTCCCTCCACTTTATCTAAGCCTCAAAATCCATGTTTTTATCCTCCATAATGCCATGATTGATTCCGGAGCCTCTTAAAACCTCATGACCAAGGCCATTATAGACATATTAGGACTGGATATCACGAGACCTTATCATGATCTTTATTCATATTGGCCTAATTAAGGACCTAGTGGTGTCATTAGAGAAAATCCCAGCCAAGAATGTCCTCATGGATGTTGTTGTGGCTGATATCCCTCATAGATATGAAATGTTTCTCTCCCAATCATGGGGAGTGAAGCTAGGAGGTACCTTATAGCTTGTTTTTTCATATGCTACCATTCTTGCCTTTGGGAAACTTAGGAAACTATACTGGGAAAGTAAAATGAAGTACATGATCAACAACCAAGAGAAGCCAAATAATCATCCCATACATGTTGTCCATACATATTTATATTCCTTTATATTATTCAATGATGAATGTTCAACATATTCCGAATTTTGATTCAAGAAAAAGTAGAAAATTATGAATTTTCAAATTTTGTTTTAGAAATGACAAATGAAGAAATTTATGAAAAGGTACCAAGTGATTTGGTGCCTTTGGAAGAGCTTTTCGATCAATATAATGTTACATGTAGACCGACCATGCTAGCAAAATAAGTGGGAGTGGAAGATCTCAACCTTGGCATTCTGGAAAAGCCAAAGATGGTCAAAATTTCAAAATATTTTGAGTGCAGAAATGAAAGGTAAATATGCAACACTTATGCCTTAGTTTTTTTATGTTATTTGTTGGGAATATTCTGATTTGAAAGTGTATGATAAGAATATAATCCCATATATCATTCCCTTAAATATGAATCAGAAACATTTCCACTAGAAGTTAAGGACAATGAATCACAAGGTGTTTCCCTTTATTAACAAGGAGGTAAATAGATTACTTATTGCTGGTATTATAGTTCCTCTTCACTTTTCAATTCAGATGTCTAATCTAGTGCCATTGAGAAAGCAGACATGAGAGATTCACTTGTGCATTGATTTCAGAAATCTGAATAAAGTGTCATTGAAAGTCAATTACCCACTACCAAATATGGACCATATTCTGCAAAGGGTTGTTGGATCTTCTAGAATTACATTGCTAGACATATACTCTGGGTATAAGCATATTTTAGTCCATGCGGATGATCACGAAAATATTGCTTTTACAACACCATGGGGTACCTTCATGTATGCCAGAATTCCTTTCCGATTGAAGAATGCAGGGGCTACTTTTCAACGAGCAATGGATATTTATTTCATCAATGAAAATTATGTATTTTTGGTCATCTATATTTATGAAATCATTATTTTTTCCAAGACATATGAGAAACACTTGAAAACAGTTTTTCAGAGATGTAGAAAGTTTGACATATCGTTGAACCAAAAGAAGAGCCTTTTCGCTATGGAAGAAGGTAAATATTTGGGCCATATCATATCAAAATATGAAATTAGGAAATATCCTTCAAGGATTGAAGAAATTAATACTTTGGACTATCCTATGAGAAAAAAGGAAATTCAATCATTCAATTGCAAAATCAATTTTTTGAGAAGGTTTGTCCCCAATCTTGCTAAACAGTTAAGGAAAATTACTAACATGCTAAAGAAATATAGCGAAGTAAAATGGTATGAATAAGTGAATAAGTCATTCAATAAATTTAAATTGTCTTTATCTCATGCTCCTATTCTTATTATTCTAAATTATGCACTTTAGTTTATCATTTTTTCATTTTCCTTGAAGCATACTCTTGTTATCATCCTTGTACAAATAAAAATTAGAACATGGAGTAGCCCATCGCCTTCTTTAGTAGAACCATAAGAGATGCAACCCTAAAGTAAAACATAATTGAGAAATAGGCCTTGGCATTAGTCATAGAATTGAAGGACTTTCGGGTCTATATTCTCCATTCTCATCTCATTGCATATGTTCCAAATGTTGTTGTAAAAGATGTGATTACGTAGAATGATCTTGAAGGGTAGCGAGGTAAATGGATTGTTGTTATTTTGGAATATGACATACCACAAATTTGATCAAAGGAAATGGCCTAGAGAAACTTATGGAAGATTCAAATCTCCATGCTTTTGACATTAATTTTATTTCTGCATTATTTGAGGAGCAAGAGGTTGAAACATTACCTGAGGTATCTGAATTTATTTCTTTATCGCCTTGGTACGCTGATATAGTTCATTTTTTGCAACACTTGAATCAAAATTGAGGGTTTCCAGGTAGTAAGGATAGATATTTGAAGTTGATATCTCTTAAGTACTTCATCCTTAATGGTGTCTTGTATTGGAAATATATGGGTGGAGTGTTTCTGATTTTTTGGTTGAAGGAGAAGTTGAAAATGTGATGAATGATTTTCATAAAGGTGATTGCGGCGGTCCTCTTTATTGGAATACTACAACTAACAAGATATTTAGGACGGATTTATATTGGCCAATTCTATTTTCTGATGTTTATAAAATAATCATGATTTTTCATGAATTTCAAATATTTCAAGGAAAGAGAAAGCTCTTGCCTTTTCCCCTAAAACCAATTGAAGTGCAAGCGACATTCCAGCAATGGGGACTTGAATTCATTGGCAAGATACATCCTCCATCATCACCTCAACATAAATGGATACTCACTACCAAAAATTGTGTCCCTAAATGAATTGAAGCCATCCCCACGAGATAGGCTACTAACACTATCGTTATTAAGTTTTTGGAGAACAATATTATGTCTTGTTTTGGTTGTCCATACAAAATCATTATTGAAAATGCAGCTGGCTTTAAGTCCAAGAAAATGATTGAATTTTGAGATGAGTATCACATTAGGCTTGGTCATTCCACAACATACTATCCTCAAGGCAACAAGCTTGTTGAATCGTCAAATAAATCTTTAGTGAACATAATCAAGAAGATGCTGCAAGAAAACAAGAGAAATTGGCAAAAAAAGCTCACCAATTCTCTATTGGAGGATAGAGTTAGCACAAATATATCAATCATCATGTCACCTTTCCAGCTCATGCATGGTGTTGAAATGGTGTTCCCTACTTCTTTAGTTGTACTGGTGATGAAAATTCTGCAAGAGATCGACAGTGAGCCAAATGATATTCAATGAAGAATCAGCTAAATGATCCATCTAAAATAGTCAAGAGATAAAGTCTTCATGCATACTTCAAAGCTTTATGAGAAAATAAAAAATATTTATGATAATAAGACAAAATATGATGATCTTAAGCTTGGAGATGTTGTTCTTCACTGGGATGCCCGGAATGAAGACAAAGGTAGGCACGAAAAGTTTGACATTATATGGAAAGGTACTTACAAGATCACTGCATTTAGAGGTAATAAAGCATTTCTATTGGAGGATCATGAAGGGAAAAAAATGTCGGGGGGACCAATCAATGGTGGGTTCCTCAAAAATTATCTTACTTGATAGTTGAAGATGAAGTCCATTTTCATTGTACATATCATTTTAATTTGATTTCCAATCAATAAGGATGTTGATGCAGAAGTTTGAAGCCCGAGGAGAAGGAAATGAGACTTCTACATTCAACTCATGTTTTCTTTCAAAAAGTTCAAAAAGTTTTGTTTAGTTGTTAAGTCAAATTCAAGTTAGTTTTTTTCCAGTCAAAGTCATTTCCAGATTTAGTTCATCATTTCCAGTTTCTCAATGTTTTTTTAATATCCAATTTTGGCTCTATTTCCCAATGGTAAGGCTACTTGATCTATGGTGTCCTTGGACCTCCTAGAGGATCTGTCATCCCCAACTGGAGCCAATGTTAGTGTCTATATGTCAGTTATAAAAAAATACTCTTTCAGTTGTTTTCCTACAAGTTATTGGTCAAAATTTTTACTTTTTCAAACAAGTTTTGAAAAAAAAAAAATATCGTCACTGAAAAGGTCTAGATAAAATTTTTTATTTTCGCTCATATTATCCATGGATATGATCACTTTTAAGGTCATATCATTTCATTGTCATTTTAAAGGTTTAGGTTCCTTTCACTTCACCTCATCTATGTCTACTGTAGGTGTCATCATCTGCCTTTGAAAACTATCCAATTTCTCATCAAAACAAGACAATCACCCTTCATTACACTCATAAACCTT
Source organism: Pinus albicaulis (assembly GCA_034641835.2). NCBI lineage: Eukaryota > Viridiplantae > Streptophyta > Pinopsida > Pinales > Pinaceae > Pinus > Pinus albicaulis. The sequence continues at coordinate 461,348,504 of CM076577.1, forward strand.
TAAAAGGGAGCTAGCACGCTTAGGAGGTAAAATAAGACAAGTTGCCTTATTTTAAAATGTGTTTAAATGTTAAAAAGTTTCAAAAATTCAAATTTGTCTTATTGTTTCATTACAAGACAAAAAAGGTCATTTCAATATTGTAAGAGGCAAAATAAAACTCATCTTGACTCATTATTTTCTTCTGTTATGTGGAAGAGCTCCTATCTTACTTCATTTTCACTCCTAAGGTGGTCAAAGGTTCGAAACCAAGGTGAAAAATCACTTACAGAACTCCTTGCTACACCTCAGGATGCCTTTGTTATGCTTATGTACCCTCTTGATATGCTTTTAACAACTTTCGTTATGCTTCTGGGCATGATTTTTACATTTCTTGGTGTCATGCATAGGCGTTACATAGTTTTTGTTATTCTTCTGGGTAGGATAGTTCTTACGCTTGTAGCTAGTTGTTAAGCTTTTGTTCTTTACTACTACGCTTTTGGAGGGAGGGAAGAATTGCGTTTTTGGCTTAAAACCTCTTCAAACAAGCTCAAGGCTTATGACCACTAATCCTTGGACCCCTCAAAAATAGTAATTTATCACTCTCATATCCTCTCTTTATCGATTTATTGAGTTTTCAAATTATTTTCATGCTTACACTATATTTCTCCATATCATCACTTCTCCATGACATAGAAAGACTTCTTTTGATAAACCCTAACCTACTCTAGCTAAATAAACACTAACCCTAGTACCTAAACACTATCCTACACCTCTCATATACCTCACACTCTCATCTCCCATCATCCATATCATCCCTAATAGTCATTCTCATCAAACCATAAATTCTAGTTAATTTTCACAAGTTAAAAATTGGGAATTTCATATGTTTGCATCATTTCATCACCCTCCTCATATCCATTTCCCTTAATTCCACCCACAATATGGATCTAACATGCCAAATTATCTACTGAATGTTTTGTATAATTTTCCCTCGCTTCATAACCATCCATATCACCTTGTAAACCTACTCCACACCTTCACTAGCTATTTTCACAGAGCTGAAATTTTAAATTTCTTGTGTTTCCATCATCTCACCACCTTCCTCATACCAATTTCACTTCATTTCACCTACAAATTGGAGCTAATATACAACCCTGTCTACTGAATTTTTTCTATGATTTTCCCTAGCTCTATAATCCTTCATCTCACCCTCTAAACCTATACTGCCCCTACACTCTGTTTTTTCTAGATTTCAGTATGTTATTGCCTAAATCCACCTCAGGCTGAAGCAAGGCAGAATTCACGGTAACACCAAACCATGCTCAGTCTGGTAACTAGCCCTACCAGAACAGGAGAGGGCTCTCTCTGGATCAAACTCAGTTAAAATAACCAATCGGATCTGGGATGACTTGAAATGAGTGCTAATTTTAGGCTAGGTATATGAATCAAGGAGTTTGGAATGATTTTTAGCATTTTTTTGTTGGAAAAAGGGAAAGGTCGTTTCGGGCTTGGGGATGAGGCTAAATTCTTGCAGAGTTCAAGTTGGGGCAAGGTAGGCAATGGCTTTGATGTCTTAGATTGAAGGAATGGATGTAAATGATTGCTGAGGAGCTGAAGAGGGCAAGAGGCTGCAATGATCCTCTTCAAACACATGAAAACACATAAAACTAAACAAAATTTTAAGGCAGAGCACCAGCAAACTAATGAATTCTACCTTAGTTACTCATTTGTTTAATTTCAGAAGCAAAGAGAATAGAAATGGCATACATAAAAAATTAATGAACTTACGATTACATGGAGAAAAACATCTTCAAAAATCAGAGCCACAAGGATCCCAACAAGTGCTACAAAACCCTGGTCTTTCCTTTGCCAAAAATGCAGAAGTGTATGTACAATGAAGTGCCAAACTTTTCCCAAGTATCCAACCCTGAAAATGTCTCAGAAAATATAATATATAGACAAGTCTAACCTCTTCCCATGCCTCTAGGGGTTGAGCTCATCCTTCTAGGAGCTGTCTGAAGCAATTCTAAGCTAGGAACTGAAATCTAGGCAATCAAACAACTTGCCTCTATATGGTAGGAAGCTGAATCATTCATTTAATTTTCACTTTTTAGTGAATGAATACTCTAGAACAAGTAAAAATGTGCTCAATTTACATCATGGTCATCAAATTACATCAATATAGATCAAGAGTTACATCAGAAAGTAAAACTAGTCAAAACTGGGCGAAATTCTGAGCTGAAGAGTGAAAAATGAGCCAAATTCCTCTACTCGCTGCGCCCAAAAACTCTATGCGTAAAACAATTTTGGAGCTGTTTTTGAGGAACTTACCGAAGTCCAAATTGAACTCATGATATCTCGTTGGAAAGCCCTGCCTGTCTAATTTCCAACCGAAGTGGAATTTCTGGATTTGAATGTCATTTTCATCTCCAAAACTTCAATCTCCCAAGACTGGTTCCTGTGTGTGTGAAAAGTGGCAGAAAGGCCAATTTCAAGGTGTTTTTGACCCTTTAGACCAGCCAGAACTTGATGAAATATTTAGGCCATTCCTGAGCATACATAAATTTTCATAAAAAATCCAAAAATATCAATTTTTCCTCCAGAAGATCTCTCAAACGTAAGCGCGCGCAAGGTGGCGCTACGCGTTGGGCAGGAAAATCTGTTTTGTGACCGAAAAATCAAAAATGAAAAAATTTTCTCCAAATTTGCTGAAATTTGGAGTGAAGGTCCCCCATCAAGTTTCGTGCTCCGCTAAAGAAGCTTCGGCCAATATTTGGAGTGGATCAAGCCTTTTCTGACGTTTTAGTTCTCTCCTCAGCCTCGCCTTCAGGATCTTAATCCTTGCTTTGAAAACATGTTTGCGGGCCCAATAGTGGTTCTTCATATGTCTGAGCATGTCCTTGTCCTTGTTTGCTTTCACCAATAGTTTCTTAAGATGAATGTTGACTCTCGTAATCCAAAACTCTCGCTCAAACGGTGTCATGTCACCTGGTCTTTTTCGGGCCAATTCCCGCTCTTCATGGATCTTCTGCAACTCCATGAGTGTGTGTTGATACTCCAATTTTTTATTCCACCACTCCAAGTAATTTAAAAACCACTGAGATCTCTGTAATTTCTCGGTCAGTGTTTCGATCTTAGCTTTCTGCTCCTGGATTATTTCTTTCATCTTTGAGCTGGGAGAGCTCAAATCAACATCAATGAGTGTAAAATTAGTGTCAAGGCCTCCTGAAGGGCCTTCATCCTGCATAGGCCTCTTGCCTCTTTCCTTCCCCTGTACCTGTGTTGATGTCAAAGGCGAGACCCCTTCCACCCCAAGTGGAGATAGTACTCGCACTGCTGATGAAGGTAACGATACCCCTTCCACCCCGGGTGGAGATAGTACTCGCACTACTGATGAAGGTAACGAGACCCCTTCCACCCCGGGTGGAGATAGTACTCGTCGTGCCGCTGCAAATAAGACTCTGGTGCCTCTCTGATAGGTAACACATACTGGAACACTGATAGTCTCTATCTCAGGACTCTTAAACTAATGTGAAGGCTCACCCGCATCATGAACAATCTCTGGAGGAGGCTGAGGGGTTGTAAGGAAGTCACGGGAAATGAACTCCTCCCATCCAATGCGCTGCAATCCAAGCTGATGTACCACAATGATCTTCATGAGCGCATAATGATAAATGCTATTATGTTGATGCTCAAGAGTCTTCTTCTGCACAAGAGTAGTCATCCGCTCTATGTTTCGACACATGAAATATGGAATGCTCATCATCCTTACTCCCGTGAAATGCATCAAAAATCGCATATGGTAAGCATAAAGGCGCGATAACCAGCCCTCACAGTTGAAGTACATGATGATGAGTTTCATAAATGGCGCATAGGACTCCTTCAAGAATATGAAAGGGAACACCCTGCTGAGCTGCCTCATATAGCCAGGCCGGATGTATGGCTCATAATACACTTTGTCTAGCTGTTGTCTCTTGTTCCATTGTTCACCTACATTCGGTATTCCTATTGCCTGTGAAATGGTTTCTGGTATCAAGGTGAAATTTAATCCAACGAGGGTAACATGACCATCACGAAAATGTAAAACAAATAAGCGAACCAACTCTTGATGATACTGAGTCTGAGAAATCATCTCACAATACCAAAAACATGACTGTTGCTGAAAACGAGCCATTGCCAGTGGGCAGGCCTGCAATTGAGTCAGTGAAGTGGGATCTTCTCTAACATGTCTGCTCCCTTTTTGAGGTCTCCTTGGTACATTAAGCTTTGCAGTAGAGTCACTGTCTTGCTCGTATGATGAATCTGTCTCTGTCATGATGCTACAAGCTAGGTGTCAAATGTATGCTTGGTTTATTGAAAATGATAAATTGGTATTTTTTTTCAATGCCAAATATGCCAAAGAGCAATAAGGAACTGTGAGGAAAATGGGATAGTGGGAAAAGTGGATTGTGGATTTTGTCAAGTGAGTTTTGAAATATGTTAACAGTCACTTGACTGTGTTGAGGGGTTTGGGAATCTAGGAATATTTGCAAATGATATGGGAGAGTAATGGTTATGGGGAATAGTAGGGTTTAGGAAATAGGGAAAATGGGAAAATGAAAATAAGTGATATAAGTGTTTTTGGGATATAAGGGAACATGAAAGGAATTGTTACTGATGTGACAGTGAGGGGAAAGGAATCACAGTTGAGACATGATAATATGACAGTGAATATTCAGCATGAAAATGATTTTTTTTTAAACACCATTTGAAACCGTAAGGAGCAGATTTTGATATGAGTATAGTGTTTATATCTTCACCATTTAAACTCTCATGTCTTGCCGCCAAAAAACACTAAACAAGGTCTAATAACAGTGGCAAACACATCACACACTTACTTGGAGCGAAAGAATTGAAGTTGTTTCGAAAATTTGGGAAGTAGTGATATAGAATTGGCATGTCGGCTCTGTGCGCCGCGCACAAACCCAGTGCGCCGCGCCTACTGGATGCACCGCACCAGAGAAAAAAAACACTGCGGAAAGTAGCTATGTGCACCGCGACATACCAATGCATCACGCCTTCTCCCAATGCGCCGCAAAACTCCAAACAAACAGTCTTCAGTTTTAAACTCACAGTTTCGCCCTTCCACAACTAAGCTCGACTTCTCTGATGCTTCTTGGATGAAAATGGCTTGATAAACATAGAAATATTTTTGTAAAATCATAGATTTGATTTTTTCTTTGTAAAGACCCACTTTTGCAATGTTTTGAAATTGCCACTTTTCACATTTTTAATGTAAACTCTGATTCTTGTTTCCACTTTGATTTTTGGCTAAAATGATGGTTCCTTTGTTGATTTTTGCAGGGATGGTGGAATTTTTCGGCAAAGGAGGACCAGGGCTACCTTTGAATTCTTCATGACTGAAAAACTTTAAAAATTACATATTTATTACAAATAATAAATTTGACGATTTCTTCTTCAAAACAGAGTTTTGAAGAAGAATCATTTTTAAGCATTAATGATGACGAAAATTTTGAAATGAACACTTGTTAAAAACATCCTCATGCGCCTGCATGGCATTATTTGACTCTTTTGAAGACGAAGCCCTAGATCTAGTGACTGAAAAGACTATTTGTTGACCAAAAGACCACTACGACTATGAATGACAGTAAAATTTACGTTGTTGAATTTTGATGAAGTTTAATGATTAGACACAAGCCAACAGATACATGACATGAGGGAAAATGAGATACAAGACCCTTCCGTCAGACAATCTATGCTTCTAATGGAATGCAACTGATTGGATGAACGAGACACCTAAAATGAAATGCAACAAAAGAGTTTTTGATATCTGACGGAGGTATACCCAGACCGACTCTAACATTTGCTCCAATGGGGATGGTGGCTCCTTGGAGGTGCCAAGAACGGTAGATCTCTGGGAAAGATAGACAGTGCCTTCGTCCATTGGGCTATGGAGTCCATTATTTTGGCAAAGCAACTCAAGACTGTTGACTGATTTATTAACTAAAAATCTACCTCAAACTAACTCAACTTTTAAAACTGAAATGACTGAACAAAACCGACTCGACTGACTCAAAACAAAACTCAAATCCTTCTTCAGAATTATAGCCTTCACTTCGGGCCCCAAACTGAAGAAAAGATCACAATGCACACTTGTGATGAAATTGAAATAAATGGTATGTACAATGACGATGTGATCAACAGAAAACATCTTAAAAATGGTACGGCTTGAGCAGCCGACCATTGACCGGCCCTCCTGGACAATATTCCCCATTCATCTCCTTCAGAAGAAAGGTGTTCTGACCTCGATATGCAGCAATCTTGAAGGGTTCTTTCAAGAGATTTTCAAACTTACCGTGCTTACCTTTCTCCTCATTTCTGGCATCCCATTTCAGCACCACCTCTTCCAATTGGAATTTGTCCACCTTCACTTTCCTGTCATAGATATTCTTGATTCTCTCCTGCAACTTGAATGTGTTCTGAAAAAATTCATCCCTCGTTTGCTGCAAATGAATCATCTGATTTATTCTTCTCTGCATATGGTTTTCTTCACTGTCGGCTTCCTGAAGAAGCTTGACCACCGGAACAGCAAGAGAGGTAGGAAACATTGTATCCACTCCATAAAACAACTCAAAGGGGGACATACCAATGGATTTATTTTGACTCACCCGATCAGCCCATAGTGCATTGACCAGCTTCTTATGCCAACTCTTCTTATTTATTTCCAGCAACTTTTTAATGATGTTGACTAAATATTTGTTGGAAGATTCCTCCAATCCATTGCCTTGCAGATGATAAGCGGTGGAATGCCCAAAAATGATTTTATACTTGTTACAAAACTAAATCATATTTCTTGATTTGAAAGATGCTGCATTATCAGTGATCAATTTATTCGGGCAACCAAAGCGAGACAAAATGTTATTCTCAAGGAAAGAAATGATTACCGAATCCGTAGCTTGCCCAGTGGGAACTGCTTCAATCCATTTCATGAAATAATCAATTGTTGTTAGGATCCATCTATGTTGTCCTGAAGAAGCGGGATGAATTTCGCCAACGAAATCCAAACCCCACTGCTGAAAGGGGTCACTTACCTCAATAGGCTTAAGTGGCAAAGGCTGTAATTTCTGTCTTCCTTCAAAAATCTGGCACTCATGGCAGCCTTGGACAGTCTTATACACATCAGAAAAAAATGTCGGCCAATAGTATCCTACTCTCAAAATCTTATTAGATGTTGTTTTCCAAAAAAGGTGACCCCCATAGTCTCCTTAATGGAAATCCTCCATTACCTGCTTCACTTCTTCTTCCACCAAACAATTGAACAAAATGCCACCGAAATCTTTCCAATAAAGTGCAGAATTCAAAATACAAAATTTTGCAGCCTTCAATTTCAGAGTTCTACCTTTTTTTCTAGTCATGGGGGGCTGTGGTGACAAATTTTGAAGAACATACACAATATCTGAATACCACGGAGAAGAAAAAAAAATTTCCGATACCTGAAGTGGCGAATTCTCCTCATCCTCATCAGACATAGCAGCAATCAAATTTATGTCTAGTGCATGCAAATTAGATTTAGCCATAAGATTCGCCAGCCCTTGTCCTTTGATAAGTTTCATGGGTTTTATCTCCACGTCATACTCCAGCAAAGTTGCAATCCACTCGCCTCGTCTTCCTTCCGGATCATTTTGTACTAAAAAATATTTCACTGCAGTGTTAGGAACATAAGCCAAAATATGAGAATGCATAATGCATACCCGAAATTCCTTTAATGCTTTTACCAGTGCCATAGCTTGCTTCTCAGTGATGTTGTACTTCAAGGTTGGGGCTCTTATAGTTCGACTGAAAAAATTTATTGGCTTCTCATGCTCATCTCTTTTCTGCATTAACATAGCTGCCATGGTATGCTCCGAAGAAAATGAAAAAAAAATAAAATCTTGGGTGTAATCTGGGTTGATTAACACCGGAGCTGAAGATAGTGCCAACTTCACCAAATTAAAAGAATTTACAACCTCTTTAGTCCAATTCACTTGGCTGTATTTTTTTAGCATGTTTGTAATCTCTCTTATATGTTGAGCAAGATTAGGGACAAAATGGCGTAAAAAGTTCATCTTACCATTAAAAGACTGAATCTCCTTCTTATTCCTGGGAGGGTCAATTTTATGAATTGCTTCTACACATGCTGGATCAATATGAATGCCATCTTTTGAAATAATGTGACCAAGTAGTTTTCCCTCATCCATGGAAAACAAGCTCTTCCTCAGATTAAGTGACACACCATATTTTCTGCACTTTTGAAAAACAACTTTCAAGTGATACATATGCTCTTCATAAGAATTGGAAAATACCGTCAAATCATCAAGGTATATAACAAGAAAAACATCCTTCTCATTCGCAAAATCCATGTCCATCGCTCGCTGAAATGTCGCACCAGCATTCTTCAAACCGAATGGCATCTTGGCGTAGTGGAAAGTTCCCCACGGAGTGGTGAACGTTGTTTTGTCTCTGTCATTCTCATGGACCATAATTTGGTTATACCCAGAGTAACTATTGAGTAGTGACATATGAGATGCTCCAACTACTCGCTGAAGTATATGATCCATTTTGGGCAATGGATAATTGTCCTTCAACGACACCTTGTTCAGATTTCGGAAATCAATGCACAGCCGAATCTCACCTGTCTTTTTCCGCAGTGGCACCAAATTGGAAATCCAATCATAAAATCTTATGGGAACAATGATTCCTACTTTGTACAACATTTTTACCTCCTTCTCAATTGATGGCAGCAACTTTGGGTTGATTCTTCTTAGCTTCTGTTTGAAAGGCTTCTGATTAGGCTTGATTGGAATAGTGTGCCGAATTATATTGGTATCATACGTCTTTAAATATGAATAGTCCCAAGCGAAAGCATCAGCAAAAGAAGACAACAAACTCACATATTTTTCTTTTACCTCCGGTGGCAATGATTTGGATAACTTCACCATCTTTGGATTTTCAGCTGTTCCAATGTTTACATCTTCAACTCCCTTTTCAGTTGGCCGTAAGGTTGGTTTCTTAGCTACATCATCCTGATCGAAGAACTCTTCTAAAGGTATCAAACCTTTAGGAATAACGCTATCTTTCATCTGCAACACTTCCATTTGATTTAATTGCACATCAGCTTCACCATCATCATATTCTACATCAATTGAGGTATCTTTGAACTTACCTTTGTTTTGCAGAAAATCATTAATCTCATCATCATCTTGGAAAACTTGCCAACATCTTTGATTATCTGGGATGGTAGGACGGTGCTTCACATGGATTTCGAACTTATTACTTGAATTCACTAGGATCTTCAAATTAGTTGTTGCCATAGAAAGTGCATATGCAATTCCATTTTGAATGCGAGGAATACAAGTCAAGGTATAATCTGAAAACTGCTTCAAAATATCAAGAACAACATTTCGGTAAGCCCGCATTCAGGGATGCTTCATTTGGTATTCACCCTTCACTTGCTTAATCACCAATTTGGAGTCGCCATAGACTGCAATTCTCTTAGCATTTATCTTTCTAAGAATTTTTAGGCCAGCAATCAGAGCTCCGTACTCAGCCTCATTTTTTGAACAATCATATGCCAGCTTGTAAGAACATACCTGTACATTGCTTGGTACCTTGTTTGAAGAGGAAAAAGGACTACATACCCAAATACCAATTCTAGCACCATCATTTCCCACTGCACCATCGAAATCCATGGCCCATAGACCCTCTTCATCATCTTCTAAGTGCTGAAATTGTGGTAGCTCTGTTTTTTCTGCTTGCTGACCACTATCTTTAGTTGATTTCTCAACTGTGCTTTCCTATTTTTGCCTTTCTTTCTTCAAAACTTCTCTAAAATTCTCGGTAATCTCTGGAATATCTTCTGCTTGAACTAAATGACTATCTACATCATTGAAACTATCGGCATACAAAATAAAAGACTCTAAATCTGTATGTCCATAATTAATCGGATGATTAATCGATTTCTCCTTGCTTGTAATCATGTACTTCATTTTTTGTTCCTGGTACAACTTTCTCATTTGGCCAAACATGGGAATCGTCGCATAGGAGAAATCTAGTTGTAATGTCCCTTTCAATTTTTCTCCCCAAGATCTGAAAAGTAGCATACCAAATCTGGGAGGAATGTCTGCCACAACTACGTCCATCAAAACATTCTTTGTTAGAATATGATCCAAACTAACAACCAAGTCTTTAATGAGCCCAATAAATTTCACTCTGGTAGAATCAAATGAATAAAGATCATGGTACTTCCTAGTGATGTCCAAACCCAACTTCTCCATGATTTCCTTCGGCATGCGATTATGGGAAGCACCGGAATCAAACATGGCATTATGCAATACAAACTCATGCAATCGGAGACTGATATAAAAAGGAGGCACTTCACTATCTGGAGACTCACCATCTAAAGCTAGTCCAAATATCAGTTCAGGTTGATCATATTCCATATTCACCATATCAGACATAGGATCAAAATTCAAAATTTTAGAAACTTGACCTCTATAACTGTTGTTCTTCATTATTTCAGTCAAGGGAATGGATACCTTTAATTTAGAAATCTCATTCTCCAAACTAAAGGATGAAGTCTTTTCAATCTCTTTGGCTAGAACATCTTTCTTTTCAGCCTTCTCCCTCGATGTAATTGACTGATTTGATTTCTCTGCTGATGATGACTTGGTGGCAGCAGGATCAACTATCTCTTTTGCTTTCTTTTGTGCAACAGGTGAATCAATTTTAGGTGTTGAAACTTCCTTTCTCTTTTGGACTGGGTTGACAGGCACATCTCTGTTTCTAAGAGAATATTGCTTCTTCTGGGTTGACAAGTCATTCATATAACCTCTCTGATACTCATCCGACTCTTCCTCAAGAGATGCATCATTGGCCAAGATAAAATCCTCATCTCTTTGTACAGCTGAACTTTCTGCATACTCCTCATCTTCAGTGATATAAATGGGAAAATAATCAAGAGTAAAGAAATTATTTTCCTCCCCTACTACATCATCTTCATCATCTGAATCCTAACCAACAAAATTCTGCTGAAGAGGTGTCTTTACTTGCTGTTGAACTGCTGGTTCTTATGCTCGATGTTCTCGTTGTTTAATCCTGAATTGTGGTTGCTGCTGACCACGAAAATTGGGATTTCGGATCTGCGGTTCGGGCTTATCAAGTGTGAACCTTTCAAACATTTTTTCCTCTTTACGAAGTAACTAATCTGATGTAGAATCTTCTTCTTTTATCACAACTTTCTTCTCTTCTTTCAATCTAGCTCTCTTGTCATTCAAATTTGCCTCAACACTCACAGCAATCTTCTGCATATCGTCCAAAGTGGGCGGATCTCTTTCTCGTAATGAATAGGCCATGTCCAGATCAAAACCATCCGAGAATTTTAACAAAGCTGACTTCTTAGATGGCCTGAAATCATCAGGAATAACATTATAAACTGCATTAAATCTGATAATATATTCTTGGACAGAGTAACCAGGATTGCGCTTGATCTTGGTATATTCAGAAGTAATTTGAAGTGGATCTCTCTTTATTTCCCACCGATCTAAAAACTGTCTCTGAAGCTCGGATAATGTAACAATACTTCTGGGCTGCAAAGCTCTGAACCACTTACGTACCTCACCTCCAAAAGTTGCACAAACAATCTCATAATGACATTCTCTTCATCAATTTCATGGAGATCAAATAAGTCTGTCATTCTATCAATATGTTGCTGAGCAGGAACACTCTAAGGAGTTCCATCAAACAATGGGATTTTACTATAATAATCCACGGGCATGGCATCCAAGTTCTGTGGCAAGGCAAGAGGTGAAAATCTAGCGGCCATTGCTCTTAGTGGATTTATGATCTGTCTTGGAGAAACGGGTGGAGTAGGAGCAGTAGATGTAGGAGGTGTATGTGGTGGGGATGGAGGGGGAACTACTGCAGATTTCTAATCAGATATAGATGGTTGCATGGGAATGGTAGGAATGAAAAAAGGCTCAGCGTGAACTTGTGAATTAGAAGTAACTGCTGATGGACCAAAATTTTTAGAAGCAGATTTGATAAACTCAGAAATATTAGTTGCCACAATTGAGTTTTGAATGTTCAAGATGTAAGCATCAATGGATCTATTAGCTTGTTCAATCTCAAGATAATTGATAAACTCGGGATTTATGACAGTAGAACCAGTAGCACTTTCAGACTTAGTTTCAAACAACGACAACTCGAGTTGATCATCAAACTCAATATCTTCAAGGAATTCAAATACAGTAGGGCATGAATGAGATTTAAACAAAGGGATCACGAGAATTTCTTGTCGAAGTATTCTTGAAATCAGATTGGGATTCTCATACACTGGAGGCAGATTAGGATCGGGATTAGCTATAGTATGTCTTCTGGAAGCCAGTGTGTTGATCTATTAAAAAATCAAAGGACAAAACCAACTTGTTTCAGCCTATCAAATTCTAGACGCAATCACCAAAAAGTCCAAAACGATATGATATACTGGGATAATTCATGATTCAAGTGTCACGTCCACGAGCTAGACCGGAGATTGAATAAAGCAGCGTTTATCTACTTCCGCTAATGCAAATCAAAAGCGTTTCAAAGGCTACCTGGCATAACTTCAGGCTCCGTCTGTAGCTTATGAAAAAAATAACACCAAAAAGTAAACCATTTGATCCCTAGTATGGTCTCCACTATGTTATTTTCTAAATCCACCTTAGGCTAAAGGAAGGCAGAATTCAGGATAACACCAAACCATGCTTAGTCTGGTAGCTAGCCCTACCAAAACACGAGAGGGCTCTCTCTAGGTCAAACTCAGTTAAAATAACCAATCGGATCTGAGATGACTTGAAATGAGTGCTAATTTTAGGCTAGGTATATGAATCAAGGAGTTTGGAATGATTTTTATGGGTTTTTTGTTGGAAAAAGGGAAAGGTAGTTTTGGGCTTGGGATGAGGCCAAATTCTTGCAGAGTTCACGTTGGGGCAAGGTAGGCAATGGCTTTGATGTCTTAGATTGAAGGAATGGATAGAAATTACTACTGAGGAGCTGAAGTGGACAAGAGGCTACAAGGATCCTCTTAAAAAAGATGAAAACACATAAAACTAAACAAAATTTTAAGGCAGAGCACCAGCAAACTAATGAATTCTACCTTCGTTACTCATTTGTTTAATTTCAGAAGCAAGGAGAAGGGAAATGGCATACATAAAACATTAATGAAATTAAAATTACATGGAGAAAAACATCATCAAAACTCAGAGCCACAAGGATCCCAACAAGTGCTGCAAAACCCTGGTCTTTCCTTTGCCAAAAATGCAAAAGTGTATGTACAATGAAGTGCCAAACTTTTCCCAAGTATCCAACCCTGAAAATGTCTCAGAAAATACAATATATAGAAAATTCTAACACCTTCCCATGCCTCTAGGGGTCGAGCTCATCCTTCTAGGAGCCATTTCAACCAATTCTAAACTAGGAACTGAAATCTAGGCAATCAAACAACTTGCCTCTATATGGTAGGACACTGATTCATTCATTTAATTTTCACTTTTTAGTGAATGAATCCTCTAGAACAAGTAAAAATGTGCTAAATTTACATAATTTTCATCAAATTACATTAAGATAGATCAAGAGTTACATCAGAAAGTAAAAATAGTCAAAATTGGGCGAAATTCTGAGCTGAAGAGTGAAAAATGAGCCAAATTCCTCTATGCATCGCGCCCAAAAACTCTATGCATAACATAACTTTGGAGCCGTTTTTGAGGCACTTCCCGAAGTCCAAATTGAGCTCATGATAGCTCGTTGGAAATCCCTACCTGTCTACTATCCAACCCAAGTGGAATTTCTGGATTTTGATGTCATTTTCCCCTTGAAAATTACAATCTCCCAAGACTGGTTCCTGTGTGTGTAAAAAGTGGTAGAAAGGCCAATTTCTAGGTGTTTTTGACCCTTTAGACCAGCTAGAACTTGATGAAATATTTAGGCAATTCCTGAGCATACATAAATTTTCATAAAGAATACAAAAAAATCAATTTTTCATCCAGAAGATCTCTCAAACGTAAGCGCGCGCAAGGTGGCGCTGCGCGTTGGGCAGGAAAATCTGTTTTGTGACCAAAAAATCAAAAATGACAAAATTTTCTCCAAATTTGCTGAAATTTGGAGTGAAGGTCCCCCATCAAGTTTAATGCTCCACCAAAGAAGCTTTGGCCAATATTTGCAGTGGATCATGCCTTTTCCAACGTTTCAGTGCTCTCCTCAGCCTCGCCTTCAGGATCTTAATCCTTACTTTACAAACATGTTTGCGGGCCCAATAGTGGTTCTTCATATGTCTGAGGATGTCCTTGTCCTTGTTTTCTTTTGCAAATATTTTCTCAAGATGAATGTTGACTCTCGTAAGCCAAATCTCCCACTCAAACAGTGTCATGTCACCTGGTCTTTTTCGGGCCAATTCCCGGTCTTCACGGATCTTCTGCAACTCCATGAGTGTGTGCTGATCCTCCAATTGCTTATTTCGCTGCTCCAAGTAATTTATAACCCACTGAGCTGTCTGAAATTTCTCGGTCAGTGTGTCGATCTCAGCTTTCTTCTCCTGCATGATTTCTTTCAGCTTTGAGCTGGGAGAGCTCAAATCAACATCAATGAGTGTAAAATCAGTGTCTTCGCCTCCTGAAGGGCCTTCATCCGGCACAGGGCTCTTGCTTCTATCCTGTCCCTTTACCTGTGCTGATGTCGAAGGAAAGACCCCTTCCACCCCAAGTGGAGATAGTACTCGCGCTGCTGATGAAGGTAACGAGACCCCTTCCACCCCGGGTGGAGATAATACTCGTCGTGCTACTGCAAATAAGGCTCTGGTGCCTCTCTGATAGGTAACACATACTGGAACATTGATAGGCTCTGTCTCAGGACCCTCAAACTAATGTGAAGGCTCACTCGCATCATGAAAAATCTCTGGAGGAGGTTGAGGGGTTGTAAAGAAGTCACGGGAAATGAACTTCTCCCATGCAATGTGGTGCAATCCAAGCTGATGTACCACAATGATCTTGATGAGCGCATAATGATAAATGTTATTATGTTGATGCTCAGGAGTCTTCTTCTGCACAAGAGTAGTCATCCGCTCTATCTTTCGACAATTGAAATATGGAATTATCATCATCCTTACTCCCATGAAATGCATCAATAATCGGATATGGTAAGCATAAACGCGCGAAAACCGACCCTCACAGCTGAAGTACCTGATGATGAGTTTCATCAATGGCGCATAGGACTCCTTCAAGAATCTGAAAGGGAACACCCTGCTGAGATGCCTCATATAGCCAGGCCGGATGTATGGCTGATAATACACTTTGTCTAGCTATTTTCTCTTGTTCCATTGTTCACCTACATTCGGTATTCCTGTTGCCTGTGAAATGGTTTTTGGTGTCAAGATGAAATTTACTTCAGCGAGGGTAACATGACCATCATGAAAATGTAAAACAAATAAGCGAACCAACTCCTGATGATGTTGAGTCTGAGCAATCATCTCACAATACCGAAAACATGACTGTTGCTTAAAACAAGCCATTGCAAGTGGGCAGGCCTGCAATTGAGTCAGTGAAGTGGGCTCTTCTCTCACATGTCCGCCCCTTTTTCGAGGCCTCCTTGGTACATTAGGCTCTGCAGTAGAGTCACTGTCTTGCTTGTATGATCAATCTGTCTTTGTCATGATGCTGTAAGATAGGTGTCAAGTGTATGCTTGATTTATTGAAAATGATAAATTGGTATTTTTTTTCAATGCAAAATATGCCAAAGAGAAATAAGGAACTATGAGGAAAATGGGACAGTGGGAAAAGTGGATTGTGGAGTTTGTCAAGTGAGTTTTGAAATATGTTAACAATCACTTGACTGTGTTGAAGGGTTTGGGAATCTACGAATATTTGCAAATGATATGGGAGAGTAATGGTTATGGGGAATAGTAGGGTTTAGGAAATAGGGAAAATGGGAAAATGAAAATAAGTGATATAAGTGTTGTTGGGATATAAGGGAATAGGAAAGGAACTGTTAATGATGTGACAGTGAGGGGAAAGGAATCACAGTTGAGACATGATAATATGACAGTGAATATTCAACATGAAAATGATTTTTTTTTTAAACACCATTTGAAACCCTAAGGAGCAGCTTTTGATATGAGTATAGGGTTTATATCTTCACCATTTAAACTCTCATGTCTTGCCACCAAACAACACTAAACACGGTCTAATTACAATGGCAAACGCATCACACACTTACTTGGAGCCAAAGAATTGAAGTTGTTTCGAAAATTTGGGAAGCAGTGATATAGAATTGGCATGTCGGCTCTGTGCCCCGCACACAAACCCAGTGCGCCGCGCCTACTGGATGCGCCGCACAGAGCAAAACAACACTGTGGAAAGTAGTTATGTGCACCGCGACATACCAACGCGTCGCGCCTTCTCCCAATGCGCTGCGCAACTCCAAACACACAGTCTTCAGTTTTAAACTCACAGTTTCACCATTCCACAACTAAGCTCGACTTATCTGATGCTTCTTGGATGAAAATGGCTTGATAAACATAGAAATATCTTTGTAAAGTCATGGATTTTATTTTTTCTTTGTAAAGACCCACTTTTGCAATGTTTTGAAATTGCCACTTTTCACATTTTTAATGTAAACTCTGATTCTTGTTCCCACTTTGATTTTTGGCTAAAATGATGGCTCCTTTGTTGATTTTTGCAGGGATGGTGGCATGTTTCGGCAAAAGAGGACCAGGGCTGAATTCTTCATGATGGAAAAAACTTTAAAAATTACATATTTATTACAAACAATAAATTTGACGATTTCTTCTTCAAAACAAAGTTTTGAAGAAGAATCATTTTTAAGCATTAATGATGACGAAAATTTTGAAATGAACACTTGTTAGAAACATCCTCATGTGCGTGCATGGCATTATTTGACACTTTTGAAGACGAAAGCGTTGGAAATATGATGCAGAGTGTTGTCCTTGATGGCAACCCACGAATGAAGGTGAAGACATGCGACTGTTGACATGTGTTGTCTTTGATGGCAAACCACCTGATGAAGTTATGCTTGACTTGATGGACTTAGTAAATGATGTAAATCTGATATGATATAATGTTTGTTGACAATATAATGCTAAGTGTTGTCTTTGAAAGGCAACCCACCTGATGAAGATGATGACAACTTACTTGATGAAGTTGTGCTTGAGAGAATATGTTCCTGATGAAGAAAATATGATGTTTCTACGGTGTGTACAGAAGACTATGAAGAAAGGATTTCAGAATGTACTCAAAGTATGATGAAAAAGAGTATGTCTCTTGGTATACGCGTATTGGCCTAAGGAAAATCGCGTATACACGCGGAAAGGCACGTGCCAAGTCGCGTATGGGCAAAAGCGCTCAAAAAGTGCAAAACCAAGGGTAACCACCATGGTATTAACCCATTGAATTGGGAAATGATCCGCCTAAATTGACCCCGTCCAGATAGTTTTGGGCTTATGGTATTGTTTTGATCCATGGTATTGAAAAAGGGGCTCATGGTATTGACAAAGGGTAATCATATATAAGGAGAAGAAATTCATTGTGAAAATCATGAGTGTGGTGCAAGATATCTGAGCTTGAATGAATACTTCTCTCTGAAGTAGATCTGAATAAAAGGGTTACAATTGAAGATAAATCTGAATGGATGATGCACCAATGATGAAGAAAGGGATCTAGATCTGAAATGTATCTACTAGATCTGCTTATGGAAGGCTTAGATCTGTGATGAGGCGAACATCTAGGCGAACATCTGTCTGAAGTGAAAGGGTAAATCTGAACTGAATGTCTGATCTGAAGAAGTCTGCTGCTCTGTAATAATTGAACATCTATACGCTACTTTGACGCGGAGGAAGCGCGTATATACGCAGCTTCAGCGAAGAGAAAGCGTGTATGCGCAATAAAATATACACTGAGGTATACGCTGGTTTGTGTGGACGGAAGCGCGTATATACGCAACATCAGTGAAGGGAAAGAGCGTATGCAAACTAGGGTTTGCTGAAGCAAGGGGTATGAAATATCTGATATGTTCTGCTGTTTTTCTGATATCTGATCTGTGTTGATATGTATCTGCTGATGATGTATGGTTGAGCTTAAAAGTATGGAAAGGGTTCGGTATGGAAATATGATGAATTTTGGCCTGCAAGTTGTGTTCTATTGAAGTGGTTGGATCCAGTGTGAAAATTGATGAAACGTGGTCCAAGGTGGTGCTGAAGGTTGTAGCCTTCAGTCAGGGGGTTGCAGCTCCCTTCCAGGTGAGGCTGGTAAACGAGATCGGGGGGTCGTGGCTCCCTTCCAGGAGAGGCTGGTAAACGAGTCAGGGGGTTGGAGCTCCCTTCCAGGAGAGGCTGGTAAACGAGCGCAGGTGGGTGCCTGCGTGCTGGTAGGAGTCTGCACCAGCACATATGTTGTAAGATGTTTTCTCTATATTAAAATATTGAAGGCTGAGCAACTGCAGCGGTGGTTTTCTCCCGACTTGGGTTTCCACCTAAAAATCCTGGTGTTCATGTGTGATTCTTTGTGTGATGATTTATTCTGTTCTTACTGCACATGTTTACTGCTTATTGAATATCTGATGAATGAATGAAGGAATGATTTAAGTGAAGAATTAATGACATAAATTGATATCTGTGTATACGCGAGTTTCGTAAAGGGTATCCGCGTATATACGCAAGTCTGGTTCAGGAAAGTAGCGTATGCGTTTTAGAAGCAAGAAAAAGTGAAAGTTTTGAATATGCAGTAAATACTGATTCACCCCCCCCCCGCTCAGTATTTTTCCCAACAGAAACCCCGGACACAAAGTGACTAAAGACTCTTTGCTGACCAAAAGACCATCTACGACTATGAATGACTGTAAAATTGACCTTGATGAATTTTGATGAACTTTAATGATCAGACACAAGCCAGCAGATACATGACATGAGGGAAAACGAGAGACAAGACCCTTCCTTCAGACAATCTATGCTTCTAATGGAATGCAACTGATTGGATGAACGAGACACCTAAAATGAAATGCAACAAAAGAGTTTTTGATCTCTGACCGAGGTATACGCAGATCGACTCTAACACAGTATACATACTCATTCCATTAAAAAAATAAGGTTTTCATCCTTTTAGTGATAAAAAATATGGAGAGTGATAAGAATAAATTCAAGTGAGGGAGCCACCTCAGGTTAGAACCCTTCACCATGCACGAGCTCAATGCCTCACCCTTGGCCACAAGATGTTTTGAGAGGACTGTATGTTTGAGGTTTTGTGAGAAGCTCATGGAGGAAGGGTATCATATTCAACTGACCAATTTATTTTCCACAATATTCAACATGGGAAAGGTCCCTATTGCAAGTGTAGATATTAACCTATCATCAGACCTAATTTCTTCAGCCACAGGTATTCCTTGTCATGGAGAGAAGTGGTTCAAGGGCATGGATTTAGACATTGAAAAATGAAAAAAAATTCTCAAGCCTCATGCTAGAGAGGAACTAGAATACTTCTTCCCTTTCAAACACCTCAAAAACAAATATTCTCCTCTGATGATGTTAGTAATAAAGCATTTCACATGTGAAGGAATATTTTCCAGGTTTTATAGGTACCATATTAGGTTGTTGATGCATTTCACCTCTATCAAAACACTTGATTTGCCACATTACTTAAACATGAGTTTGATTAAGATGAATCAGAAGGTTCATTGCATAAAAAATATCATCACCTTAGTAATTTTTATCATGGTCTAGTCAGGCTAATTGTATTTCATTTCCTTTCCAACATCAACATGACTTGGGAAACCTTCATGGAAATATTAGCAACATTGCCTACCACTAGCCCTCCTATCTTGCATAGTACATCTTCAACACAACCATTGGAAGTTGTATCTTCTAGCATGTCAACTCAGTTTTCAGATAATCATAGGGGTTTTTAGTTTACTCATACCTATGAAAAGGGGAAGAGAAAAATATTTACACCCAAGTCTATCAAAAGTGTACCTATACTTGACACTATCGTTGAGCAAAGTGAGATATAGGAGAACCTCTTATGCATCAAGATGAAACACATTTGCATCAACATACTGAACCAACGCCATTGGAAGTTGAGGTAGAAGAGTAGTTTGAGATTAGATCAAATGGGGAGATCATTAGGGATAAGGATGAGTAAATATCATAGTTGAGGAGGATGTTCTCCATTGTTAATTCTCAAATCACTTTATTACAACAGGAGAATTTTAAATTGAAGGTAAAGCGGTTGTTACAAAGAAAGCCCAAGCTAGACCTAGAGGTAGTCAATGGTAAAGGTAAGGATGTTATTGAAGTTTATAAAATGCAGGCCATGGAGGCTAAAACACAACTAAGAAGGCCAAAAACAAGAGGCCTCAAAAGGCAAATGGAGCTAGAAAGATAGTTAGCTCATCCACCTAAAGATTTGATGTTTGATGAGCTTATAGCAATGGAGATTAATAAAGTTAGAGAGATTTGGTTTTCAAGGTTAAATAAAAATATGTAGAAGCTCTTGAAGAGGGCTAAGAGAGACAATAAACTCCAAAGACACATGGAAAATAATTATCACACAGGGAACAAAATTTCTCAAATAAGGCTAAAACAATTGAAGAAAAGGCTAAAAGAAGCACAAATGAAACTTAAACAGAAGGATAGCTTAGAATTGTTGGCTGAAGCTTACTTGTTTGTTTATTCCATTACTCACAGGTGCTACATAACCAATTGAGAATTTTTGAAGAATTTTGGTATTTTTTGTGAATTTTTCACAATTTTGGAAATTCCTCCTCACAGAAGCGTAGAAAAATTTTGTTACACTTGTTTTGGGGGCATCCAAATGATGATTTATTTACATCGTTGATCCATTTTTATGTGTAAATTTCATATCAGGAACTCCATTGGCATGAAAAGCTCTAATTTTGAAGAATATGCCAAAAAATCACTCATTTTCGGAGCCTTTGCTACGCTTCTGGAGTAATCTTGGGAGAATGGATTTTTTGAGGCCTTCCCATGGGCCAGTTTGAAAAATTCAAGATGTTCTCATAAATAGACACTCAGGGCTAGTTTAAAATTATTTCGGAAGTGGATTTGGGCTCCTAAAAGTGTCTCGAAAGTGGCCGCAAATTTTTTCTACACTTCTATAAAATTCTGCTACCCTTCTATCAGAAATGTTACAAACCATCATTGGATTCCTCAGGATACTTGTCAAGCTCAGAAAGTGTCAAAAATTCAAGGTTTTTTTGTCATGTGAGTTGGCATTAGACTTATTGAGTTGATCTTTTCCTCCTATCATGAGGTAATATGTAATTTAATGTAAGGTACAAACACTCCTAGTTCATAGCTGAAATTCAGGGAATGGTTTCTAACCTTCCTAGAATATAGGAAATGACTCATCTTATGTATATGATCCATTTTGGATGGGATTTCAACTTGTTGAGGTGTCATATTCCATATTTTCTATAAGTATACTCTATTTAGTCTTTTTTTGGGTTGGATAGTCTTATTTTGCAATGGAGCTTTTGTAATCGGCATTTTGGAATGAA
This sequence comes from Pinus albicaulis, assembly GCA_034641835.2. Classification (NCBI taxonomy): domain Eukaryota; kingdom Viridiplantae; phylum Streptophyta; class Pinopsida; order Pinales; family Pinaceae; genus Pinus; species Pinus albicaulis. Next base: position 461,370,074 of record CM076577.1, read on the forward strand.
ATCCAAGACAAATTTGTAGAACTTGTGTTGAGAATCTTGTGGTATGCATTTTAGAAATATTTTTTTCTTGTGTTTTTATCTATTCATGCTAAATGATATATATTCTTCTTTCATATACATCTTTCCACATGTTTATCTTGTAATTTTATAAGCAAAAATCATGTCTGTTCATGCTATGCTTTAGGAATGGTTTACATCATATGTCTATTCACTTCTAGATGAATGAATTCCCCTTAGTTCTCATTCAGACTCCCTCTTATCTCATCCTATACTCAATGGCCTATTCACCATGTTTTCAAACTACCTATCTAGCCTCACATAACCTTCTCATTGACCTTTCTATCCAACACTTAAAACATCAAAAAAATCCTATTTTCTAGCTTACATACCTATCCTAAGATCATTAGATACTCAGTCATTCCTTTGACTACAAAAGTGGCAATGAGAGAGCCCTCTTTGGTCCTGGTAGGGCTAGCTACCTGACCTAAAGCCTGGTCTATGGTTACCTTTCTTCAATCACATTTTCAGACTTGGGAAGTTGGGGAGGGTGATAACAATTAGATCATAGATCTTACAACATTTCTCATCATGTCCCATCAAGCTAAAAAAATTGCAGAAAAATTGATTTGGCGATCTCACAAACTTTTTTTAGAACGTGACAATAATATATATAATGTTGGCTTGCAACTTTACATAAGCTACACCGCACATTGGGCCCTACTCCTAGCCCAAAAATCCATCTAGGTTTAATGTACTCGACATCCCTGCATTCAAATATTCTCTATAAACAGGGCACTGCTATTTATATTGACCCACTTCTTTACACTTGATACACTATACTTTTGACCTTATATTAGATCGAACCTCCTTTCCCTTCTCTAGATCCTAGAGCTCCATATGCAAGCTCACCAAGTAAGTTTTAATCTTTTGCACCCCTATGTTTGTATTGAATATCGGCGAAACCTCTATCTTCATCGCTATCTCCAACACTTCATCCGGAGTTGCAACCTTTTGTTGTGAAAATGGAAATATGAGATGAGGCAACAATGCAACAATGAACCATTATTTATGATGTTCATCTGGGGTCTTGAAATTAATATGTCTCAATAGTGTCTTAAACCTCTTATCTATCTCCCATACAATCTCTGTAGCTAGTTGCTTAATTTCTTTGATCGTTGTGATACATTGAGACTATGACTTTGGTTTCTTGAATTCAAAATTCAGCGTTATATTTGTTTCAACCAAAGAAACACTTAAATTCATCGTAACATATTTCATGTACCAATAAAATTCTCTATCTTATAGCATAATAACCTACTATTATGGATTATATGATCCCTTGAACACAGGCATCTTCGGGGGTTGGACCATGGTGAATAGGTGAGGTGGAGGTGGAGGAAAAAAATGCGATAGAGTGATGATGGGGGTGGATGGCTAGTGAATCTCTGTAGTGATTTGATGAATTTTAGATGTTAGACTTTTCGGGGTAGCGTGGTTTCTTTCTCTTTATCTAGACCGAACAACATACCATATTCCTTTTCAATGTGTGTTCCCCAAGAAGTCCTAAACCTTTTTCTGCTTCACATAGCACCGGGTTCTCTTTCTTCAAACATCAATATAAGCACATCTGTAGTATACCCTTTTCACAAATAGCATTCTAATCTAGAACTTTAGTGAATTCAAGTACTTACGTCTAGGGCCTTTCAATAACTTTCACTCTGCTTCACTATAAGACACGAAAGTCTCAATCGTGAACTCATTCATAAAGCCTTCAAGGATAATGTTTATCCAATAATCAATATCCATCATGATATCATTATCAGTCCTTCTCAGGTTCTCATTCAAATCCTGGGTCCACATAGTTAGATTATTATTAAATCGACCTGTATGTGCAACTAGTCTTGATATCCACTCGTACAGATCAATAGAGAACAAGGCAAAACATATCTCGTACTAATATGTATAGATAAAATTCTGTAAACCAATGTTTAGTAGAGATGTGTGGATTTTTGTTTTCTTTCACAACAAACTCACATTATTTTAGACTTAACCAATCTTCAATCTCCTGCATAGATAGATTCCACATCTAGCTATCCCTCAGTTAGATCTCGGTCCTAGAATTACAACCATTTTTTGGCCTGATGGGGCCTAGACCCAATTTAAAAGTGAATGCGTAGTCCAACAAAACCCACTGTTACCAGCAATTTTGGCAATGATCTTCTTGCACATACCGAATTCTCACCTAAGGAAATATAGGGGGATGCGAGAACCAGGGTTCTACATCCAGCAGAATAGATGATAATGTCTTTATGGATTTTACTTCTTAACAGAGTTTCACATGTGAGATATATCAATAATACAAGTGTTGTTCAAAACATCCATCGAACTTACTAACAGACTGCATGATATTTCCTATTCACGCATTAAACAAAGTAAATAACCATAAAAAAGACTGCGCTATTCAATTACATATGAAAACCGTTATTCAGCACAAATATTCACAAACAACAAGTAAAAGAAAAACACATCAATTTAATTCATATCTATCCAACAATTCTTTCATTCATAGCAAGATCCTTGTCATACATTTAATTCCACCCTATGCACACAACTGCAGACTTCCTAATGTATCTGCACACAGAGATGTAGGAGCCTCTCCTCTAACCCAAAACATAGACTCTAAAACAATCTTGCATCAAAATTCATCTCATAAGATCTTTCGTTTAAGCTTAATTTCCACCACTATGACTTCTATATAAAATCCTTATATATGTTTTTCATTTACAATACCATGGTCCAAAACCATGGGCAGAGTCCAACGCTAACAAAATATCCCTTTAGATTACATAATAAGGGGCTTTAACCCTCCCCAAAGCCCCTATGACTCAACACAGACTCTGCACTACGTTCTCCTTTCCTTGATCTACGAAGTCTTTCTCTGCTACTTTCTTCGAGGGGTTCCCATATTCAACAAGGAGACATACATAAGTGTATAAGGTAAAAATTTCAAAATTATATTTGAAGAATTGGACACATGGTACAATATACAATTTTCTTAATAGAAAGAGGAAAAAAATAAACAAGTTTTGTGAAAGTTACCATAACTTTCACTTATCACATAAAATTTTGGACGCACATTTAGAATCATAGAAATACATATTATATTATTACAAACAAATTTTTTATATGTAGAAGAACTCGAACCTTAGATATATATTAAGGGAAAATTCATCCATTCATATATTCTCAAAATTAAGCTTTTAAGGATATGTAACTTACAAGTGACCTAACTCTCAATTAGAAGACCTCATTTTATTGGTGACTAAAAGTTTTTTTTGTATTTAAGGAATCTTCAACTGGGCTTTTATCTTACTCATATGGCATAGGGTTCATTCCAACCACTACCACTATAACCTCTAGGACCTTGGATATGCTACTTATACAGGAATAGGTGAATAATGGGGATTTTAACCTTAAAACACCTTGCACATAACACTTCATTTTCATGGCCATCACCAATTGAGTGACCTCTCAAGGGCTATTAGTGAATAAAAATTAAGATAAAGAGTCGTACCATTATTTTCCAACATGCCTTTAAAGACAGCCACTACAGCAATGAAGCCTACTAAAGGCTCACTCTTTATTGATGAAGGAAGTGAAGACTTATAATACAGGTGATCTTAATTATAGAACAAAATTAATGATATGGATGATAGTATGTTGAAAATAGTGGATTTATTAGGTTTTCAAAAAAAAAAAAAAAAAGAGAAATGGAAAACAAGATGAATGAAAAATAAGGAATAAATAGAAAAGAAGATGAATGAAAATAAGAAAGGAATAGAAATTAAGATTAATTTAATTCTAACATTATTTTCCCGATAATTTCTTCTTTAAATGTGTAATCCATGGCTCTCTAAATTATCACCCGAACAATTTTTCAGTCCAAATGGAATTCAAACATAAGCATAATTCCTCAATCGGGTAGTGAATAAATTCTTATGTATATCCTCTTATGCCACCACTATGTGATTATATGCATCTAATCCATCTAATATTGATAATACCACCACTTTCGTAACTTATTGCAATAATATTTCCATATTTCGAAGGGAATACTTATCTTTACGGTATTCTTTGTTAATACCATGGAAACCAATACATAAATTTATTTCTATATTATTATTTATAACAATTATTGGATTTTCAATCCATTTAGAAAGCCTTATTGGAAAAATAATTCTACACTTTTCTATTTTTTTTATTTTCATTTTGATAATAAGCTTTAGCTTTGGATTAAAATGTTTGGTTTTCTTATTATTGGTTTAGCCTCTTCATTAAAATAAATGAAATGCTAGATTATACTTTTATCATACTTAACCAAATCTTGATATGTCCATCCAAATACATTTTGGAATTTCTTAACCAAGGTCACATATTGATCGAATTCATATTAAGTAAACATTATCCTGACATATAATCATTTAGGCTATTTAGAAGTTTCAATATTTATCATTTTAAATTTTTGGATTTTCTTACTTGATTATTCTTTTGAGAATTGGAACATATGTATTTGATCAATACAATTAAACATTTATTCCAAAGAAACTTTCATATTTTCTATTTCTAATACCTCTTGATTCTCTTCATCTTCCCGAGCAAGAAATTTAATGACATGTTCTTCATTATCAACTTGCCAATTTTCTTGGTTGTTTGGGAAATATGGGAGAAAAAAACTCAGGTTGATATGACTTATTTGTCTATTCATAATTGAATAGAGAAGCTTCTACTACTAAAGAATCATATTTTTTATTTTGTTCCTATCAAAAAAAAAAATATTTTGAAAGAATAAAACTTTTGCAATAGCTCCCAAAATTCTGTAATATTCCAAATACGAAAAGACAGTAATACAAATCACAATAAAATGGAAACTACAACAATATGGAAATAATCTAAAAATACCATAAAATAGATAGAAAAACTGAGCCATTTTATTAATATGGAGGTGAAAACAATACAACAATGCTTCAAAATAGATAGCACTCAAGCCGACAAAAGCGAGCTGAAATGGCCTCAAACTCTCCCACTAAAAACACCACTCTCTGCTGCATTGTTGGAGCTCTTAGTCTACACTGCCCTACTGGAAATGTTGTTTCTATGGGAATATTACTGCGTATATGAGGATGCTCTGATGCTCATAAAAATCTAGGATTTAGAATTTGGACTCTACAGCAAAAACCCAGAATAACCCAGAAAGGATTTTCGGATTGGCCGACCTCGGAAAATCACCCTCCTAGGGTTTGCAATGCAGAACTACTGGGTATGCCAGACTATGGGCTGAAATTAAAGATATAATATCTACAGTTACTCCCAAGCCCAACTATTGAATGGATGATCCCTTTAATGGATACCAAGAGGAAATGTTATGGAATGTCCCCCTCTTTTGATGAACTTTGCTACTAGATTGTGTAAGTCACTGAGTGACTGCACAACACTAGAGGGTCTGCAACTAGCCTGAATGCCGGATGATGATATCAGCTCACATGGACAACAAAAATCCTCCCTTGAAGCTCTGTGAAACTCTTGAATGAAGTCTCCTAAAAAACTCCTCTCTTGAGCAGGTACTCGAAGTCGCCCGAGGATGAGGTTGGGATCTTCGCTCAAAGACACTTGTGTTCTAAAAAACAAAACAAAATTCACTAAAAAATTGAAGCTTGCAGAATTTCATAAAATAAAATTCATAAAAATAATCATAATGATCTCTATGGCTCACATTCCCTTCCTTATATACTTGTGAGCCCTCACCCCCATGGCCCCACACAATAATGATGCTTCTCGCATGTCAACTAACCTTCATTATGACTGCGTTATCCTCCATTTTCTCCACTACCTCCATAACTGCTATGTTTATTTGGTCAAATTTACCCCATCCACATGCATTGACCCACATTCACACCAAGAAGTGGTTTATTCATCTTGACCCCATCTAGATGCATTGATCCACATTCACATTAAGAAGTGGTTTTATTCCTACTAAAGGGATTTATGGGTCCCTATACCCTCTTATTCATCTATTAATTAAGGAAGAAAAAATAAAATATTCCAATTAGCTAAAAGCTAAATTAGGAATATTAGAGTCCTCCCTACCAAAACGTTTCTTGTCCTCGAGAAACTGAAAAGATGCAGGCCACCTTTTTGACCCGATGCAACTGACACCAATGCCCAGATTCCATACAAACCCCTAAGTGTGGCCATGCCCTTGTGTCTAGCTACCTGGAACATACCCCTGAATGGCAAGATCCCAAATGGATCTCTCACCATACCTAAGATCAATCAATCCTCCCAGATCCCAATGCCACCATGGCCAATCATCGCCCAAGTCCCCTAAATTTGATTGCACACTGCATTTGGCTATAGCAACTTCCTCATGAGGTGAAGACCACCAACATGCATCAATGCTCCATGGCCCCTACTATGTAATAGATCTGACTGTATAAAATGCCTCGCCAAATGCATACTAACACATCACCTCTCTTCCCTGACTCACTCTAATGTTGATCCCGATCTCCCGAAGTTGGGATGGAATGCTAAAGAGTAGTCGACATGTGCCCCACTACCAACTGTAAAACATAGTACCTGTCATGTGTATAGATCATTGCTCTGTTATGCACCTGACAAAGAATATTGTACCATCCATAGGATACCAACTCATGAAATACTTCCAGTCTATCTTGGTCGAAGAATCCAATGTGGCAATATCTACATAGGAACATCTCTAGAGTCTGGTGTCCAACTCACACTCAACTCATGCTTACATGTCCCTCCTGTCAATGAGAAGTGCATAAAAGGGAAGGCCCCTCTCTATAATAGGCTCAAGTGGGCAAGTTTTATTGCAAGCCCCATCTATGTACTCCTGGAGAGTGTATCTCCCTGAAAGTACTGCAGTCTTGATAATTGTATATGCCTTTACTGGCACCTCATCATTCGGTCAGCCCATATATGGATGCACCACCATCTCCAACATCTCCTCATCCATGGTTTACCCCAAGGTTAGCTGCATATCAAACACTAGTTCACTTTGAGCCTCCATCTGGCTCTCACCCAAAGGAATATCATGCATGATGTGCATAGCCTCTTCCTCAACTACCCCATGCACCACCATATGATGCTCAGGCTAAATCATCACAAGTGACTCATCATCTTAAATATATCTCATGAAGTCCTCTAACTACTCACCCTGCATGGTAGAAGACAAATCCAACCTACTGTCATCAACTCCACATGACTGCTCATGCTCCCCATAAGCATCCTCATATGACACCATGGACTCATCATATTAAGAGTCCTCATCCTCGCATATAGAAGGAATGTCCCTCTTCTCTACCTCTACCAAATCACCTGCATCACTCAAGCATGAGTTATTAGGCCTCCAATGTTCTTTGTAGATGAAAAAAATTCCCTTCCTACTCAACTCATTCTTGTTGCCTAAATGCTCAAGAGTAATGCTCCAAATGACACTCCCTATGCCTTAGATCTATCGATAATACCCTTGTAGCCCTATATCTCCAAAATGTGGTGTCTTCGGATGCTAAAAAATGTCCTCATCAATCCTAGGTGGGTTGCATCCCAGGGTACACCTAATGCCCCTATACATAAGTCCCCTTGAAGGCAACACTCCTAGTGCCTGATGCGTGGTATCATGGTTCACTGCATACCACCAAGTGTCTCTGCACTCCTCATCATGCCATTGTATCCTGAAACCTACCCATGTACACCACCGAATATTTCCAGCTATGACTATACAATCATGCATTGTATAGTATCTTTCATGGGCCAAAATATTCACCACTCTATTAGTGAACCCCCATGAGGTGCGCTACACATACCCATCTGCTCTAAAGGATCAGAGCGGCTTGAATCCTCACATGCCAATGACAATGACATCACTGCTCCTATCATCCATAGCTAAAGTGTACTATATACCCATGAGAGAGCACCGTCTCTACGTACTTCCATGTCTGGTGGCTTGTCGATGCCACCTCCTACGACCAGCTCCTAACAAAGTAGGAAAATCACCTCGTGACTCCATGCACAGTCGATATGTTGGGATAGATCCTGAAAAGGGTGTACCCTCCTCTCGAACCATCCTAACACTAGGGATTTTTGGGGCTTTGATAGATATCTAAAAATGTTTTTGCGCCCAAACATCAAACTCATTGCACAATGACTACCATAACCTACTGACTCTATCATGTGATGGTAAATCCCACTGTTGTGAAACCAGCTCCAAAAATAGAAGAAATGAGATATAAATGCCTTAGAAATAAGCCACTTCGAGGGGGCAACCTCCAATACATTACATGAATGAAAAATTCTTGGATGATACAATTTACAAAACCTCCTTTCTATATATAGGAGTCCATGGGGCCATAATGTAATCCTAGTGGGCCACAATGTAATCCTAGCCGACCTAACAATAACAATTTAAGGGCACAATAATAACAAAATGGGGGTTACAAGGGTACAATAATAACAATAAGGGGGTTACACTAACAACAATAAGGGGCTATACTAGTAATATAGGGACCTAACATGCCCCTCTCCTTCACAAAAGTGTTGTCCTCAACGCTTGAGTAGCTCTGGGTGCTTCTGTATAAAATTCTCATCCTCCCATGTAGAATCTTCAGTGGGTAAGTTCTTCCACTCGATGAGATACTCTGAAATTGATCGATTCCGTAGTTGTCGAGTTCTTGTTTCCATGACCGCTTCAGGTTCCAATATGATTTTTCCTTCCTCATCAAGTTCTGGAAATATTGTTTGAACTGGAAGATTTTCACCTATAACCTTCTTTAAGCATGAAACATGGAAAACTGGATGTACTCACGAAGAAGAAGGAAGCTCCAATTTGTATGCCATAGTACCAATATTTTGCAACACCTTGTAAGGACCATAGTACTTTGGCGATAATTTATTATCCTTATTAGATTGCTTGAGGGACATTTGTTTGTATGGTTGTAGCCGTAAAAATACCCAATCTCCTATATCAAATCTTCTCTCGCTGCGATGTTGATCTACCTGTTGTTTCATTTGATTTTGTGCCAAATTCAGGTTATCCTTTAAGAGTTGGAGAACTTCTTGCTAATGCTTGATGTGATCTTCCACTACCTAAACCTTTGAAATTTCCCTTAAATATGATGTGATGGATGGTGGATGATATCCATAAAGTGCCATAAATGGGGTCATTTTTGCTACAGTATGGAAGGAAATGTTATACCACCATTCAGCGAGAGGTAACCACTTGAAACATTATGTTTGTTTATCAGATACAAAACAACAAAGATACCCTTCCAAACATTTATTTACTATCTCAGTTTGACCATCAGATTGAGGATAATAAGATGAGCTATGAGCTAATTTAGTACCCAAACAAGAAAATAACTTCGTCCAAAAATTTCCAGTAAAAATGGGATCTCTGTCGCTCACAATAACTCTTGGGCTTCCATGTAGCTTTTGAATTCTATCCATAAATGTACTAGCAACTGTACTTGCTTTAAATGGATGAGTTAATGCATAAAAGTGTGCATACTTGGTAAGTCTATCAACTATCACCATGATGACACTCTTTCCTTCGGACTTAGGTAAACCTATGATAAAATCCATTGAAATCTCCTCCCAACGTTGACTTGGAATGGATAAAGGTTGTAGATGTCCCGGGGTCTTAATTGTCTCAAATTTATTCTACTGGAAACCCAAACATTCCGCCACAAAATTTTGAATATAAGATTTAAGGCCATCCCAAAAAATTTCTTTCTTCACCCTGTGGTAAGTTTTTAAAAATCTTGAGTGTCCTCCTAAAGGAGAAGTGTGCAATTCCAGAAGAATCTTTTGTTTTAGTTGGGAATTATTACAAACATATAAGTGATCTTTGTACCATAAGGAATCATTTTTCCAACTAAATGTATCAGATGTACTAGGATCTTGCTGCAACTTTTGAATGAGTGTCCATACATCTTTGTCCTTCTTCCATTCATCTCTTGCTTCGGTTATCCTATATGGTTGGATAATAGAAATCGAACAAAGCAATGCTTCCACCTCTTCATTCTTTCTTGACAGTGCATCTGCAACAACATTAAGCTTTCCTTTTTTGTAGATTATTTCAAAGTCATAACCCAACATCTTTGTGACCCATTTTTGCTGCTCTTCTGAAGATATTATTTTTTCCAAAAAGTGTTTAAGACAATCATGATAAGTTTTTACCTTGAAGTGTCTTCCCATTAGGTAAGTTTTCCATTTCTTTAGTGCATGCAGTATTTCTAACATTTCCTTCTCATAAATAGGTTTTTGTAAATACTTTCCTTTGATTGGACGACTTTAAAAAGCAATGGGTCTTCCTTCCTACATTAAAACAGCACCAATTCCATTTCCTGAGGCATCACATTCCACAATAAAGGTTTTCGTGAAGTCTGGCGTAGCTAAGACCAGTGTTAGGCACATTTCCTCTTTAAGATGTTCAAAGGCCTTAGTTGCTTCATGAGTCCATGAAAATGCATCTTTCTTCAATAATGTTGTTAGAGGTGCTGCTATTCTCCCATAATTCTTAACAAAATTGCGATAATACCCTGTTAACCCAAAAAATCCTCGCAACTGCTTTATGGTTGTGGGGACTTTCCATTCCTTAATGGGTTTAATTTTTTTAGGGTCTACTTTAACACCCTCGTGAGATACAATATGACCCAGATATTCCACCTCTTATACTACAAAGAAACATTTGGATGTTTTTGCATATAATTGTTTCTCTTGCAATAGTTTGAGCACCCTGTCAACATGTTCAACATGATCCTTCCAAGAGCTGCTGTAGATTAGTATATGATCAAAAAATACTAGCAGAAATTTTCTAAGGAAGGGTTTGAAAATGGAATTCATCAACCCTTGAAATGTAGAAGGTGCATTGGTAAGGCAAAAAGGCATGACCAAAAATTCATAATGACCCTCATGATTTCGAAATGATGCTTTTGGAATATCTTCAATCTTCATTCTAATTTGATGATATCCTGAATGAAGATCCAACTTGGTAAAATAAATTTCTCCATGTAATTCATCCAATAATTCATCAATCACAGGAATGGGAAATTTATCTTTAATTTTGAGCTGATTGAGCTCCCTATAATCCGGACACATTCACCATGATCCATCCTTCTTGTGTAACAATACTACAGGAGCAGAGAAAGAACTTTGACTAGGTTGAATTATACCTGCCTCTAACATTTCTGCAATCATACATTCAATTTCGCTCTCTTGGATGTAAGGATATCTATACGGCCTGATGTTTGGAGGAACACTTACTGTAATCAAATGAATATCATGATCATGATCACGAATAGGTGGGAGTCCTTTGGGAGTTTCAAACACCTTGGAATGATTGTCCAAGACTTGTTGGAGATCTGCATAAATAGATGATTTTGATGTTGGAACTTGTAGTGATCATAATTGTGAAATTACGCCTCGTTTTTATTTCTTTAGAAGCTTTTTCATGAAATTAGAGCTTATTATCCTTCTTGGTTTCCCTGCAATACCCCATAATACGACTTCCTTTCCTTCTGAAAAAAATTTCAAGAAAAGTTCTTGAAAATTAAAAGCTATCGTCCCCAGAGATTGTAACCATTATACTCCTAGTAAAACATCAGCACCTCCCATAGGAATGGAAAGCATTGGAGTAGTAAATACATATTCCCCCATGGTTAGCTTGATATTATGGCATTTTCCAGAGAAATTTATATTTCCTTCATTTCCAACCATCACTTGACATTCTGGTGCTGGGTATAGGAAACAATTTAATTCCTTGGCTACCTTACAATGAATAAAATTATGGGTGATACGTGAATCAATAAACACTATTACCCTTTTCTTCTTGATATGTCCTTCTATCTTGAGAGTTTGAGGAGTGGTAATTCCTGCCAGTGCATTACATGATATCGTCGGGTTCATTTCTTCCTCTTCTAGGGCTACTTCCTGGTGTATATCCTCTTCATGTTCATTTTCTTCTTCCTCTTCACAATATATGTAAAATAATTTATTCTCAGCACACTTATGACCTTTAGTGTACTTGCTATCACAACTGTAGCAAAGCCCTTTTGCTCTTTTTTCTTCCAATTGTTGTGGTGTCAACCTTGTAGGTTGTGGAAATCGACGCATAGCAACACTTCCTTCTTTATAGAATTGAGTGGTAAGCTTCCTTGTCGCCATAATTTTACATTCAAATTTTATTGCCAACCTGAATGCCTTCTCCAATGAATTAGGTTCCAAAACACAAACTTCATGTTGGATGTTATCCTTTAAAGTTCCTATGAAGAGATCAATCCTGTGTTCCTTTGGAATATCAGTTACCCTTATATTAAATTTTTGGAAGTCCTCAATGTGCTGCCCCACTAAACCCTTTTGTTTGAGATTTATCAATTGGCTAAAGAAGATGTTGCTCTTTGAATCCTCATAATGTGCTATCATTTCCTCCGTAAAAATTGACCAAGTGATAATTTTTTTACGGGAGAAAAGCCATCGATACCATACAAATTTATTTTGTTCTAAATGTAAAGTTGCAATGTGTACCTTTTGTGTGTTTTTCACGTTATGGAGATCAAAATATTGCTCCATCTATAGTATCCATGTTACAGGATCCTTTCCATAAAACCTCCTCATATCCATTTTTGGAATATGGTGGTTCTTCCCGCCAACATTAAAGTTTATGAAATCACGATTAACATTTATTTTGTTCTCATCATGAGGTTCTTCTACTATATTTCCACCATTAGGAATCATTTCTTGTTTTAAGCTTGTCATCAAGCCTTCCATGTATGCTTTCAGATCATTCTTCATGTTTTCCATGTTGTCTTTCATGTCATCCATCTTAGCTTCCATTCCCACTTCCATGCCATCCATCTTAGCTTCCAAACCATTCATCTTAGCTTCCACGCCTTTCTTCAAACCATCCATCTTAGTTTGCACGCCTTTCTTCAAAACTTCAATTTCATTTTTTGTTGTTCTTTGCAAGAGTGAAATTTGTTGCACTTGCTCTTGTAATCTTGATATGTCATGTTGCCATTCTTCGTCTTCATGAGTCATAGTAGAGCATTCTAAAGGCTTAATGGGCGTTGAATTCGTTTTAGGAGCAATTTTAGAATCCAATACTAATATCTATTCTACAATATGTCCTTGTAATCAATTCAACTTGATTATTCAAACAAGACTTATGCAATTCAGAAAAAAAATACACACCTTTTACTTGCTTTTGAGGAGCTCTATATTGAAAATGAATTATCTCTATAATTGAGGAAATTCATTATCTGGAATTCAGCCCTGTAGTATCCCTCTGAAGATTCTTTCAAATGCCACAGGTTTGATTTGATTTGGATTCTTCAAGACAAAGTTATTTCCAATCTCCCACAATGACCTAATTATGGACTAGTTCAGTAGAGTGAACTTGTACGACTTGCAACGTGTCACTGTTTCTTTCTTCACCTATGAAATTGATAGCCAAGAAACTGAAGTCCGTGTACTTGTGAACAATTTTTACGACACTCCAATCCGATGCTCAGAGAGAGAGTTATTGAACTTTTCCCACGATCACCTCTTTGATATGAAATTCGGGAGCCTAAAAAAGCACCACCTTCCACAAATCATATCTCCAAGAATATTGTGAATCAAGATCTGATATTTTTTGACGGGTTTCCTCAGGATGTCAGATTTGCACCCTAAACATTTCATATTCTGAACCTTCGTAGAAGAAAATTTATAGCGAAAATGCCACGATGACCTTTTTAGGAGCCTGAAAAAATACCTAACTTCCACAGATCATATCTCCGAAAATATTCCGAACCAACCTCTGAAATTTTTATAATATTGTCCTCAGGACGTCAGCTTCACACCCTAAAAATTTCAGCTTCTGAAACTTCGTATAAAAAATTTTATAGTGAAAATGCCACGATGACCTGTTTGGTGCAGCGAAACCCTAGAATCCAAAGCTCTGATACCAAATGTTGTGAAACCAACTGCAAAAATAGACGAAATGAGATATAAACGCCTTAGAAATAAGCCACTTCGAGGGGGAAACTTCCAATACATTACATGAATGAACAATTCTTGGATGATACAATTTACAAAACCTCCTTTCTATATATAGGAGTCCATGGGGCCATAATGTAATCCTAGTGGGCCACAATGTAATCCTAGCCGACCTAACAATAATAATTTAAGGGAACAATAATAACAAAATGGGGGTTACAAGGGTATAATAATAACAATAATGGGGTTACACTAACAACAATAAGGGGCTTTACTAGTAATATAGGTACCTAACACCCACCTGGATCCCAACAATAATCTGGCCCTCTTCTCCTTATGGTAATCCGTGGAATCTGCTAAAATGTGGCCATGGATGTATCTAGTTTCCTAGCCTACTCCATGGGGTACCAACTCAGTAACTCTTGCCATCCAACCTCGAGATAAGAATCCAATGCAAGAATCTCCACACATAGAATAGTCCCTCCATTGTGCGAGTGCTGCACCTTGTCGATGTATGCCTGAAGGGGGGTGATTTGACACTCCAATGTGCCCTCTAACTGCACCATTAGGGAATCCAACCGCTCCCCAATGTGGAAAAACTTTACTGCTAACTCGGCACAAACCATTCTCATGCCCTCTAGCTCCTGATTCTATCATAGGATAGCCACTCATACTGATGTAGCATTCACCTTCAAAGCTAGAAGTTCGAACCGAATGGATGGAACTATTGTGTGCGACCACCATCCAATACCTATGTATCTCCTAGTGCCTCTTCAAGTGATAAACTGAAGGATGGTTTCACACCCTCCTCCATATATACTCCAATACTCAAGGCATGCTCACTAGTCAACTGCATGTGAGAATTTTACCATAAAACTAGAGGCCCTTGTACCTATCAGCTCCTCCAAAATGGTGGACTTGGGGCTGACACCTCATCAACCTTTGATGCACTGCTATCATCAGAGAACTCGGTAACAACCCCAAATACCCCATCAATGGATACATCAACAATGGGTGGTGTATCATCAATGAGTGTATGTTCAGTTTCCTCTTCCCAAGTCATTGTCGTACTCTTTGATGACCCATCAAAAGTAGGTAGAAAAGGTCTACCCATGGTACGTTGCAGTTTATTTCCCTGCATGTACCCTATTCCTCTATTGTATCTAAGAGATCTTCGACTTTCCTTAATCTGGTAAAATTCTTGGAAAGTGAGATGTTCTTTGAACCTTTGAGACTAAGACTCATATTCCAGAAAATAATCACTAAGAGCCTCCTGATCTTGTGGTCCTCTAGCCCCATTTTCTACTGCTAGGAAGGTAGGCATAGCAGAGAGTTGTGAAGCTTGCTACACTGCTGGTTTCTCATACCAATGATGTTAAGTATTCGAAATTTCTCCATTTTGAAACCGTCTTGGGGTTTCCCTTCGTCTCTCTACTCTCATCTCCTTGATCTCTCTGGCAAGATCCTACATAGTTATGAGGAGGATATCACCAAACTCCTTCTGATAACCTTCTTCTACCATTGGAGACTCACTTTATCCTCCTCCACTAGAACACCATTTTATTTTCCAGTTTTGAATCTGAAACAAATTGAATTTGCTATTGAAATTGGAATAATTTGAAAAATGGCCACCACATCAAATCTGAGAAAAATTTATTAACAGAACCTTTCGTTTCTCTCAGTCTAGAGGAAATTTGGATAAACTACTCAAATGAAGTAGAATTGGTCCATTCTGCACAAAACCCTTGTCTTATATTTTTGAGATTCATCTTCATTTTTCTGAAAAAACTAATGAAAATCCATCACTTTTTATCCCAACAAATTTCTACATTTTCTATTTTTGTATCTCTCAATCCAGACCGAATTTGGAAAAACTACTTATTGGGGATACATAATTGGTGACTTATGCATAAAATCCATGTCTCATATTGTCAAGATTCATCTTCATTTGCCTGAAACATCTAATTCAAAACCGTCGCTTTTTATTCCATCGAATTTCTGTGTTCTCAGTTTTTGTATCTCCTTGTCCGGCCCGTAATGTATTCTCTATCTTCAGGTGTCATAGACCGGTTGTTCCCATTAGGGGAATTTTGAGGTGTAAAATGAACCTCCTAAGAAAAATGTACAACCAAAATAAACTTTATAAGAACCAATAGGATTCAAGATGATGACGTCAACCATGGGGGATTATTCACCATTTTTTAAGTAAAAAGGTAAAAAGATTAAAAAATAACAAAATAATAAAACTTCTTTTTCAACTCGTATTTTCAACTTACCAAGAAATTGTTTTTCTGAAATTTCAAGTGGGAGTACTTGTTGGATGCAAAATTTAATTCCTCATCCAAGGAGTACCTATGTTGCATACTTTCGACGGACCCTCCTACACGAACAATGAGAAATACATTAAAACACGTGATTGCAATCACATTTTTCATGTATTTCTAATTTTTCATGTAACAAGGTCCATAAAAAGTATGCAACATGGGTACTCATTAGATGAGGAATTAAATTTTTCATCCAAAAAGTACTCCAGCTCCAAATTTGAGTAAAAGCTTTGGGAGATACGTTGAAAATATGAGTTGAGAAAGTAGTTTTTTCTTTTTTCCCTCTAAAATTTTATGATGTAATCTATTATTATTTTATTATTTCCACTATTATTTTATAATTTCTTTATGAGGCCCATTTTATACCTCAATGTTCCCCTAATGCATAGGTTGAGCCAAGTCTATGAGCTATGATACCACTGTAATATTCCAAATAGGAAAATACAGTAATACAAAACACAATAAACTGGAAAATACAACAATATGGAAATAAAATGAAAACACAATAAAAATAAACAAAACAACTGAGACATTTATTAATATGGAGGTGAAAACAATACAACAGTCCTTCAAAATAGATAAAACTCAAGCTGGAAAAAGTGGGTTGGAAAGGCCTCAAGCTCTCCCACTAAAAACGTTGCCCTCTACTACGTTGTTGGAGCTCTCTCTCTGCACTGCCCTGTTGGAAATATTGTTGTTGGGTGAATAGCATTGCGTATATTAGAATGCTATGATGCTGAAAAAATCCAGGATTTAGAAGCCATAATTTATGTCAAAAACCCAGAATAACCCAGAAAGGATTTCTGGATTGGATGACCTTAAAAATCACCCTCCTAGGATGTGAAATTCATAACTATTGGGTATGTTGGACTTTGGGCCAAGCCCAAATATTGAAGGGTTGATCCCTTCGATGGATTCCAAGCATAAATTTTATGGAATGTCCCCCTCTTCTGATGAAATATTGTACTGGACTGCATACACTGAGTGACTGTGAAGCACTAGAGGGTCCGCAACTAGCCTGAATGCCGGAAGATAAGATCAGCTCACATGGACAATAAAAATCATCTCCTAAAGCTCCGTGAAACTCCTGAATGAAGTATCCACAAAAAATATTCTCTCGAGTGGGCACTCGAAGTCCCCCAGGGATGAGGTTGGGATTTCTGCTCAGAGACACCCGTGTGCTAAACAACACAACAAAATTTGCTAAATAGCTGAATCATGCAGAAATTCATAAAAGATTATTGATAAAAAATAATTATAATGCTCTCTATGGCTGCCATCCCCTTACTTATATGCTTGTGAGCCCTCACCCCCATGGCCCCACACAATAATGATGCTACTCTCATGGCCACTAACCTTCATAATGACTGCATTGTCCTCCATTGTCTCCACTACCTCCATAATTGCTCTATTGATTTGGTCAAATTTACCCCATTCACATGCATTGACCCACATTCACACCAAGAAGTGGTTTATTCATCTTCACCCCATCTATATGCATTGATACACATTCACATTAAGAAGTGGTTTTATTTCTACTAAAGGGATTTATGGGTCCCTCTACCCTCTTATTAATCTATTAATTAAGGAAGACAAAATTTAATATTCTACTTAGCTAAAAGCTAAATTAGGAATATTACAAATTATTTCTACATAGTATTTTAATCTATTCTTCCTAATATTATTATTTCTTTTTATATGTTTGAAAATAAACTCCGAAACTCCAAAAACAAGAATATTTAAAATTCTCTTTCCTCGGGTAGAAGAAAACCTTTAACTAGCGCCTCATATTCAAGTTCATTATTTTTACATGGAAATTGCAAACAAAAGCATAAGGAAACATTCTTAATTTCGCATTTGGAATATTATAACAAGTCCTGGTCTCATTTTTTATGAAGTAACATAAAAGAAAAATTTTCCATTATCCATGAGATAATCTTACAATGCCAATATTTTTATTGTTTACAACATTTAACATGACATAATTTCCATGGAAATTGACAATGTATCCAATTTCTCAATCAACCTCTTCCTTCTCAAAAAATATTAGATTCCTAAATTCTCTTGGTACTCTTATCATATGACTATCCTTATCTTGAATCATCATACATCATCCATTGTTCATCATATATTCTCCTAAAGGAAAACTCCACTCTCTTCCCAAGACAAGTAGATATGAAATAGGTAGGTCCACCACTTCTATGGTAAAGACAAGTGATATTTGGTGTTGAAATTATAGCAACACATAAATATTTAATTTCATCACAACTTGGTAACATTTTTCAATTGATGGCACAAATATTTTCACCATTTTCATAATATTTAGTTTCTTTGAGACCTATTTCTTTCATAATATCAAGTAGCATGATGTTATTTTTTGCACCACTATCCACTAAATAATCATGAAATATGAAGTATGGATTTTCCAATGAGATATATAAAGGAGGTAATTTACCTTAATCTTTTATCGGAGGGGTGGAACTCATGTTTTGGTTTCATATAATAGTTTCTTCTACCCTTGTATTGGATACATCTTCATTTTAAATATATTTTAGAATGTTTTCACTTTTCTAAGGAATATTAATCACTTCTAAGAATGGCAGAGGGAGAAATATGTTATGCAGGTCATCCATGGTGTTATAGGACATTTAAGTTGCATCAATCAGACTATTGGTATTTGTTTGAACTAATATGGATTTTTTCTAATGCATGTTTCTTTGTGCCAATGTTTCTACTTGATTCCCCATATTGGTATGTTGAACTTGTTGGACACCTAATCCCCAATGGGTAGCTGTGGAAGGCGAATGGAAAAATGGAGTCCAAGAGACCACTTGGAATGGGAAACCAAGGGTCACCTACTGTATTATGTATATGCATCTTTATGATTTATAATGTAACTCATCCATAGCTTTCACAATCTCATGCTTATTCTTTATGTGCGTGTGTGTTTGACATAGCATGGTTTAACATGGTATCAGAGCGGGTGATTGCTAGCCCTGCTCCAATCAACTAAATTCTAGTTGTACAGTTCTATACATGTCAGTCCAATAATCTCATGCTTATATTATCTCCTTGTGTGTGTTTACCATGCATTTTTTAACATGGTATCAGAGCCCAGGCTAGGCCTGGAATTTTTCAGATTCCGCGAGCTCCATTTTATGCTTCCATCTGTGCCCTTGTAACTCCCTTCTATAATTTTTTCAATCTATCAAATCTCTGTGTAGAATTTGTAGTGCATTATTTCCTGGAGCATAATATTCCCAGGAGCATGTTGTTGGGCACTCTGTGTTTGGAAGAAGATCAAAATATCCTACATTATATCAATCTTTTGAGAATATATGGATATGAATTACTTTATTAAATAGGGTGTGCATTCATGCACTCTACGTTGAATTTTTTTGCAGTGGTCGATGTATGGTTGATTTTCATGTGGTGAATGACTGAACTTGAATGGTTTTTGGAGGTTATGTTACTGTGAATCTAGAGGTTGTGTTACTGTGAATGGTATTACTGTGTTAACTGTATTGGTATGGTTGCATTTTTGGAGATTGTGATGGTATTATTGTCTTAATTGTATTAATGTAGTTTTTTTGCGGTATCACACTGCTCCTGGCTACTCCTCACACCATTTTATAACACCTCTGAGGCCACATACTCCTTCTTGTCCTCCATACTCTACATTTAGCCTCATGGAAACACCTCTCCATTATGCAGTGGTCCCTTACTGTGCCTCCATCTCTTGACAGACCTCCCTCGGAACCCGACTGCGACTATCCCTCATATTTATGTAATTTCATATGAATACCACTATCACTCCTCCCACATAGGAAAATCAAAGCTCCCCGTCCTTGACTTTCTACATTGGCACCATACATACACAACTGGATCTGACTTCCTCGGCACATAGTCCAACATTGCAATTGACTCCCTCCATACTGAGTGAGCTCCTCACTCCATATAGTCGAGTCCTTGCCTTTATCAATGCTCCTCCCACAACATATACCTAGTCAACATCATACGCTACTCCATTATACAATCGGCCTCTACAATACACTCTCCGCTCTCCTCCAGCATTATAACACTCTTGAGTCTCAGTGTTGACAACCTTTCACCCCTCCTCCATTACTATGCCTCCATACTTCAGTCTCTTAGGTTGACTGGTGCGTTGAAGTCTATACAGAGAATTTTTATGTATTATGTGCATTATGAATGTATTATTCGTTGTTTATGTATGATTCAAGCAATAATTTTTCTAGGAATGAGCACTTTGGTGTATCTGTTTGATAAAGATTTTGTGAAGGGGAAGATTTTATTATTGAATGTGGTGTAAACCATTTAGGATAGACACCAACATTGACTTATTTTCATTTAGCCTTAAATACCATGGGATGAATGGAGAATTTAAATCACTGAATGAAGTATAACTCTTGTGTGGGATTTCCTCTCTATTCTTTGTGTTGAATTCTGTAAGCAGCTCATACATTACGTTGCTAGAATACATGTGGGTTTCTTTGTTGAACTTTGAATTATTTGTAGTTATATATGTGCACATATTGGTTGGGATGCTCTGAAATGGATGGAAGAAGCCCATGCAACTCATAATGGTGAATTTATAGTTGAAATTATTCGAGGCCTTTACTTTTGCTGAAAAAATGGACAGACTCAATAATTTTTTAGAATTATTAAGCACTCTAATGTTACCTAATGTTGAAGACAAAATTAAATTCAGCAAGGATCTCATTTCTGATATTCATACATGTTTACAAGATGCACACGAAACAATCGAGCTTCTGCAACTTGAATCTCAATTCCAACAAGAAGAGCTACAACAGAATAGACATCATTCTGAACTCGTTTCTGTTCGGGAACACTCGAAAACTCTCCCATCAATAGTAAGAATATAAATTTGATATTAATTCAGATTTGATGCCTACTTCAAGAGCATATTTGAATGCAGAAGCAAAAATACAACCTGCACTTCTCAAACCCATCATCAAACCTTGCGAAGAGTTTATGCACAATAAGCACAGAACAGATCTTGGATATGACAAGGAGATGTCCTTTCATATTCTGAATTACTCCAAGCCCATAAAATTTCAGAGTGTCGGATTTCTTGATGAAAATTCACCTTCAACTGTTCCAGATCCTACTCCTCTTCCACAGCAGCAACAAGACATTATAAAATTCCAACACTTTGATCGAGTTGGCCATATGAAATATCAATGATTTTATCTTCACTCATGCAAGCACTATGGTCGACACACCCATTCTTCACATAGATGCTTCAGAAACAAGCCTCCTACAAGAAAAAAGATTCATCTTGGTTGGATCGCTTCTTGGAAGTGGGCATAAAAAACAAAGAAGATGTTTAAGTCATATGTCAGAATGTGTTCTATAATATTCAACAATCTTGAAATTGAGTTTTCGCCATCATCTCACCTTGTATTTGACAAATGGGAAAATGGTGGTCATCTACAAGCTTTGAAGCTACATCAAGCAAGCCTGAGACATAACCTATCATTCTAGATTCAGATTTGTAGCAAGAGACACAATAGTTCAAGCGAGCCTAAGCCACAAATTTTCATTCCAGATTCAAAGTTGTAGGTAGAGACACATATGAACATGAGCATTCCTTTGGTTGGTGGTCAGCCTTAAACCATCTATGCGAGGTTGGTATTCTTCCTCTTCAAAGAATTCAGGACACTTCCTCTAGCAAAAGACTTCAGCTTCTTGCAAGTTTTGGAAGATTTCTAGGAAATGCATCAAGGATTCCAAAGTTTGTGGTCATCCTTAAACCATTGCAGGTCTAGACCTCCCTTCTTCTAGATTGAAGGCCCCCCTCTACAAAATATCAAGGACACTTCCTTTATTAGAAGACCTCAGCTTCTTGCGATATTTGGAAGAGTTTCGTGAACTACACTAAGAATTCTAGTGTTGGTGGTCATCCTTAAACCACCTCTTTATGCCAACATTTCAGAGATATCATTCAGCCTAAGTGCTGCCATGCATACTTTGCCATTTTTTTATTACAACTCTCTTCTTGGACTCACACATACCCCTTCCGATTAAGGGGGGAATGTTGGACACCTAATCCTCAATGGGTAGGTGTGGAAGGCGAATGGAAAAATTGAGTCCAAGAGATCACTTTGAATGGGAAACCAAGGGTCACCTACTGTATTATATATATGCATATATATGAATTATAATTCAAGTCATGCATATCTTTCCCAACCTCATGCTTATCCTTCATGTCTGTGTGTTTGTTTGACATAGCATGGTTTAACAGAACTATAATCTTTTCTTTCACTCTATTCAACTGAACTCTAGTTTCAATGATATTATCTTGTGCCAATGTTTCTCCTTGATTCCCCATATTCGTATATTAAACTATAACCTTTGATTTCACTTTATTCAACTGAACTCTAGTTTGAATGATATTCTCCTGCTCGAGGAGCTCTTCAATTTCTTCAACAAGCTCTTCCTCAAGGGAAGATACATGGACATATCTCATCTTCATGGATTCTAAGGTGATCAAATTCTGATACGTAATAATTTTAGTTGAATCCATGCCTTTCGCCTTTTGTATTTCTTCTTATTCTGTCACTAGGGTACTTGGATTTTGATTTTGAAATCTTGAAAACCTTTGTCTCCTCGGAGTTAATTCATTGGAATTTTGAACTCAACCAATCATTTCTATAAAACTATATTTTGTTCCTTGAATATTATACTAAGGCCATGGAATATTCTCATATCATTTTCTTCTTTGTATTATTTCATTCTAAATCTGCTTAACCATTATGTTTATCTAAGCAATTTTTTGAATCAAACTTTGAAGAATATGACTCTTCCAATAGGGACATTTTGTACATTGGGAGGGATTCCATGAAAAATCCCCCTTACAAATGTTGTATCATGTTCACTTCGCACTAGTTTCTTTGTTTTTTTTTTTTCAAAGAATACTTGTCTCTTTGTACTTTTTCAAGAATAATATTTGGATTAGCATTGCATTCTAGCATATCTTCTTCAATATTTTGCACTCTTTTCATAGCTTCCTGCAACGCATTGATATGCATATATTTTATAGTGTACTTGAAATTTTCATGCATGGTATTTTTATAGAAACCAAACACAACTAGGTAACCAAGGCAAGTTTCACATGGCATCTACTACAAAGTCTCAAAGAATATGAGATTAAAATATTTGATATTTTCATTATTTTTTAAAAGAATCAAGGTGAATTAAGTAAGCAAGATATGATATCCAACAATATGGGAATATTTTCCTATGAAACCTTGTTCAATATTATCACAAGAAGTAATTGAGGCAATAGCTAGGGAAACATAGCAGTTATAAGGAGGTCCTAGTAGAGTTTCGAAGAAATATTCTAACCATAAAATCTTCTTATACAATTCCTTGGATAGAAAACATGGTCAGGAATGAATCCATATGTTTATTGGGGTTCATACAACCATCACCATTAAATAAAAGTAAAAATCCCAGGGGTATAGTATCACCATTAAATAAAAGTAAAAATCCCAGGGGTATAGTAGGAATGGATGTTGTTCGCCATGCAAGGCAAGAGGAATCACTCTTCTTCTCCTTGAATTATCAACCTCTCACCTTAGATTTCATTGATTTTTTACATGTTTTATTTCTTCCCCTACTTCTTAATTATTTGACATATTTTTAGAAATCTTCTTTTTGGCCTCCTTGTCACTGGCATTTTTGGATTCTATGTATCCTATAACTTCAAATTCATCTATTGTTGAAGTCACATTTCTAGATTTTATGGAAGAGGTAATTCCTATCGGGCTAGAACTTTCCATGATCATTCAAGCTCTCCTCAAGTTGCGTAGCCTCCATGACCAATCTGTATAACTAATGTAATATATTTTTTTGGTCTTTTGATCCAATGTGAAGGTGAAGTTGGAATGGATGAGGATGATTCGTCCACCAGGAAAATAATATTGAATTTTCAATCCCTAGTATGGTTGAAAAAATGTTTATGTTCTTTCCTAATAGGGAAAAATGTCAACCTCCTAGGGTCTATTTCCAAAGTATAAGATATTTTTTTAAAAATGTTGTTCTCCTTTATTTAAAAATAATCATACATAAAACTTAAATATCTAGGATTAAAAAATCAACTCATGCACCTGTGAGTTGACCAAGTGTTCTTTTGGAAATAAAAATAAAATTAAAGAATCATATTAAATTCTCATAATTTGATTCCACATTGTCATCCATAAGAATATGTAAGGAAATTGTTGGCATTCTGGCTCGTGACTTTTCCTTGATGCAAACCTCTTCACAGTTTGTTGATTTCCTCCATGGGTTGTCATAGTTGTTATATATTGACTATATGGATTGTTTGTTCACTATGGTGTATACATTATGGTTAAAAATTCCTATTGTAGGATTGAAGTGTCATAGGCTTCAATGAGGATTTCAAGGTAATGTAGAGGCTATAGGAAAGTTTATAGGTGTTGAAGAGTATGAAGAAACAATGTGGAAATTTCTGAATTGTGTAGAGAAGTGGTTTTTCGAACCTAAGTAACAGTTGCATGGAGGAAGGCTCATTATTGCAGCTATAAGTCTCTAGCCACTAGGAAGACATGCCATGTGTGCATCTATAACCGATATTTCCATTTTTATTTTGTGTGACCATGCCTCTGGGTGGGAGAAATAAAAAACCAAGTGCACACATGTGAGGATGGATTGATTTGATCACTATTATAAATGTAGATTACCATAGTTTTATTTCCTTTGGTATTTGAAAAAAATTGGTTTTTTCGTAAGGTATTGAGAGGATAAAAATATATAAAAGGAGAATTGAATGAAATCTATTTTTGTGTCAACTATACAAGCAATTCCTTGGGTCTCTTGTTTTTTTTTCTCGCACAGGTTCACTCCACGGTACACAAAGGAGATCTAACATGGAAATTATGGACTATATTTTTTGTTGCGGGTTCAATGGAGGATCAGATCTATCTATTAAGTGAGAGATATGAGTAAGTAGGACATGATCAAGCTTATATCTATCTGTTGTCGACATATTTGAATTTTTGTAATTGATACTAGTGGGTACAATGGTATATGTTCTTCAATTATCACTAGTTTAATTGCAAAACAGATTATGAATTTTATTTATAGATGCTAGAAATATAATAATGTAATAGATTGTGTGAATTCTAATATGTTGATATCTAGTATTTATCTTATTTCTAATATATGATTACATATATGTGTCTATTAATCATAGATGCAATAGCATGCATTTTGTTGGCTTGCTACGAATAAAAAAAATATATTTGAATGAATCTTAATTTAATTTTCCCTTGAATTAAATTAGGAGAAAATTGTAATTCCACATCACATGACACATTGTACAAGTTAACTAAGTTAGTTTGACATATTTGGTTCAGTTAATTTGATTTGAAGGCCTAACTTGAGTCATGTAAAGTGATTCCCACTTTATAGGATCCTAGGTTGAGTTTATTTTGAGTTGTAATTAATTAATTCAGTTAAACTGAGTTATCTAGTTAAAATAATTCCAACTATTGGAGGAACTAGTGGAAGGTGTAGTAGTCGGGTGTGTGCTCAGTGATCAACGAGTTAAATGATAATTCAACCATAATTAACTCATGCATGTGTTATCTATGACTTACCCTAGTTGATATTGTAGTTCAAGGGAAACGTACTATTAGTTATATAATTATCCAAATTGTACACATGGTGCATACAATCAGATGAAGAACCTAAAGGAACTGTACAATCCAATAGAGGAAAATTCATATTAAATAGTGGCCTAATTCCTCATTTAATAGAGAAAGGAAATAGGGACTTGGGAAACCAAAAAAATTCTTAAGTATTTTCCAAGGCTTGTATAGGAAGTAGTGGGATAGATAGAGATAGTGTAGTGTTTGCTTAGGCTTGAGGAAAGCATTGCAGTCTTATCATATTTTCTAACTAATGCAATATACAGATAGCATGGGGTTTTACCTATGGCTTTCCCTAATAAATCATTGTGTAATTTGTTGATTGAATTATTTCTCTTGTATGCTTCATGATTTTGTCATTGATAATTGTTTCCATAGTTGTTAGAGTAGATTCAATTCTATTGCTTTAGTAAATTACAGTTAGCAGTTTCAATCCACAATGAATTTCTAAAATCAGTGCATACTAGCATTCTAAACCATACAAGCTTCTATCATTATATGTGTCATCATCTGCAAGTCACGAAAAAGAGGTGAATCCATTCATAGTACACACTAACCTGATTCCCAAATACACACATTTTCCTGACATCAAAAATTTATTTTCATGTTTTCATAGATCTATGCATACTTATCCAAGAGAGACTTTTTTCATTACGATATTAAACCAATAAATTTAAG
This sequence comes from Pinus albicaulis, assembly GCA_034641835.2. Classification (NCBI taxonomy): domain Eukaryota; kingdom Viridiplantae; phylum Streptophyta; class Pinopsida; order Pinales; family Pinaceae; genus Pinus; species Pinus albicaulis. The sequence continues at coordinate 461,396,844 of CM076577.1, forward strand.
TTATCAAGCTATTCTCTTCAAATGGAAGGAGATCAAATACCCACTGGAAGAACTTATGTGATGATTCAACCATTAAAAACACATAAAAAAATAGTCTCACTATTAAGGTTAACAAGATCTCTACAAGAAACAATAGCCTTTCGTATCATAAATAAAAATTACTGCATAACATCACTAAGGAGAAATCATTTACTCTTATATAAAACCCATTCAGCGAGTTCAAATCTATGCATTAAACTTCAACTCTAGACAAGCCACATACTGATATATGGTCAAAAATATTTCTTAATAATAAATCCTTTGCATTCACTGTTAATATGACTAAGAGACATCTTCATACATGCCTTTTGCACTCATTCATAGCAAGCCATTAAAACACATGCTATTGCATCTGTGATCAATAGAAATATGTATGTAATCATATCTCAGCAATAATATAAAGACTAGATATCAATAGGAAATAACCAGAGTATTAGAATTCACACCATTTATTACATTATTATATTTCTTGCATCTATAAATACAATTCATAATCCAAGTTCTGCAATTAAACTAGTGAGAATTGAAGAACATCTACCATTGTACCCTCTAGTCTCAATTATAAACCTTCAAATTTCTCGACGACAGATAGATCTATGCTTTATCATGTCCTACTTACTCATATCTCTCATTTAATAGATAGATATGATCCTCCATTTAACTCGAAAAAAAATATAGTCCATAATTTCCATCTTTGATATCCTCTGTGTGCCCTGGAGTGAACCTGTGCAAGACAAAAACACAAGAGACTCAAGGAATTTCCTATAGAATTCACACAAAAATAGATTTCATTCAATTATCATTTCATATAATTTTATCCTCTCAATACCTTAGGAAAAAACCATTTTTTTCCAAATACCAAAGGAAATAAAACTAAGGTAATCATCACTTATAATATTGATCAAATCAATCCATCCTCGAATGTGTGCGCTTGGTTTTTTATTTTTTCCACCTACAGGCATGGTTTCATAGAATAAAAATGAAAATATCGGTTGTAGATGCACACATGGAATGTCCTCCTAGTGTATAGAGCCTTATAGCCGCAATTATGAGCCTTCCTCCATGCAACTGTGGCTGAGGTTTAGAAAACCACTGCTCTACACAATTTAGAAATTGCCACGCTGTTTCTTCATATCCTTAAACACCTATAGACTTTCCTATAGCATCTACATTACCTTTTAAGCCTCATTCAAGCCTATGACACTTCAATCCTACAATAGGCATTTTTAACCATAATGTATACACCATAGTGAAAAAACAATTCATATAATCAATATATAACAAATGTGACAACCCATGGAGGAAATCAATAAACTATGAAGAGGTTGGCATCAAGGAAAATTCATGAGCCAAAATGCCAAAAATTTCCTCAGATATGATTATGGATGGAAATGTGGAATCAAATTATGAGAATTTAATATGATTCTTTAATTTTATTTTTATTTCCAAAAGAACACTTGGTCAACTCAGAGGTGCATGAGTTGATTTTTTAATTCTAGATATTTAAGTTTTATGTATGATTATATTTAAATAAAGGAGAACATCATTTTTGAAAACATATTCTATATTTTGGAAATAGACCCTATGAGTTTGACCTTTTTCCATATTAGGAAAGAACATAAACAATCTTGTCAACCATACTAGGGATTGAAAAATCAATATTATTTTCTCGGTGGATAGATCATCCTCATCCATTCCAATCTCACCTATCCCATTGGATCGAAAGAGAAAAAAACCATATTTCCTTAGTTATACAAATTGGTCTTGGAGGCTATGCAACTTGAGGAGAGCTTAAATTATCGTGGAAAGTTCTAGCCCGATATTAATTACCTCTTCCTTGAAATCTAGAAAGGTGACGTCAATAATAAATGAATTTGAAGTTATAGGGTACATAGAATCCAAAAATGCCACTGAAAAGGAGCCCAAAAATAAGATTTCTAAGAATATTTTGAATAATTAAGAAATATGGGAAGAAATAAAAGAGGTAAAAAATCAATAAATTCTAAGGTGAGAGGTTGATAATTCAAGGAGAAGAAGAGTGAGTCCTTTGGCCTTGCAAGGTGAAAAACATCCCATTCCTATTATACCCTTGGGGTTTCTACTTATATTTAATGGTGATGGTGCTATGAATCCCAATAAACATATGGATTGATTCATGTCCATGTTTTATGTCCAAGGAATTGTATAAGAAGATGATATGGTTAGAATATTTCTTCAAAACTCTATTAGGACCTCCTTATAACTGATATGTTTCCCTAGATATTGCCTCAATTACTTCTTATGATAATATTGAACAAGTTTTCGTAGGAAAATATTCCCATATTGTTGCATAGCATATCTTTCTTACTTAATTCACCTTGATTCATTTAAAAAATAACGAAAATATCAAATATTTTAATCTCATATTATTTGAGACTTTGTAGTAGATACCATGTGAAACTTTCCTTGGCTACCTAGTTGTGTTTAGTTTCTATAAAGACACCATGCATGCAAATTTCAAGTACACTATAAAATATATGCATATCAATAAATTGCAGGAAGCTATGAAAAGAGTGCAAGATATTGAAGAAGATATGCTAGGAAGTAAAGCTAATCCAAATATTATTCTTGGAAAAGTACAAAGAGACAAGTATTCTTTGAAATAAAAATAAAAACCAAATACAATAGTGTGAACTGAACATGATAAAAAATTTGTAAGGGGGGTTTTTCATGGACTCCGTCCCAATGTACATAATGTCCCTATATTGGAAGAGTCATATTCTTCAAAGTTTGATTCAAAAAATTTCTTAAATAAACATAATGGTTAAGAAGATGTAGAATGAAATAATACAAAGAATAATATGAGATGAGAATATTTCATGGCCTTAGTATAATATTCAAGGACCAACATATAGTTTTATAGAAATGATTGGTCGAGGTCAAAATTCCAATGAAGTACCTCCGAGGAGACAAAGGCTCTCAAGATTTCAAAATCCAAGTGCCCTAGTGATGGAATAAGAAGAAATTCAAAAGGTGAAAGGAATGGATTCACCTAAAATTCTTACATATGACAATTTTATCACCTTAGATTCCATGAAGATGAGATATGTCGATGTATGTTCCCTTGAGGAAGAGCTTGTTGATGAAATTGAAGAGCCCCTGAAGTAAGAAAATATCACTCAAACTAGAGTTTAGTTGAATAAGTGAAATCAAGGGTTATAGTTCAACATACGAATATGGGGAATCAAGGAGAAACATTGGCACAAAGAAACATGCATTAGATAAAATCCATATTAGTTCAAATCAATACCAATAGTCCGACCGGTGGAACTTAAATGTCCTATAACACCATGGATGACTTGCATAAAATATTTCTCTCTCTGCCATTCTTGGAAGTGATTAAGATTGCTTAGCAAAGAGAAAACCTTCTAAAATATATTTAAAATGAATATGTATCCAATACAAGGGTAGAAGAAACTATTATATGAAACCAAAAAATGAGTTCCACCCCTCCTATAAAGGATCAAGGTAAAGTACCTCCTTTATATATCTCATTGGAAACTCCCTACTTCATATTTCATGATTATTTAGTGGATAGTGGTGCAATGAATAACATCATGCTACCTCATGTTATGAAAGAAATATGTCTCATCAAAACTATATATTATGAAAATGGTGAAAATATTTGTGAAATTGATTCAAAAATGGTACTAGGTTGTGATGAAATTAAATATTTATGTGTTTCTATAATTTAAACACCAAATAGCACTACTGTCTTTACCATAGAAGTGGTGGACCTACCTGTTGCATATGGACTTGTCTTGGGAAGAGAGTGGAGCATTCCTTTAGGAGAATATATGATGAACAATGAAAGATGTATGATGATTCAAGATAAGGATGGTCATATGATAAGAGTACCAATAGAATCTGGGAGTCTAATATTTTTCGAGAAGAAAGAGGTTGATCGAGAAATTGGATACATCGTCAATGGCCATGGAAAATATGTCATGTTAAATGTTGTAAACAAGAAAAATATTGGCATTGTAAGATTATCTCATGGAAAATGGAAAATTTTCTTTGATGTTACGTCATGAAAAATGAGACCAGGACTTGATATAATATTCCAAATTCTGAATTAAGAATGGTTCCTTATGATTTTTGTTTGAAATTCCCATGTAAAAATAATGAACTTGAATACTAGGCACTAGTTTAAGTTTTTCTTCTAACCAAATAAAGAGAATTATAAATATTCCTTTTTTTTGGAGTTTTAGAGCTTATTTTGAAACATATAAACAAAAATAATAATATTAGGAAGAATAGATTAAAATACTATGTAGAAAGAATTTGTAATATTCCTAATTTATCTTTTAGCTAATTAGAATATTAAATTTTGTCTTCCTTAATTAATAGATGATTAAGAGGGTAGAGGGACCTATAAATCTATTTAGTAGGAATAAAACCACTTCTTAATTTGGATCTGGATCAATGCATCTAGATGGGGTCAAGATGAATATAAATAAATAAAAATTGATTCAACCTGCAATTGTATACTGGGAAAACTATGTTTTTGTTGAATTTTCTACTAAGCCACCTCATATTGTATTAACACTACTCTACACTCATTACTATCTAACTGACACCGATCCTATTTCTATTGAATATTGTGGGCCCCTGTAGCAAGGTAATAATCCACTAAATAAAAACACCTCAATGGATCCTACCCAAATTTATGCTCTTTTGGGACTATTGATTCACATCACACCACCTCTTACCTAGAGGTATGGCTACATGCACTACTTCCCACTTGCATCAAACTCTCCTCCTACTGGAGGTATCTAACCAATCCTCTTCATCATCATCCTCATGGTCAGCCTAATTGTCAAGTTCATGAGGCTTCCTCTTAAGAGCTAAATCATGCTCTCTCTCAACCACACCAACTCTAATCCTTGCCCTGCTTCTCGACATTGTGTATGTTCCTTCCTCTAATGCGTATAGGCTCTCAACCTTGATAGCAAATTTATTGGGTTGACAAGAATCAAGATGCTTGAGCTAAGCCTTCCCATCTTTGAATACTACTTTATGCCCATTGTCTTCAATCCTAAATATATTCATCAGTTCAAGTTTCTTGGCTCCACTGCTATATCTGAATATCTCATTGAGGGTCTTCCACATAAAAAAGGGATTCTATTTGCCATGTATTTTCAAGGTGGTCTCTCACACCATCTAGGATGATACTCCTAGCCCTTGATACACTCTTATTCCACTCTAGTATATATTTAACATACGATGTTGGAGGCTTTTGATATCGTGATATATGAATTACTTCATCTGATTATCTTCCTCATTACCTCCATCCTATCCCTCCAAGAAATTCCATTCGAGATACCCTCAACGACATACTCGAGTCACAATCCATTAAATGACATCCTGCTAGCTCTAAAGAATTATTCTGAAAATTCTATTCACCTACAAGAAAAAATTAAAATTATTATCTTCTATTGTGATTTCAACTATGATACCATGTATAAATTTCTTGTATATTCAAACCACTAATTGTAATTTACTAAAATAATGAACTTGAATATACTCTACCAAATGCATAAAAATATAGCAATGGTGAAATCATGAAGAATACAAGAGAAATAATTCAATCAACACATTACACAATTATTTCCTAGGGGAAGCCATAGCCAAAATCCCCTACTCTATGTATATTTCATTAGTAAAAAATATGAGAAGTTTACAATTCTTTGCTCAAGCCCGAGCAACCTCTGCACTATCCCTATCTATATCACTAATTCCTAGAAAAGATTTGGATAATACTTAATCAATTTTATTCTTGCCCAAGTCCCCATTTCCTTATGTTGTTCAATGAGGAATTAGGCCCCTATTTAATAGGAATTTTCATCCATTGGATTGCACAGTTCTTTTAGGGTCTTTCTCTGACTGCATGCACCATATGTAAAATTATAATAATTATGCAATTGATAGTAAGCTGACGTTGAACCCTAATCTCAACTGGGTAATTCATAGATAACACATGTATGAGTTAATTATGGATGGATTATGAGTTAATTGGTTGATCACTGAGTACAAACCACATTAATAGATCTTCCACTAGTACCTCCAATAGCCAGAACTAGTTTAACTGACTTTAACTCAATTTAACTGAATTAATTAATGAAAACTCAAAATAAACTCAACCTAGGCTCCTATAAATTAGGAACCACTATACATGACTCAAGTCAGGCCCTCAAATCGAATTAATTGAACCAAATAAGTCAAACTAACTTAGTTAACTTTTACAGGTTGTCATATGATGTGGAGTTACAATTTTCTCCTAATTTAATTCAAGGGAAAATTAAATTAATATTTTCTTGTTGCCATTTTCATTATTTATATTACAAGTTTTTTTCTATATTTCGAGATAGTTTTGCATTAGTATTGGTTCATGAATTTATTATGCAAATAAGGGTCTGAAAATAATTGATAATGGAAAATGTAGTTGACTAGTACTTATGGTTATGAATTTGATGAGCCACAATGAAAAGTGTTATGTTGTTGTTTGTTATTGTCACATTGCCCAATAGTAGAGATTTGATGAACTGGTTGCTTCATAGTGATATAACATTTAGATTTGATATTGGCTTGCGTAAATTTTTGTACGTTGGGTTAGCAGGCTGTGACTTGGCCGTTTGTGGATGAGATTTGACAGGGCTGTGACTTGGCTATTTTTTGCCAATGATGATTAACAAAGGATTTTTATGGTATAACGAAGGATATTGTTTTGGTCTATGGCTTGATTATAATAGTATTTTCTTGGATTTGCATCTAATAGGGATTGTAACGAATTTCTTATGATTGTGGATATGATGCATGATTGATGTGTTGTATAATAGCTAGAGTTTCATGATCATAAGATCTGATTAGAATTTTTACTTGACAATATTTATTTCTCTTGGCATGATGATGTTATGATTTGACATTACTTATCTTGGAATTTGATTATGATTTAGAATAAACAGTGATTTTTTTGTGGCTTCGTATATTGATTTGATCAGTGAAAAGGTATAATTGGTATTCAATGATTGGCATGTTGGTATTCAATGGTTAATACAGTGATTCAATGATTAGTGTTTAGTGATTCAGTGATTCAGTGATTGGTATTTAGTGATATAGTGATTCATTGAATGGTATCTTGGTATACCATTAGTGTCGGTGGTGACCTACATGTTCTTGATGGTTGATTGACAAGTGGATCTGGTATGAAAATTTTGAAACGTGGTCCATGGAGCTGCCAAGGGTTGGAGCCTTCAGTGAGGGATTAGAAGCTTCCTTCTGGTAGCTATCAATAAACTTGATAGGGAGTAGTAGCTTCCTTCCAGTAGGTCCTGGAGAATTTGTGGAGGTTTTAGCCTCCTGCAGGTAGGATCATGCATGTTGGAAATTGTCTCCGCCAATACAAAATGTATGAATAATTTCTTTATAATAAAAAAATAATACATAATGATAACGACTATAGTTTTCTCCCACATTATGTTTCCACCTAAAATCTTGGTTTCCATATGTGTTGATGTGTTGATTTTTTTTTCATACCTATGGTTTACATGCTTTTATACTTAATTTTGCTTATGGTTTATAGCATAAGTTAAATAAATTTAAATTGGGAACAAATTCTAATTCACCCCGCCCCCCTCTCAGTATTTCTAACAAAAAAATATTTGAAGATAATTCATATAGACAGAAGCATAAAGCATTGTTACACGTATTTAAAGAATTATAAATTAATATCATGGATTTGGAATCACAAGAGCGTAGGAAAAAATTCATGATATTCCTACTTCTTTTTTTAGAAATTAACACTTCAAAACAAAAAAATCACAAGAGCGTAGGAAAAAATTCATGATATTCCTACTTCTTTTTTAAAAATTAACACTTCAAAACAAAAAATGAAATGATTTCTCAAAATAATCTCTCTACAAGAGTCAAAAAATAATATATGAACTTGAAGTCTTAGAATAGAGTTAATTTCCTAAAGAAAACTTTCAAAATCATGCTACTTAATATTAAAAATAAAATGAATTTCCCCCAAATGGGACTAGGATTAATAGAGTTAATTTCCTAAAGGAAACTTTCAAAATCATGCTACTTAATATTAAAAATAAAATGAATTTCCCCCAAATGGGACTAGGATTAGGCCCCTATGAACCAACAATAATGACAAAATTTACCTTGAAGAAAAATGGGAAATACATTCATGGAATGGATTTAGAAAATATGTAAAAATTTAATAAACTTGTATTAATACAAAGATTGAGAAGATATAAGGGAATTGCTTCAGAAGAAAAATAACATTCACAAAATTGCGGAAGGATAAAATGTGGAATGATTATCCCCTAACATTGACGAATTTTCTAGTTCATATAGCTACAAGAAATATCATTATCCAATTTCTAGGGAAGTTATCGAGGAGTAATGATTTTGTAATGATTAGTGTATTCATTCTTCAATATATTCTTTCATGGGAGGAACTATGATATTTTTATTAGTTGTAACTCAAATATCTCTTCGCTGATTTATCATGCATCTGATTATAGCCTTTTGGCTATAGATAATTCATCTTCATTGTCATTAGAAAAGGTAACCAACCAATTTTTAATATGGAAAAGATTGTTAAGTTTTCAAAATTAGAAGCTAATGAAATTTTAATAATCTCTAATTCTTCTTTTAATATATCTCGAGAATCATCATGGAATATTTGATTTTTCCTGAGCCTTGAAGATCTTCAAAAACTGTAAAAACTTTGAGAAATGTGTTTCTCCTACTATCATCAATATTTGAACACTCAATAATAGCATCTTGTAACATTTTATTATAACAACCCATCCATATTTGATTTTTGTTATCCTCTTTAGATTTGGAAGTTGTTCTTGTCTCACTTTGAAGTCACTTAAAGTATTGACCCTATTCACAAAGCTATACAATGTTGATCATCCTAGGGATTTTTCTTCATACAATCAACAAATGATCCAATCCTTTGGGATATGTTCCTCATATGTAAAGGAAAATTCACATAATTATTCTATAATTTCTAGTCACATATTAATATTAGCTATGACATATAATTTGACATTGTCCCTTAGGTGTTAACGATTATGATATATGGTCCTTTAATATCTAATGGGGTCATAAACAGTGGAGAAATATTTATAGATTCTTCGCGTGTTGAGATTTAAATTTTATGTTTCTTGTTTTCTAACAGAGTGTGCAATGAACTTGCCTATATTTTTATGCATATTTAGAATACCTATCAGTCCAACTCTTAAAACATTAACTTTAGACTTAATTTTCTAAATGAAATCTTATTTCAAATATTAACCATTTAAAATCATAATTTCGTAGTTAACTTATGATATTAGGTATTTTGTATAGTTAAGAATTGATCCTGAAAAGTAACTTGTTCTTTAGAATCAATTTCCTCTATCATTTTGTGGGTTTTAGCCAATGATCCATGTCCCAATCAAGGATTGTAATATTGTTATCTTTCATTTTGTTAGATTCTTTTGCAATTTGTGACCCTTTCCTAGTAGAAATCTTACTCTTAGATGAACTATTAATATGTGACTTTTCTAAAGCCACTCGACGAGTTGACTTCGCTCCATCTCTTCCATTAAAGTTGATATCATACTCTCTCCTCTAACATGGAATATATATATTTTCCTATGACTAGAAGATGAACTCAGGCAGGCTTGTGGTGTTGAAGTTGGTTGACCACTCATATAATGTTTACCTCATTGCTTAGTTTTACATCGTGTGTTGGTGCTAGTTTCTATGATTACTTGTGCAACAATGTTGGATACTTCCTTTTCTTATGATCGGATAATGTTAATTTCTCTAATTTATTCATAAATCCTTGTAAATAAATTTACATATTTGGCTCACGTAAAGGATTTGAAAAATATATCTTCATGACCAAATCCTTGGATATGTCCTTCTATTAAGTCAAATTTAAATAATGTAGTAAGTTGGAGAATTATGCTAGATGAATATAACTTCTTAGAGTAATCTCTCTGATGGTAAAATGTAAGGAGATGAAATATGTTTTATTTTTTCTTTCAAATATAAATAGCCATTAGTGGTACTGTCAATATATTTCAGAAACAAAATATCTATCGAGCACAAACTTATGTAGTAAGCAGGGTTTATATTGAAATACATAAAATATAACTAAGGTGTCATCTTCCCTCTCTTTATGTATTTCCTTTCCCAATATGAAAGTCCATGCTTCAGTAGAAATCCTTTGGGATTTCACCTAGTTAGTAAATAATTGTCTTCTTTAACACATACATCTTGAATTTGAAAAAAATGAAGTGGAGCCTTATGCTTCCATAGTATAGGATACCATAATTGTATTGGTTTCACATATGAATTTAAATTCCTTGTATGTGGTAGCTCGTGAAAATTATGGCATGAGAAAATAGCCATGGCTAGATAAGACATTATGAAAAATGTCTGAGTCTTAAAAAAATTTACTAACCAAAAATAAATCTCATTGGAAATGATCTCCACGCAATCACATATGAAATATCTCTTGAAGGAATAATACAATACATATAAAATTGATTTGGGAATATTTGATGTTTTTTATCGCCCCATTATTCATGTGAATAGCCAAGATAAATATTTGTATGGCTCTAAAAATACAGAGATATCAATAAGAGAAATTTAGGTGGGATTGGTGTTGAGTGTGGTAGGAAGTCCTAGATGATATTCATCTCATCACCCTTAGAATCAAGAAAAGTGTTGAATTCAAACAAATTGAGTTTCCTTGTGGTCTATAATAATTTAAATATTTTCTTAAAGACCTTGGGATTCAAGAGAATTATATTCTTTTTTATGTCAAGCTTGATAGTCCTAGTATTCGGGTCAAATTTTTTGGCACGGAGTTAAACCACTTCTTTAAATTCAAACACTTCGAGAGCACATGCATTGTTCGATAACCTCATGATCCAAATTTTGTATTTTTTCCTTTCTTCTAGGACTGGATTTAGATACCAATTGTATGTAGTGGACTAGTGAAAACTCTTATCTAGGAAGGAAACAAAATTAGCTACATCCCCACAAAATGCTTCGTTCTTTCTTGTGGTGGCATTTTATTCAATGTAATTAGAGATGAATGAGATATAAATGAATATTTAGTAGCTCTTAGTAGATAATTCCTTATTCCTTAGTACAATTAATAGGATGTTACTATCTTTAATACCACATCCATTGCACCATGTGAAACAATAATGAGATGTTAATGATTATAATTTCTCTCTTCAAAAGGTGATGAGGATTAATTCTTGTATTAAAATACTAAGCACATCAAGAGTGATTCACATAGTACAATATAAAGTGCTTCCTTTACCTTGAGGATCATAATTCTTTTAATGGGATTTTAATTAACATCAAAATGAGAAAATAGTAAATTTGGGGAAATTAATTTTTGACATGTCAGCTAAAGATAATTGTCATGCATAAGAATCAATGTATATGGAGGTGTCGGTGTGCAGATGATTGAAATGTGTGAAGGATAAGGATATGCAGAGGTAAAATGTGCAAAGTTGTAATTGTGTAGGGAACACATGAATAAAATTCTTCTACAAATTAAAATTTTGTTAATCATTGAGTACAGAAAATATGTGTGAAAAGGAAAATTAGTGCAAAGAGATAACTTGTGTGGGTTTCCTCCGCAGAAACCCATAAGAAAAACAGCCAAGTATGGAGCTTGGTTATAATGCAGAGGACTTTGATCAACACAACAATGAATATCTCTCTATAATGATCCTAATAAAGATCAATTGCATTAATAAGTATAAGTATATTAAAGGTATTTTTTAAATTTATAATACAAAAGAGATTTGGATAAGAAATTTTTCAGCATTAATAGTTTTTAACAATATAAAGCACAATTTACTTATTTGTATAAGTGGATATCAACTTAAAGTTTCTTAACTTACAAAAAGCATAATTATTTATGCATTTTCAATTCCACAATATTCAAATATATAAATGATATTATGAAAAATATTTTATTTCATTTATTATATAAGATCTCTTAACTTACAAAAACCATAATAATTTATGTATTTTCATTTCCACTATATTCACATATTATGAAAAATATTGATTTCATTAATTTTATTTATATAATATATATCATCATTGAGAACTAGCAAATAATATTTTTGTTTCTATCATAAAAATATATATGTAATTGTTTAAAATTAAATAATAAATTATAAAATAAATTCATTAAAATTATAAATTTCAAGGAATTTAAACATTATTAAAAATAATTTCTAAATTGTTTGTAAATACAATTATATTTGAAAAAGTAAAAAATATAAAACATATTGTAATATTGATTTAAGGAAAATATTTAAAAAGTTATAGAATAAATCACAATTAATCCATTATAAATAAAATTACTTTTTAAGTAAAAGATTAAAATAATGATGATAAAATAGAATTAAACCCCTAAAAAAAATATTATTCTAAATATTTTACCATTTTGTTATTATGTTCCATAAGTATTAAAAGAAGTGTTCTAAGATTACTATAGTTTTTCTTACTTAAGAGATTAATAAAATTGGGAGTGTGGAAAATATTTTTTAATTTAAATTACTCATAACTATAATCTAGATATTTAAGTGAAATATACATTCATGTTAAACTATCTTAATATCCTTAATATAACAAAATATTGTTGCAGTCATTGTGTTGGCATTGATAACAACAAGGTCATGGTCATGGTCATACTTGTCATATGCATGTGTGATGCATGTTGACTTGGTGGTCCTATTGGTTGGAATTGATTTATTAACAAAGATATGGTTGTGTTGCAAAATATGTCAACTCTTGAGGTCATGATGTTTTGCAGGCAGATCCCCTTTGCGAACAAAGGCGATCCCTCTAGCCCTAGGGTTGGTCTAGCAACAAGGGAACATGTTGAATTCCTAAATTCCTAAATTTTCAATGAAATATGGAATGGAACAGATATCCTACCTCAGTTCAATGCTTTCGTCATGGCATGTGGCATCGATCCTTTGATCCTTATCCTTCAAGCCTCACGCTCCTTTAGTAGTGACGTTTACACCTGCACAAAGATCAAACAAATGTCGACAACAAAAAAACTTATATATATATATATGTATATGTATATGTATATATATATCCAACTAATCAAGGAGAGTTAGACAGTTCGAATATAAATGGAAACAAATTTGGAACCATAAACTAGTCATCTAATATTGATATATTAAAAAGAAGTTTACAACCTACGCATTAACATTATAGACCTCCTTCAATGGGTTCAGTCCAACACGTCTCCAAGCATTTTTTCATCATTCAGCTCAATGAGGTAGTGGGCTTAAACTCTCTCTCACAAAAGTGGACTCTTATCTACTCTCTTCAACACACCAGCTATAACTATTGATTGCTAAGCTAGCTGAATCAATGTGAGGAAGAAGAATTTATAGAGGAGGAGGTGGAGATTTGGGATCCACATAAGGTGGATGAGAGGTCTATCCCTTTGGGAAGTTGCACATTTGTAGGAACTAATTGGCCAAAGGGAGAAAATCAACGTGATCCAGTTGAAAAAAACCATGAATCTGCCCATGAAGCTGTTAAATCATGGAATATTTGTTTCTATTTTAAAAAGCTTTCCAAAATTAGCTTGATGCGGGTACCCTTCAAAGACAGGGCGACAATGGTGCGAGGCTCAGTGTAAATTTGTCCATGGGCATGACGACATAACTACCTACCAATGTCGTCCCAAAAGCATATGTTTTTGAGGGTCTACTTGAGGAATGATCAACAAAGATTATGTTCTTAACATGTCAAGGGATGAAGTGATATTTATGGGAATGTATGACAATACACAAGGGTCACTAAAATTCTTCTCCAATGTTCATAATGGGGATTGCAGGGATGATGAAAAAATATTGTGTAACACATGCACTTATGTCAACCTCATAATGATGTAGATTGACGGATCATGGTGTGTGTCGATATGTGTTGGGACTGATGATTGATTGTTATGAAATCAAATCACAAAATAGAAGAAAATATATATCAACGACTTAGAAATTGGCCTCTTCGAGGGGGAAACCTCCTTTAAATTACATAAAATGAACAATTCTTGGATGATACAAATGAAAAAACCTCCTTTCTATATATATGAGTCCAAGGGGTCAAAATATAATCCTAGCCGATATAACAATAACAATGTAAGGGCAAGGTCGGCGGAGGCGACTGGTTGGTAAAGTCGTTCTCGTCATGACGGCAAGGTCTTGTGCTCAAACCTGAGCGAGGGCATTGACTAGTCGTGGGAAATGCTGAACCTGGACCAAGCCTGCTCACCTTTAAGGTCAGCAGAGGCGGATGGTTGGTAAAGTCATTCTCATGATGACGGCAAGGTCTTGTGCTCAAACCTGAGCGAGGGTGTTGACTAGTCGTGGGAAATGCTGAACCTAGGCCAAGCCCACTCACCTTTAAGGTCAGCGGAGGCGGCTGGTTGGTAAAGTCGTTCTCGTCATGACGGTAAGGTCTTGTGCTCAAACTTGAGCGAGGGCATTGACTAGTCGTGGGAAATGTTGAACCTGGGCCAACCCCGCTCACCTTTAAGGTCGGCGGAGGCGGCCGGTTGGTAAAGTCGTTCTCGTCATGACGGCAAGGTATTGTGCTCAAACCTGAGCGAGGGCGTTGACTAGTCATGGGAAATGTTGAACCTGGGCCAAGCCCGCTCACCTTAGCCTGTCGGGGTTTGGTCTAGTGGCAAACGAACATGCTGCTAAGACGTTCGTGCCGTGGTGCAGGTCACGAGTTCAAGTCCCGTCTTAACCGAGGGGTTGTTGTTGCGGGCTCAGTAGTTTCCTCCTAGGAGTATAGGGGTAGCCAGCGGGATTCGACCCCGTGTCACGTGAGTACGATACCGTTGCAGTTGCTGATTCTCCTAGTCACAAAAAAAATAAAAAAAATAAAAATGTAAGGGCACAACAATAACAATAGTGGGCTTCTATGTGGTAGAATAATAACCATATGGGGACTACATGGGCACAACAATTACATTAAGGGGTCTACATTGACAATAAAAAAAAGGGGATACACCAGTATTATAGGGACCTAACATGCCCCTCTCCTTCAAAAAATTGTTTTCCTCAATGCTTGAGTAGTTATGGATGCTTCTGTATAAAATTATCAACCTCACATGTCCAATATTCAGTAGGTAAGTTCTTTCACTTGATGAGATGCTTTGAAATTGATCGATTTCATAGTTGTCGAGTTCTTGTTTCTGTAATTTATTCAAGTCCCAATATGATTTTTCCTTCTTCGTCAAGTTCTGGAAATATTGTTTGAACTCAGAGCTTGTCACCTATAACCTTATTTAAGCATGAAACATGGAAAATTGGGTGCACTAGGGAAGATGCAAGAAGCTCCAATTTGTATTCCATAGTACCAATATTTTGTAACACATTGTAAGGACCATAATACTTTGGTGATAATTTATTATCCTTCTTAGCTTTCTTGAGGGACATTTTTTTGTATGGTTGTAGCCGTAAAAAAACCCAGTCTCCTACATAAATAATTATTTCGTTGCGATGTTGATCTACCTGTTTTTTCATTCAATTTTGTGCCAAGTTGAGGTTATCCTTTAAGAGTTGGAGAACTTGTTGTTGATTCTTGATGTGATCTTCCACTGCTTGAACCGTATAATTTTCTCTTAAATATGTTGTGATGGAGGGTGGATTATATCCATAAAGTGCCATAAATGGGGTCATTTTTGATGCATTATGGAAGGAAGTGTTATACCACCATTCAACCAGAGGTAACCACTTGACCCATTATGTCTATTTATTAGATACAAGTAAACGAAGATATCCTTCCAATTTTTTTTTCACTATCTCAATTTTCCCATTAGATTGAGGATGATATGATGAGCTATGAGCTAATTGAGTACCCAAACAAGAAACTAATTCTATCCAAAAATTTCCTGTAAAAATGGGATCTTTGTCGCTTACAATAATCTTTGGGTTTCCATGTAGCTTTTGAATTATTTCCATAGATGTAGTAGCAATTGTACTGGCTTTAAATCTATGAGGTAATTCAGAAAAGTGTGCATGCTTGGTAAGTCTATCAAGTTCCATCATAATGACAATATTTCCCTTAGACTTGGGTAAACCTATGATAAAATCCATTGAAACGTCCTTCCAACATTGACTTGGAATCGATAAAGGTTGTAACAAACCTAGGGTCTTAATTGTCTCAAATTTATGTTTTTGGAAAACCAAGCATTCTGCCAAAAAATTTTGAATTTCATATTTAAGACCATCCCAAAAAAAAATTATTCTTGACCCTGTGGTAAGTTTTTAAAAATCCTAAGTGCCCTCCTAAGGGAGAGGTGTGCAATTCCAAAAGAATATCTTCTTTTAGTTGTGAATTCTTACAAATATATAAGCGATATTTGTACCATAAAGAATCAATTTCTCAGATAAATGTTTTAAATGTACGGGGATATTACTACAAATTTTGAATGAGTGTCCACACCTCTTCATCATTATTCCATTCATCCCTTGCTTCGGCTATCCACTCAGGTTGGATAATAGAAATGTCACAAATCAATCCTTCCACATCCTCATCCGTTCTTGAGAGTGCAGCTACAAAAACATTTTGCCTCGCTTTTTTGTAGATGACTTCAAAGTCATAACCCAACATCTTTGTGACCAATTTCTGTTGTTCTTTTGAAGATAATATTTGTTCCAAAAATATTTAAGATTATAATGATGTATTTTTACCTTGAAGTGTCTTCCCATTAAGTAAGGTCACTAAGATTCTTGTGACCCAACATTTTTTATTGCTTTTCTTTGAAGATAATATTTGTTCCAAAAATATTTAAGATTATAATGATGTATTTTTACCTTGAAGTGTCTTCCCATTAAGTAAGGTCGCCACTTCTTTAGTGCATGTAGTATTTCCAAAATTTCCTTCTCATAAATAGGTTTTAGTAAATAATTTCCTTTGATTGGATCACTTTCAAAAGAAATGGGTCTTCCTTTTTGCATTAAAAATACACCATTCCATTTCCTAAGGCATCACATTCTACAATAAAGTTTTTTGTAAAGTTTGGCATAGTAAAGATCGGTGATTGGCACCTTTCCTCTTTAATATGTTCAAAAGCCTTAGTTGTTTTTGGAGTCCAAGAAAATTCATCTTTCTTTAGTAATGATGTTAAAGGTGCAGATATTATCCCGTAATTCTTAAAAAACTTATGATAATACCCCGTTAACCCTAGAAATCCTCAAATATTCTTTATGGTTGTAGGAATTTTCCATTCCTTAATGGGTTTAATTTTTTTAGGGTCTACCTTAACACCATCATGAGATAAAATATGACCCAAATATTCCACTTCATATACTCCAAATAAACATTTGGATGTTTTTTTGTATAATTTCTTTTCCTCCAATAGTTTTAGCACATGTCAACTTGTTGAAGATGATCCTTCCAAGACTTTATGTGGATTAGTATATCATCAAAATTGCTAACACAAATTTTCTAAGGAAGTGCTTGAAAATGGAATTCATGAAACCTTCAAATGTGGAAGGTGCATTAGTAAGGCCAATAGGCATGACCAAAAATTTATAATGACCCTCATGAGCTCAGAATTTTATTTTCAGAATGACTTCAGTCTTCATTATGATTTGATGTTATTCTTCCAATAATTAATTAATTAAGGGGATGGGAAATTTATCTTTAATAGTGATATTGTTGAGATCCCTATAATTTGGAATCATATTCCATGATCCGTCCTTATTTTGCACCAATACTAATGGAGAAGAGTAAGAACTTTCATTAGGTTGAATTATACCAGCCTCTAGCATTTATGCAACCATACGTTTGATCTCACTCTTTTCTGAATAAGGATATTTGTAAGGCATGATGTTTGGAGGAACAATTCCTGGAATCAAATGAATAGAATGGTAATGATCACCAATAGGTGAGAGTCCTTTGGGAGTCTTGAACACCTTGGAATGATTGTCCAATACTTTTTGTAGATCTAGAGGAATAGATGATTTTCATGTTTGACCTCAAGTGAGAATAATTGCGTAATTACGTCTTGTTTTACTTTCTTCAAAAGTTTTTTCTTGACATTAGAGCTGATAATATTTCCTGAAATCCCTGTGATACCACATAATTCAACTTCATTTTCTTCCAAAAAAAAAAATTCAAGAAAAGTTCTTGAAAATTAAAAGCTAACGTTCCCAAAGATTGTAACCATTGTACTCTCGGTACAACATCAGCACCACGCATTGGAATGGAGATAATTGGAATATCCAGCACATACTCTCCCTTGCTTAGCTTGATATTATGGCACTTTCTAGAGAAATTTATAGTTCCTCCATTTGAAACCATCACTTGGCACTCTTGTGCTAGGTATAGGAAGAAATTCAATTCCTTGGCCACCTTACAATGAATAAAATTATGGGTACTACCCAAATCAATCAACACTATTACATTTTTTTTCTTGATATGTCTTTCTATATTGAGAGTTTGAGGAGTGGTAATTCCTGCCAATGCATTACAAGATATGGTTATATTCGTTTCTTCTTCCTCTAGGGTTGGTTCCTGGTGTATATCCCCTTCTTTTTAATTTTCATGTTCCTTTTCTTCCTTCTCGTCAAAATCTATGTAAAATAATTTCTTCTCATCACACTTATTACCTTTAGTGTATTTTCTATCACAAATATAGCAAAGTATTTTTCTCTTTTTTCTTCTAATTTTTGTGGCGTTAACCTTGTAGGTTGTTTAAATCTAAGAGTAGCAACACTTCCATCCTTATATTTGTGAGTGGTAGGCTTCCTTGTCGCTGTTATTTTTCTTTCAATTTTTCTTTCCAACACGAATGCCTTCTAGGGAAATTTTTAATAACCCCCCTAAATTTATATGTATAATAAATGGATGAGTCCCCATGATACATAGGAAAAATTTAAGGCGATTTTATTAATAATATAATATGTATATATAATTTTTTTGTCGAATCTCTCACGATAATATATTGTCTTGTAAAATCATGGAAAATCACTAGTACAAAATGGTGAATCACTAAGAAATGCAAGGGTTCTTACAGTCGCTTGGCACCAAGAGGGTATTCATGAAGAAACTGTAAAAGAACTTGAAAACATTGCTAGTGAATCAACATCATAACAACATACTATCTGATTTGATATCATATATAGGCCAAGACTATCCATTTGGGACATTGCTCCACAAATGAGCAAATTGTAGATATATTCACCAAGCACTTGGAAGAGAAAATTGAAACGTTCATAATGATGCTTGGACTCACAAAATTCCTTTGGTTTAATGGAAATGGTTTCATACAAAAAACTCTAAGGTTATTGTATTGTTATTTCACACAATGTAGAGATAGATGAAACAAAGAGTATTCGGGAAGACCAAAAATCCTTCACAAAAAGTAAAACAAATAATCACCTCATATATGTGCAATTTTAAAATAATAAAATAAGAATAAAAAAGTGCAATTATTCCTCAACCTAACAGTGCATAGAACTCATTCCAAAGAGCCATATATAACATTTCAAATTACATGGATATACTTAAAGGACAAAGTATTCAAAGTCCTGGAATTATAATTATTTATAGGGATAAAGATGACACTTATTTTAGCTTTTAAAGTACTATCATCTCATTCCAAATAGGTATATATATATATATCAAATTCCATGGATATGACTTAAAGGACAGAGTATTCAAAGTGCTGGAATTATAATTATTTATAAGGATAAATATTGATACTTATTTTGGATTTTTAATTAAATTTCCAGTTGAAGAAACCACTAACCTTTATCTTCTCAATAATAATAATAAAACAATTTGAATTCAATACCACATATAAATTTACTTAAAGAAATGTTGAATGTTAAAGTAATTACAAACCTCAATTCTCGTTTACAAATATTAAGTTACCAAAGTTCACAAAATGTCTCCAAACCCTTACCAAATTTCTCCTTGCAATTCATAGAATGTCTCCACACCCAACATTTAATGGTATTCCCATTAGCAATGGAAACCTTACTTGAATACTGAAGTGGACGTTTACATACTCTTTATACCTTTTCCACAGTAAGGGGGGTTGAATAGGACCAATCACAAACAACCCACAAATCAAGCTAAATATTCATTTAAATAGTAAATGGTTTGCCAATAATTTCAGTCAATGCCCTTAATTTGAGAAATTATCCTTATTTTAAATAGACATCGCCAAGAGATTAAGCTAAACTTTAGTTACCATCAAAAATTTCAACAAACTGGTATTTTAGTACATTGTCCTATTAATAAACTATCCTAACCTTTAGCAAGTTGGATTGTTACATTATCCCCAAGAAATATGGACATGGTGAGCTACATTAGAATCTCTACATTTTAAAACCATATGAGAAAATTTTGTTATCTGTATGACTTAGATATGGAGTAAATTAGTTCTGTAGAAAAAATACCCTCTTTTTAGTTTCAATTTCAGTATCTATACAACTTGAGCAAGGAGTAAATCATTTTTTAAGAAAAAATACCCTCTTTAATTTTTAATTTCTTATATATACGACTTAAGTATGGAATAAATTAGTTTTATAGTAAAAGTAATCTCTATTTCAATGAAAAATCTGATAGAATATTCGAGCAAAATTTTCACACATGAACAAAGCTTTACCATGACACAAGATCCATGTATGGAGTAATAATTCCTTCGAGAGTTTTTCAAAATTTTGAATTCACCCTAGTCATCAAACATTTGATTGGAATTATGAAGTAATAGAAACTAATAGAAACTCCAAATTAATGTGTTGACATATTCGAACAACTCGATCATAGTTTTCCACAAACCCACTCCACAGATATGACTTCATTCATTTCATTTCATATTTGACACTAACAGAATACTATATGTTAGGAATGAAAATCATGGATATAGGTTCGAAAACTATATATATATATATATATATATATATATATAGTACAAATTTTCATGCAATGTGCCACCCTTACGATTTAAATTAAATACATCAATTAATGTCATACACCACGATGAAGTTTTGAGTTCGTAAAAACTTCTAGAATCATTAGAAATTTATATATTTTTCAAATTCAAACTAAGATAATAAAAATTCAAGAAGGATTTATAAGGAGTATAATACAACTCCCAATTAGACACTCGTGTAATTTGACAAAGGTGTGAGTAAGATTTTAAAGATCCTTGTGTTCCCAAGTAGGTGATGCAGCTTTTAAAATGAGTTCAAAAATGTAATTATTGCAAGTTATTGCCTTGAATAGAAACAAATAAAATAGTCTGCATTTGTGACAGTACTCACCGAAACACAAAATTCCTTTCCTTCATTTTTCAAGATTTACATTTAGTTTCCATAGGTGAGCATAAATAATTCAATTAAAACAAAAAAATCATTGCAACACCACCTAAACATCAAGAAGAAATTGGGACACAATATAAGTAGTGAGGAGCACACAATTACCATTTACTAAATACCTTAGTGGATGACATATGAAATAGGGAGTTCAACAAAGACAAACTTTCTGGAAGCATGTACCTATTAATTTGTTTGTGAAAGGAAACTCACATTAAAATTCAAAACTAAAGGATTTCACTTAAAATAACCCTTTGAAAGAGTCCATGTTAATATTTCCATAAAAAATAACACCTAGTATCCCTGTTAAATTTCTACATATTGAAAATCATGGACATCACACACTCGTCTTAAAAAAACAATAAATTTATACAAATTGAAAATCATGGACATCACACACTTTTTATACTTAAAAAAACATGGAATTCTTGAGGGTTTCCAATATTGTACTCGAATGGAGCAGAAATTAGTCCTAAAAAAATATGCTAAATTGATTAAGGTGAGGAAAAAAATCTCATTATTAATACTTAAATTTATGAGTTTGACATATGTACTACTCTATGGCATAGAAAACAAAGTTCAAAATAATATTTTAATGAAATATTAGGCAGTCATAGGCCATACATACATTTGTACTAAATAATATATTGAGATATCAACCCAATTTCACCAATAGCCAAAGCCATTTATTAGACACAATGATATATACATTGTCCTTGCTACAAATAGCCAAAAAAATAATGTATATTCAGAATGCTTTTATGAAAACCAAACACATATTTTTATTTATGACAATGAGAAAATTGTAAAATAATATACCTTGATTTAGATACAACCTATATGCGTATTGTCTCCTCATCTTTACTTGAAGAAAATTATGTGGAATATTAACTAGCAATAATGATTTGAACATTGTCATTCTTTAATCTGGGAAGGAAAAAAATTAACTCCTTAATATGCCTTGGTAGGTCAGGACTGGCTACTTATGCACCACAACTAAAAGACAACATAGCCTCTGTCCAACTTCAAGAAGTTCATAAAAATTTTGGGCAAATTGATGAAGGGTTCAAAACCTAGTAACAGGGAGTGTAACTTTCAATTCCACAACATAATAAAATGAACTAAACATAGGTTGATTCTTTCTTTCATAGAAATGGAAAAAAAAATTAAAAATCGTCTTGTCTTTATCCCAAGAAAAACCCACCAAAGTTGAGTCTAGAACTCAACAACACTATACCAACAGAAGCCCAATACACCGGGCTTGACTTCCCCTCCTCCTCAATCATCAGGTAAGGATTGTGCACAATAGGCTTGAAATTATATCCCATGAAAGCATATAATGCACGAGTTTCACATTCTTTCATCAAATCAATGGTCCAAAAATACCTAAATGATATTTTTTTCATCATAGAAGAAACAAACACCCAAGTAAAGTAGATATAACAGATCACCCCAATATAATAGTGCTTGAATAGGGTCAGCTTTTTTAAAAATATTTCTCTACGACCATATGTCTGATTTTCTTCTTTGAATGCTTGATTGACCAACCAATAGGAAAAGAAACAACACCACAACAAACAATATCAATAAGAAGAAACAATTGCTTCCATTCAAACAGTCCTTTATAGGCTAGGTCGACATGCCAGGAACATGACTCTGATAATAATGGCAACAACTTCTGAGGAGGGATGACAAGCATGGGCACCCTCTTGTCCTTTCTTCAGATAAGGCCTCAGAAAGGACCAACCCTTAACAATGAGAACAATTAGAGAAAAAAGGATGATACCTTGGAAGAAATTGAAAATATGGAAAGAAAAATCCCAACCATGGGAAGTCCTATTATTTTAATAAAGACCTATCACTCTACCTCACATATAAAAAATCACAACCTTGAAGATCAATGCACCCATTAATAGATGTATCTAGTGGGTAGAAGCCCAAATTTTCACAAATACATATGACCAAACCTGAGCCAAAGTTCCATAAATCACAAAGTACACAAAATAAAATGTTGACATAATTGTTTGACCTGTAGGCAAATAATTTATATTTTTGGATTCTCCCTCTAAATTGTACATTACAAACTTCATAGTCATGGAAACCTAAAGGCCAACTATACAATTCACAAATATAAAAATGTATAGGTTGGGCTCTGAGGGGTGGAATGTCTTGCTAATTTTTTTATTCTTCTATAGCACATCAAATGTGAAGAGACCTGTAATGGGATCTCTATCAAAAATATATTTAATTCCTTCATGCTATAACTATTGTAAAACATGGATCCATGCATCACTTGTGGTAGAAAAAAAAAACTGCATGAGGAGGTTGAATTTATTTTTTAACTGTGAGCTTATAGGAGGCCTTTGTTACATATATTTCTAAATAACCTCTTTTTGTGAAGCCAAATTCATGAAAAATGATTTTAGGGTGGGAATCTAAGTGTATCTCATAGTATTAAATTTCTGTGAGGGGAGAGGGAATGATGCATCCTAATAATTGAATAAAGAAGAAGGTTAAGAAGTATTCCATTCAGAAAATACCCTTAAATTTCCGATTATGCACTATTTTTCTTCATGAAAAATTTGATGTTGTATTTTGAACCTTTTAATGGTGAATTTATGGTTGATTTCAATGTATGGTATGTGAACTCTCAATAGTTGATTCGGCCATTGGTGTGAGCACAAATCCACAACAAAAACATTGATTTTATTAAAAGTAAAAATCAAACCTCGGGGAAGAATTTGTTTCTTCACTTTCGTAAGGTAATAAAGGAATAATATTTATCCTCCTTCCATTAACTACGGTTGCATTCAAATATTTTTAAAATGATTTTTGCAGATATATTTCGATGAGGTTCCTCTTCAAATTCAAGGGATTTTCACATACTTTTTGCCTCTTTTACGGCGGCAGTGTAATATTCTTCATATATAAGATTCAACACAAATTTCACTTGAAATAATATATTTTCTGTTATGATGACTATATAAGCTTTGATGTTACAAATTCATCTAGTCATGGCATAATTCGACTTGTCGGCTTTTCCACCCACAATAGCCTCAAATGGATGAGCCTTATAATAACTCCCATAAACCCAACAAGATGATCACATCCCTCCTTTGTAGTGGTCACACGTATAAGAAATACATTATAGATGAAGGAAACGTTCCACTGCCCTAATATGCAAATACATGAGAACTTGAGAGGCCCTAGCACTCACCCATGAGAGATTCTTGCAATAGTGTATCTATAAGGCCCTTTTTTACAATCACATAAGACACCCTCCTTCCAACGATCCATGTCCACTGCTAAAGAGAATCCTATATGCACAAGATACCAGATATTCAAACTTATATCTTCAATTTATCCAAATTACTCCATCAACGTATTCTTCACTTTAGCGTCAAATAGTTGGAGAGATTCACCTACTAGAAAAATAGTTTTAGACGCCTGACAATTTCTCCTATACCTCACTAATTAGTAGGTGATAGCTCCTCCAAAAATTGATCACTTATTGTAGGAAATCTTCAATCAAGGTATTTATCTTGATTATCAAGTTCTTTGAGGGCAGCACATTCTCTTGGACACTCATATTTGTAACATTTTATATCTTAGATGAAGAATTGACCCTCTAGATCATTGACCCTGAAGTTGGATATGCCTTTTAGCATACGAGTTGAACTCATGCTCCCACTACATACTCTTTACGATGTACCTTGAACTCCATTGGACCTATTTGTGGTCATTTTGTTCTTGGGCTACATCTTTGAATCCCACCACACGCTCTCTAGGGAGCTTGACAGAGCAACTTGCTAGAGTTAGAGGAAAGGTTGCATTCCAACATGAGCACCATACTAATAATCACATATTTATAGTCTAGGCCAAAATTTGGGAATCCAAAATTTCTCTAGAAAGTTTACTATTGTTTTGTAGAGTTTCAAAAAGGCTTTTGACTCGGGTCCCCATAGAGGTTTTATTCCACATACTTTCAAGATATTGGCATCTCGAAACCATTTTGTGCCTTATGAATTTTATATGATTCAATCATGATAATATATGCACCAACACAAGGGCTATAAGAATTTTATCCTACGTATCATTAAGGGTAAAACAAGGTTTTGTAATTATACATTTTTAGATGATCATGTTGTATAGTTTTTTATGGTCATAAGAAAAATATATACATTTGAGTGTTCGGATAGACATCATGAATATACATTATTTTTGGTTGTGCACATCCAAATAGTGTAGGGGATAGTTGGATTATATTATATTTTGATTTTTGTAGATGATGTGGCCCTTCTAGTCTCATCCCCAGACAAACTGCAAAGACATCTCAATGCCCTAGCCCTTTTCCATGACCTTCATCATTTGACAGTCAACCTAGGTAGAAAAAAGAGTCATCATCTTCAACGTGTTGAACAAAACCCTCCTTGATCACCATTTATTTCTCAAAGGAGAGGAGATCGATATCACCAACTCATATACTTATCTAGGGGTACTATTCACAAGACCTTACTTTAGTTTGCAACATGCACTTTTTCCGTAACTCAATAAGGGCTATGGGTCCATGGCCCTTCTTGAGAGGCATTATTTTTAAATCTTTTTCAGGACATATCTATGAATATGTCACTCATATACACTCTTTCCCAACCCACAGTTCTAAATGGTTCCAAGGTTTCGGGACCTAGTTTACTAGAGTCTAATTGGTCTTCAACTAAGAGTATATATCATCCTCCTCCTTTGCATTATTCAATGCAAGTACCCAATTCCTCAACCCATCATCCTTATATAGATTGCAGCTCATCCCTTCCTACTTGAGACAATTTTTGGTCTCATCTCTCTTCTACACTATGTCAAAAAATCCATTGGTACAACAAACAGACATGACCAGTATCCATACTTGGCATGTTTCTCATCAGATTCCATTGAAACAAATGCTCCTTTTTCTTGATCTCCTTGCTTCAATTAGTATTATGATGGACCAAATTCCTCCATTCAAATAATCCCTATTTGCATCCGACCATCTTTACCAACCCAAAAAATGAAAAAATCATTGGTGATATATATAGGAAATATGTATGGATTCCGGTTGAATAAAAGGTGGATCACATATGAATATTCCTTTCTATACTAAACATGTAATGGTGATGAGATATGGACTTATTGTTAGGTACAATTACATGCTTCACAGCTGATGCACACCATTTGACTATGTACGGGCAATTCAAAGTTGGCTCTCATAGACTAAAAATTGAGACTAACCACCAAATTGACCGAAATTGGACCCAATAGTGAGGTTTCTCAATACAAGGTGGGATAATGGAAATATACAAGTGAGATGAAACCACCACCATCTAGAGAAATACTGATATGATAGAAAATTGCTAGTAAGAGTTTCTCTTAGCCTCTGGATGGTGTTATGGAATTTCATTTCAATGGTTATAGTCTCAAGGCATTCTATGTGCATAACATTCCTTTGTTTTGGCTTCTAGATGTTATCTGGGTGTTTTTTTTCGATGCTATTGCCCCACATTTTGGCTTCAGTATTAAAGCTCTTCTTGCTTAGAGTTTCAGTGAATTATTGTATGTTGGTGTTTCAAGAAAATTCTTGTGGGGGTATGGTTGTTTGGTTTTATTTGGATTTGGTCCTTCAAGTTTATTTGGTTACAAAAATTTCTGGATCTTAGACTCCCTAGTAGTGTTTTTTCGTTTGCATTTTAGTGTGTTTTTTTCCTATATCTTCAATTCAGGGTCCTAAATGGAAGTTTGAAGCCCTTAAGAACTCTTGGTTGACAACATTTTTTCTTTATGCCTATAATATCCATGGATTAGAGAAGCCCAAGAAGTCCAAGAATTTATTTGATAAAATCCATTGAATGTAGAGAACTTCCCTGTACAGTAGCATATTTCACAAAAGTATATGAAAACTACCATTAGTGCATTTTCTCAATTTCCATAATTAGAACACTAATCCAATAAAAAAATAAATTGATTCCCTGGAGGAAGAATGCAATATATATAGAAATAAGCCATTAATCTCGAGAAAGGATCTCATTCTCATGGAAATCATAGGATATCAACAAATTTGATTCAAGCAAATTCCATAATTCAAGGAAGATAGAGTTCACCAAATAATAGAAGACATGGATCTTGGAAATCAAGACTCTTCCTTCAAACATTGGGCTGAGAGAAGCTAGCAGTTGTCATGTCTTTCATAAAATTTTATGGTCAGTAAAGTAATTTGAATACCAGTTGTTCTATTAAGGTTGTATACCTATAAAAAAAAATGGGATGTATAAACTATTAATATTTGCAAACTCAGTTTTGGAATTTAAAAGTTGTCCATTTTGTTCAGAAACTCGGGCCAACAGTATTATATATATGTACTTTCTATTTAGCTTTGCTACAAACATCATAATAAAAATTCCCAACTTTATTTAAAAAAAAGTAGGGAATCCTTGATATGGTATTGCCTCATTTCTCTAATATAAAATCAAGTAAATCCTATCATATTAGCATAACAAAAATCCCTAATCTTGGCTTGGAAAATAACAAATAATAGTTCACAAGAAAATTTTCTCTGCAAATTATTCATACTTAATCAAATCTTTAATCTATCAACAATTCCAATCAAAATAATTAAAATGATATTGATTTGTATGAGAAAGAGAGAGAGAGAGAGAGATTTTAGTACTACTTTATGAAAAATTTAAGGAGACTTGCGAAAAAAATTAGTTGCAATTGTAAAATGAGATTAAAAAAAACAAATAAATTCCATACCAAAGAAACCTCATCTTTGAAGTCCTCCATGTCAAAGTTCCAAGCAATGAACCCTCACTTGTACTCATTCTAAATAGTAAATTGATGTAAAAATCAATAAAAATGAACAAGTTGCATGAATAATTAAATTTTAACTATAATCATATCAAAAAGTGACCAATCACTAGGCTACTAGTTGATTGGGCTCCTAATATATAGAGTGTTCAATCCTTGTGTACTCCAAATTTCAAAATATAATCTTTTTAGCACAAACTGTTCCTTAGGCCATTGTCCAAGCCAAATTTAGCACTCATCCCTTACACAAGATGGGAAATATACCCCCAAGATTTGTTCTTACAAAAGAATTTCCTCCATGGGCCACTCAAGGCACATGTAGTGTTGGTTCATAAAGACTTCTTCACTTACCAGTGCATCAACATCTATTGAGCACCTCCCTCCTTCATGTATTCTCTAGATTCCCCTAACCACATCCACCCTTGCAAAAAAAGAGATCAATAGGGTAGTTGAAGGTTGCAATAGAAGGTGGACTTGTTCTCTGTCTCATTTACATTCAAGATCATTAGTCACATGTCTAATTCCACTTTTCCATTTGATGGTTTTCTCTCACTAGTGAAACATCAATTTTGATTGGCACATATCGTGGATGGAGAGGATTTGACAATTTTGAGGTTTGAAAGAGAGTACGATTGAGGGTAATGATGCATTGATTTAGCTCTCAACTTCAATATGCATATAAAGCTCCAATTATCAAGGCATTTGAATGAAAACAATAGGCTTGAAACATGAGTTAAGTTTCACTTCTATAACCACACAAAAGAACAAAAAATATCATAAAAATTTATGGAAGGAAATGAGTAAGGACCTTTTGTTCCACTAGAATTGGTGAAATGGTAAGCTTTTGGTGAAACCAACATTATAATCTCCTTAGTGTTATGATCAACTTCCACTATTCTTCCCAGGTCAGTAAACTCAACTCCGCCTTAGCATCAAAAGTGTAATTGCATAAAAGGAATATCGGTCTCATGCCAATAGGTCTCCTACGATGAATGCATAGGAACAATTACTTCAGAACATTACATTTCACTTATATACCCAAGGATTATTTCCCTTTCCAAATATAAATAATTATTTTCCATGAAAATATATAATAATACAAATATTTTACTATATTGTAAAAGGTGAATATGCCAAAATCATGCCACAAAGTGAAAGGGAAATAAAATATATTTCCTCAAACCACCAAATATATAAAGAAAACAATAATAATTATAATAATAAAACTAGATCTATCGAACTATACATGTTATGAGAACCTTAAGCATTCGAGGACTAAAAAAATCTTTGACCAAAACAAACCAAAAAATTCAAACTCAACAAAATCCTCTAAACACAAGCAACAAAAGAAATACTAAATTTTCTAAGATATTAGAGCTAGACATAAACACAATTTTATGTACTTGAATAAGCCCATTGTTTCTTATTGTTAGACTTCTTAAATGATTTATTTATCATTTAATACAAGGAAACTATCTACATGAAAATAAATAGGTCCCAACTTCATCAAATCTGAATTCATTTCCAGTCAAAGATAAAAGCGAGCTTCATTTCTAGTACCAATATAAAATCACACACTTTATAAATTTTAACACCTAACCACTTACACCCCTCATATAATCCTTTTCATAGCCCAATAAAAATACATCCCTGACAAAAATTGAAAATTTGAAAAATATAACATGATCATGTAAGACACTAAATACTAAACCTTAGTTTTGATAGCATTTATATGGCAAAAGTAGGTGTGATTCGATACAACCTTCATGCAACAAACAAAAATCACTAACTCCTTTTTGGAACGTATTGAATGCCACATTATTATGTCAAATAGTGTCTTACACTTGAGTTGCTAGTGTTGTAAAAATTAACCATTGCTCACTACTGTTAGGTCCCTATATTACTAGTATAGTCCCTCATTGTTGTTAGTTTAACCCCCTTATTGTTATTATTGTACCCCTGTAACCCCCATATTGTTATTATTGTGCCCTTATTCTTGTTATTATTGTTATTAGGTTGGCTAGGATTACATTGTGGCCCCATGGACTCCTATGTATAGAAATAAGGGTTTTGTAGTGTTTGAATCATCGAAATTGTTCATTCATGTAATGTATTGGGGGATTCCCCTCGAAGTGGCTTATTTCTAAGGCGTTGATATCTCTTTTCTTCTATTTTTGGAGCTGGTTTCATAACATTTGGTATCAGAGCTTTGGATTCTATGGTTTTCGTTGCTCCAAACTGGTCATCGTGGAATTTGTGCTATAATTTTTTTTCTATGAAGGTTTAGAAATTGAAATTTTTAAATTGCAAAGCCAAAATCCTGAGGACAATCTTCACAAAATTTTAGGCAGTTGAAACATTTTCCGGATATATGATCTATGGAAGTTAGGGCTTTTCTCTGGTTAACCTAAACAGGTCATCACAACATTTTCTCTATAACATTTTCTACGAAGATTTAAGCTAAAATTTTTTAAGTGAAGAAAAAATCTGAACATCGTCATAGAATTTTGAAGCAAGGTTCGCAATATTTTCAGAGATATGATCTATGGAAGTGAGGTCTTTTTCAGGCTCCCGAATTTCATCTCAAAGAGGTTATCATTGGAAAATATTCATAACTCTCTCTCTGAGCATCGGATTGGACTGCTATGAAAGGGGACCACAAGTACACAGACTGTAGTTTCTTGTCTATCAATTTCAAAGCCAAAGGAGGAAACAATAACACGCGGCAAGTCGTACAAGTTTGATGTACTGAACCAATGCATAATTGGGTCATTGTGGGAAATTTGACATCAATTTTCCTTGAAGAATCCAAATGAAATCAGACTTGTGACATTTGAAAGAAGCTTCACAGGGCTACTACATGGAAACATTTCGGATATTTAGGTTGTGCAATTATAGATATAATTCAATTTCAATATAGAGATCCTCAAAAGCAAGTAAAAGGTGTGTATTTTTTTCTCAAATTGCATAAGTCTTGTTTGAAGAATCAAGTTGAATTGATTCTAAGGGCATATTGTAGAATATATACTCAGTGTGGATTCTAAAATGACCCCTAAAAATAATTTCTGTCCAAGCCTTTAGAAGGCTCTCTTAATAACTCATGAATACAAAGAATGGCAACATGACATATCAAAATTACGAGAAAGTGAACAAATTTCTCTCTACTTAAGAAACAACAAAAAATGACATGGAAGTTTTGAAGAAAGGGTGGAAACTAAGATGGATGGTTTTGAAGAAAAGACGTGGAATCTAAGATGGATGGATTTAGAAGAATGGCATGAGATATAACTATATATATCACATGGAATATGGCATGGAATCTAAGATGGATGACATGGAAGCTAATATTGATGAGAAAATGGAAAACATGAAGAATGATCTAAAAGAAAACATGGAAGGTTTAACAAAGTTGATACAAGAAATGTTTCCTAATGGTGAACATATAGTAGTGGAAACTCATGATGAGAACCAAATAACCGTTAATCGTGATTTCATAAACTCTAATGTTAGTGGGAAGAATGACCATACTCCAAAAATGGATATGAGGAAGTTTGATGGAAAGGATCATGTAACATGGATACTACAGATGGAGAAATATTTTGATCTCCATAATATGCAAAACACACAAAAGGTACGCATTGCAACTATACATTTAGAACAAAATACATTTGTATGGTATCAATGGCTTTTCTCCCATAAAAAAATTGTCACTTGGTCATTTTGCAGAAATGATAACGTGTGAAGGGATGCAAAAGGCAACACCTTCTTTAGCCAATTGAGAAATCTCCAGACAAAAGGGTTTAGTGGGGGAGCATGACAGGGACTTCCAAAATTGAATATAAGGTCTTGATTTTCCAAAGGAACACGGGTGGAAGTCTATTCACAGACACTTTAAAGGATAACATCAACATGAAGTTTGCGTTTTGGAACTTTTGGTTAGTAGGAAGGCATTCGGGTTAGCGAAGAGAAAAATTGAATGTAAAATTATGGCGACAGGAAATACATACTTCTATAAAGAGGAAGTGTTGCTACTCCTAGATTTCCACAACCTACAAGGTTAGCTTTAACAATTGGAAGAAAAAGAGAAAAATGAAACTTTCTGAGTTGTGCTAGGAAATACACTAAAGGTCATAAGTGTCTTTGAGAGAGATTATTTTACATAGATTAGAAGAGGAAGAAGAAAATGAACCAGAAGACAATAGCACTTAGGGAACCAACCTAGAAAGAGGAAGAATAGGTTGTCATAATATGTAACGCATTGTGAGGTATACTCTCAAACTCTTTCCAAAGATGAAAGGACATATCAAGAAAAAAAAGGTAATAGTGTTGATTGATTCTAGTAGTACCCATAATTTATTCATTTATGAGTGGCCAAAGGAATTTAATTTTTTCCTATGCCAATGATATTGAAGTGATGGTTGCAAATGGAGGAAATATAAATTTCTCTGGAAAATGCCATAATATCAAGCTAACCATGGGGGAATATGTATTGAATAGTCCAATTCTTTCCATTCCTATGAGAGGTGATGACGTTGTACTAGGAGTACAATGGTTACAATCTTTGGGGATGGTAGCTTTTAATTTTCAAGAAATTTTCTTGAAATTATTTTTAGAAGGAAAGTAATTCATGTTGTGATTCAACAAGATGATGTGCTTAGTGAAAAGATTTGCCATTGCTTAGAAAATTTGGGCAGTAGGCTATTTTTGGCACAAGTCTATTTTTAGACTATGTCTATTTTTAGACATGGTGATCATATTTCGAAGTTGCGAGGTACTATTTGGCAAGATGGTTGATCAAATTGGAAAAATAGATGAAATTATTTTTAAAACATTGGGCGAAGTCTATTTATAGATGCGTTAGATCTAAAAATAGAAGTTTCGATTATTATTAGCTCTTAATAATAAACCTACAGTAAACAACATTATATGGGCACTGTAGTTTTTAGTGCACAGATTTGGAAAATCAGTGGGATGAAGGAATTACACAATTCCTAGGTTTACTGGTGGTTCATGCATGGAGGACTTAGTAGAAATGAAGTGGAAAAGCGATGACAGAGTTGGAAGAGTAGCTCATGGAGTTGCATTCAGTTTAACTTAGTTATAATTAGTTGAGCTAGTTGTATCTAATGTAACTGAATGATACACTAGTGAACAATACAAAAGTTAACTACAGTACATTTCAGTTCCAGTGGAGACTTGGTGGAGAGATGGGTGAATGGGCAAGATGAACTATCTGTTGTGACTATAGTGATGCATTAATTTCACCACACACACATTGAAGTTTCCAATGAGTATTGCGCAGTCATGGAAAGGAATTAGTCGAATTCGTCGAGCTATTCTTCGGCGAGAGTTAGGCATTGGGCTCAGAAGCTAACACAGGCAGTCATCGGTGCATGGATTTGCAAATTTATTCTATGTTAGTGTGTGACGATTGAGATTTATCTTGAGAGCTTGATGTACTAACTTTCAATGTACATGATATCCATGATACATAATATATGATATTTGGGGTTTTCGGCTTAACAGGGCTTTCGTTAGCTTATTTGTGTTATGTGCGATTTTATTTATTTATGCTTCACATGTGTTTTAAATTCATTTCATAAAGATTAACGAGTGGAATGATTCTATATTTTGCAAGAAGTTAAATATTGTGAGATCGGGGAATCTAGATGTATGCATGTATGCATACTAATTTCTACATGGTATCAGAGTAGTGTTAATTATTGGAGATTGAAATTGTGAAGAGTTGTTGGTTGTGTTGGTGAACAATTAAATTTACTTTCTGAAAATTCTTGGTAGAAGTTGAGTATACATTGAAATGTCTTTCAATGGGTTGCGATTGGAGTATGCCCTTGATGGGAGCTTGAATTACCTGGAAGGATAGGATGGAGGCGGTCTTGGAGGATAATGGATGAAGGAGTTCATAGATAGCGATGTTCCTAAGTCGGGATCTAGCGATGCAGCATTACTTGATGTGGAAAAAGAAGATAGCAAAGACAAGAAGAATTTTTTGGAAGGTATGAAGGACCATATTGTGTCTAGCCTTCATGGAAGCCACTCCATTCTTAATGTGGAAGGCTTTGATAGATCATTCCATGATGACCGGAAGTTGGTGCTTAAGGCAATGAGAAAAATAAAAATGGAGAAGGGTGTATTCCAAAATGCCTCCACAGTTTGTCCTTATCAATGATGAAATCGAAAGTTTGGGGGTTACTATTGATGATGAAGACTTGGTGAGCTTGGCTCTCCTTGGGCTTCCAAAGATTTGACATAGCTATGAAGACTTTGTCAATGGATAGGAGAAATTCTTTGGGATGGGAGCGACTTTGGTTGGATCTTATGCGGGAAGGAGATAAGGCGGGGTACCAGGATGAAAACCTTCATCGAAGGAATGAAGATGAAGAAAATTGATATAGCTGACACCTTAAAAGCGAGAAGAAAGGAAGGAAAGAAATTTCCTTCATAATCTGAAGCTAAAGGAAAGAAGTAGGATTTGTGCAGGTGAAGTGTTTTCCCTGTCACAAACATGGGCATTTCGCCATTAACTTCCCACAGAAGAAGAACAAGAAGGTTGCTAGAGTTGTAGCTAGAGAGGCCTTAGCCTCGCAATTTGAAATTGATTTATCTTTTATCACATGCTTGGTTTCAAGCTATATGGGATCGGTGTGGTATCTTGATAGTGGTGCGTCCTTCCATACGATGGGAGACAAGGAGTTGTTTAGTGACTTGGAGGATAAGGATATCTAGATGCATATAGATATGGGCGACGATGGTCGATACAGTGTGACCAAAATTGGGACCATTATATTTCAGAGGGTCCGGCAATCCATTCTTGTTGAAGGATGCTATGCATGTTCCGGGTCGAAGAGATAACTTGGTCTCGGTCGCAATTTTGGAAAACAAGGTTATGATGTTGTTTTCATTGAGGAAAAGTAACTGTGACATAAAATAAGGTCAAACTAAAGTAGGGTTCAAATTAAGAATATCTACAAGGTAGGAGGTAGGTAAGCTACACTCTAATCATGGGCAAAGCGAAGAATTGGTGAGCCGGAATGAGGGCGAATTATGCTTGTACAGGATATTGAGCCATATTCACCCGTAGCACTTTAGATATTTTCCGCGTGAATTCTGCTAGACTTCCCTAAAGGTACTATTTACGATAAGATCGATACAGGGATGTAGTATGGTGCGTTTGTGATGACCACCTGCGATGAGAAGGAGAACCATGCTTTGGTTATCAAATTCATACCATCATCTGGACCTTTCTCGATTCTTCAATAGAAAAACATAGGTATTATGTTATGACACGATGACTATTCTCATATATGTTGGATCTTCTTCATGTAGAAGAAGGCGAAACGTTCTCAAAGTTTTGTGAGTTCAAATAATTGGTGGAGAAGGTGAGGGGAAGCGAGTAAGCTCTGAGTGATAATGGTGGTGAATACATCTCGGGCGAATTCAAATACTTATGTATGAAGAATTTAGAAGAGAACTCATAGTGCCTCATAACCCATAGCAGAATGGGGTCATGAAGAGGAAGAACAGAACAATCATGGGTGTTGCACAAGCTATGCTTGAGAGGGAGCTAGACTTGCATGCAGTTAAGGAGCTGATTGTTCCAAACGATGAGCCTTTGGATGTGGATCAGAAAGAAGAGGAGATTCATGGAGTGGAGGAGTCCACTCATGGAGGATCAAACATCAGAAAAGGTAGAAAGCGGACCACAGAAGATGAGGAGCTAAGGCGGTGCGACCTGAGTGTAGGAGTCCCTACATCTCGCGCGAACATAGACGGTCACCTAGCAGGTTCTGGATATATGGGTCTTATGAGAAAGTGTATCATAGCCAGAACCATCTTCTTTTGAAGAAACGGTGTAGGAGCCCACATGGGTAGATGCCATGGTGGGAGTATGTCTCCATTGTCGGAAACAAATGCTTGGGAGATTGTTCAAGGCTTGTGGTAAAATCGGATGTATGAATAAAGATGGATCTACAAGGTAAAGAAAGTTTCTAATGGGAGCATTGAGAAGTATAAGGCAAGATTTGTTGCACAAGAATCTCTCACGAGATTGAGGGAATTGATTATGAGTAAACCTTTTGCACGTGCACAATATTCTTCCATAGGGACCACCCTCTCTCTCTTCAGTGCGGATGGGTTGGCACATTCATCGGATGGATGTGGTTTCTTGTGTTTCCTTAATGGGATCATTGAGGAAGAGATGTAAATTGAGCATCTTTCGACAGGATTTGAGATCACTGACTTGAGTCGCATGTGTGCGAGGGCTCAAAAGAGCGTTGTATGCGTTGAAGCAAGCACCATGTGGTTGGTCCACTCATATCGACAATTATTCCATTGGACTTGGCTTCACCAAGAGTGAGGCGGATGAAAACCTGACCAAATTATGGTGGAGGGTAACCTTTTAATCATTGTTCTTTATGTCGATGATTTAATACTAACGTGATGAGCAGAAGTTGATCCTACATCCTGCGAGGCGAGATCTTCTTGCAAAGGAGTTTGAGATGAAGGATTTGGGCCTCTTGTCATTGACTGCTAGGAGTTGGAAATATGGCAATGGGAAGGTGAATTGTTTGTGTCTCAAAGGAGAGAGCATGCCGGGGAGATGCGGAGAAGTTTTGTCACATGCAAATTTTGCAAAGCCTATCGACACTCCTCTTCCAGTGATTCAGGAAAGAGGATGCTACATTGAAAGCTGAGAGGTAGTGGAAGCCACTATTTATCGATATTTGGTGGGTCTCTCTCATGTATTTAGTTAATGCAAGATCTGGACATATGCTCTGCGGTGAACCAAACTTTCATAAGTGAGTGGTTAAGCCTGCAAGATCTTTTGGAAGGCGAGCAAGCATGTCCTAAAGATATATCTCAGCACATCTAAAGTATGGTTTATAGATGCATGACAAAATGAATCGGGTGAAGTTGCATGGCTTCGCGAGATGCGTGGGCGAGGCGGCCCAACGAGACATAAAAAGAAACACATCGGGAGGGATTTTCGGTGTCAGATCTATGGCCAGAGTTTCTTGGTACATCGAGGGAAACAGATCCGCGGCACTCAGTTCGGTGGAAGCGAGAATACATGACGTAGTCGAGAGCAAATGCACGTGCTATACTGGATGATGAGATGCATTTGGCTTGTTCGGTTCACATTTAGATCCTACGGTGATACATTGTGATAATCGGAGTTGCATTAAACTCTCGGTTAGTCCTGTAGCTTTCACGATAGATCTAAAAATATTGATATCCGGTATCATCATATTAGAGATTGTGTGCGTAGCGGAAAGATCATGTTCGCTTCATTACATTCCTACGGAAGATCGAAAGGAATGTAGATATTCTGACGAAGGCGCTCACCGAGGAGAAAATTTGAATGCCACTGAGGACGGGATCGGGTGAAAGCGAATAATCCCTATCTTGTTGAGAGGGAATGTTGAGATTCAACAAGATGATGAGCTTAGTGAAAAGAGACGCCTTCACTAAGTGGGCCGCAGCTATTTTGGCTTTCTAGTGTATCTGTTTTGAGCATGTCTATTTTTAGACATGGTGATCATATTTCAGAAGTTACTTGAGGATGCTATTTGTGAATGGTTTGATCAAGTTGGAAAAATAGATGAAATTCTATTTTTTAGAATATTGGGCGAGGCCTGTTTATAGATGCGTCGAGTCTAAAAATAGAAGTGTCGATTATTATTAGCTCTTAATAATAATCGACAATATACAACAACTTATTCTCTGTGAGCAGCAGCTCGAGTGCCACGTTGGCAAAATCGAGTGGGCTGAAAGAGAGTACGCAATTCCTAGGGTTTGCTAGTGGATTTCATGCATGAGAGGACTCGGTTAGAGCTAAGGTGGCAAGGTTATGACAGAGTTGGAAGAGTAGCTCATGGATTTGTATTTCAATTTAACTTCCGGTTAAGAACTACGTTGAGCTAGTTGTATCTAGTGTATGCTGAATGATACACTGGTGAAATCTTGGAGTGAATTAATTATTTAATTAATTCACAAATAATAAACTCATTAATCGGCTGAACAATACGAGCGGTTAACTACGGTGCATGTCGAGTTCGAGAGTGAGATGCAATGGAGAGATAGGTGAGAAGGGCAAGATGGACTATGCATATTGTGACTATAGTGATGCATTGATTGCACCACACACGCATTGGAGTTTCTAATGAGGTTTGCCTGGAGATCGAGGAAAGGGTAATTCATATTCATTCTGATCTGTTCTTTGAGCGGGTGTGCACGGTGGAGGCGAGCTTTGCTAGGAGGCAGAGATCGGTGCATGGATTTACTTGAGTCTTCTATGCTAGTGTGTGACGATTGATTGTACTAAGAGATTCATGTACTAAGCTTTGTATCTCGTATTACATGATCTCCATGATACATAATATATGATAGTTTGGGTTTTCAACTTCGGGCTTTCTTTTTCGCACAAGCTGTGTTATGTGCGATTGTTGTTATGCTTCACATGTGTTTGCAATTAATTTTCACGTAAAATATTAACGATTGGAATGATTACGTATCAAAGAAAGTTAAATATTGTGAGATCAGGGGAATATGGATGTATGCATGCTTAGTGTATACTAATTTCTACAAGTCGAATTATGGGGTATTTTAGGGAAATTGGGAAAGATAATAAAGCTTCCAAAGAGTCATGAAAAAATCTTCTAAAGAGAACAACTGAGGCATAATTGCAGAATTATGCTCACTAGGGAGTTCCAACATCAAAATCATCTATTTCTACTGAGGTCTCTAAAAAGTCTTGGACAATCATTCCAAAGGTTTTTGGAAACTACCGCAAAGGACTCCCACCTATTCGTGATCATGATCATGCTATTCATTTGATTCTAGGGAGGCCATCTCCTGCAAACATGTCGGGCCTTATAGATATACCTATCTCCCAAAAGAAGCGAAATTTAGCGTATGATTGCATAAATGTTAAGAAATGTTGGTATAATTCAAACCTAGTCAAAATTACGCTCTCTGCTCTTGCGAGTATTATGGTACATAGAGAAGGATGGATCATGGTGCATGTGTCCATATTATAGGGGAGCTCAAATAGGCTCACCATTAAAGATAAATTTTCCATTCCTTGTGCTTGATGAATTATTGGATGGATTACATGGAGCAAATTTATTTTAGCAAGTTGGATCTTCAGTTGGATATCGTCGAAATTAGAAACAAGACTAAAGATATTCGAAAACATCATTTCAAACTCATGAGGCTCTTTATGAATTTTTGGTGCATGCCTATTTGGCCTTACCAGCTGCACGTTCTACATTTTCAAGGGTTCGTTTGAATTCCATTTTCAAACCCTTTCAGCTGATAAAATTTGTGCTAGTATTTTTTGAGTGATATACTAATCTACGCAGTCTTGGAAGGATCATGTTCAACATGTTGACGGGGGTGCTCAAACTATTGTAGGAGAAACAGTGCTATATGCAAAAAACATCCAAATGTTTCTTTTGAGTACAAGGGGTGGAATATGCAGGGTCATATTGTATCTCACGTGTTAAGAGTAGGCGACAAAATTAAAGCCATTAAAGAAATGGAAAGTCCACAAACATAAAGCAGTTGCGAGGATTTTTCTCGGGTTAACGAGGTATGTCGCATGTTTGTTAAGAATTATGGGAGAATAAACGGCCACCTCTAACAAAATTGTGAAGAAAGATGCATTTCTCATGGACTCTCGAAAGCAACTAAGGCCTTTGAACATCTTAAGAGAGTCCAATGTGCCTTTACTCACACGAGTCTTAGCTTTGCCAAACTTCACAAAAACCTTTATTGTGAGAATGTGATGCCTCGGGAAAATGGAGATTGATGCCATTTTAATGTCACGAAAGGACGACCCATTTGCTTTTGAAAGTCGTCGATCAAAGGAAAAGTATTTACGGAAGAGCTATTTATGAGAAAGGAAATGTTCGCAAATCTTTGCATGCACTAAAGAAATAGCGAACTTACCCTAATGGGAAGACACTTCAAGGTAAAAAGCTAAGTCATGATAGTCTTAAACGCTTGCTTTTTGGAACAAAGACTCTGTTCGGAAGAGCTGGCGAGTGGGTCACAAAGATGTTGGGTTTATGACTGAAATCATCTAGAAAAAGGGGAAGCTAAATGTTGCGCATATGCACTCTCATGGAAATGAAAACTGAAGATGTGGAGGCATTGCTTTGTGCCATTTCTATTATCTAACCAGATTGGATAACCGAAGCAAGGGATGAATGGAAAGAGAAGGAGGAAGAAGTGTGGACATTCATTCAAAAGTTGCAACAAGATATGTAGTACATACGATACATTTAGTTGGAAAAATGATTCCTTATGGTACAATGATCGCTTATATATTTGTAAATAAATTCCCAACTAAAACATATTCTTTTGGAATTGCACACTTCTCCTTTAGGAGGACACTCGAGGATTTTTAAAAAGCTTGCCGACGGGAGTGAAGAGACAGAATGGGATGCCCTTAAATCTGATATTCAAAATTTTGTGGTGGAATGTTTGATTTTTCAAGCAGAAATAAAGTTGAGACAATTAAGACCCCGGGTCTTCTGCAACCTTTATCCATTCCAGAGTCGATGTTTGGGAGGAGATTTGCAATGGATTTTATCACCGGGTTTACCTATGTCCAAAGGAAAAGAGTGTCATCCGTGGTGGTGATGTTGATAAACTTACCAAGTATGCACACTTGCGTGCATCATCTCATCCATTTCTGTGAGAAATAATATTGCTACTACATTTATGGACATAATTCAAAAAGCTACATGGAAACCCGTTATTGTGACGAGCGAAAGAAAAGATCCCATTTTACCTGGACATTTTTGGATGGAGTTATTTTTCTTGTTTGGAGTACTCAATTAGCTCATAGTTTCATCTTATCATCCTCAATCCGATGGTCAAACTCAGATAGTAAATAAATTTTTTGAAGGATATCTTCGTTGTTTTGTATCTGATAAACAAACACAATGGGTCAAGTGGTTACCTCTCGGTGAATGGTGGTATAAAACATCCTTCCATACTGCAACGAAAATTACCCTATTTATGGCACTTTATGTATATCATCCATTTTCCATCACATCATTTTTAAGGGAAAATTCGAAGGTTCGCGAGTGGAAGATCACATCGCAGCATCAACCAAAATTTGCGCGTCTCTTAAAGGAATCGCTTGAATTTCGCACAAAATCGAAATGAAACAACAGAAAGCGAGATCAACATCTCGGCGGAGAGAGATCTCGATGTAAGGAGACGTATTTTTCCGGCTCACAACCATACAAAAAATTTCCCTCATGCAAGCTAATAAGGATAATAAATTATCGACCAAAGTACTATGGTCCCTTCTGAAGGTGTTGCAGAGTATTGGTATTATGGCATACAAATTTGAGCTTCGCTGCTTCTTCATGAGTGCATCCGATTTTCCATGTTTCATGCTTAAAGAAGGTTTATAGGCGAAAAATATTCCGGTTCAAACAATATTGCTAGAACTTTGATGAGGAAGGAAAAATCATGTGGATCTGGAGAGCGGTCACGAAACAAGAACTCAACAACTATGAAATCGATCAATTTCGAAAGTATCTCATCAGGTGGAAAGAATTTACCCGCTAAAGATTCTACATGGGAGGATGATAATTTTGAATACGGAAAGCACCCAGAGCTACTCGAGCATTGAGGACAACACTTTTTGGTAGGAGAGGGGCATTTTGGGTCCCTATATGGCTAGTATAGTCCCTTATTATTGCTAGTGTAGCTTATTGTTATTATTGTACCCCTGTAGCATGTGTTATTATTGTGCCCTCAAATTATTATTTGTTTAGGTTGGCTAGGATTACATTGTAGCATGGAATCCTATATATAGAAAAGGAGGTTTTTGTTTAATTTGTATCTTTTGTAGAGGTAAATCCTCATCCCGGACAAGGCAATCTACTAGCCTAGATCGGGTCTAGCAACAATGTACATAAGGCAGGCTCTAATTACAAGAAACCAAATTGCGAAGAAGGCCTACCTCAAGTCCAATGCTATTGTTCATAGAAGAAGATGACGTTCCCGTTCCTTGCTCCACGACGGATCACAATCCTTTCGCTTGCCACGATCAAACACGCACATGCAAGAAACATAACAAACACGAGCGTAAAGCGTATATGCAATTATGTATCATTCAGATAAGACACAACTCATGATCATAATGAACAACCCATAGATGGAACCATAATCCAATAGTCTCTTATCGTTAATTCATCAAAGGAAAATACAACCCAGGAGCTCGTATTTGAACCTTCCTTCGGTGGGTCATGGCGAATACGTCTGAAATAAAGCTTGTCGGGAATGGGGACAAGCCTCTCTCTCTTTGTCCGTCAATCTCCTGCATGGTTGGCACTAGAGGACTATCAAAGTCTTCCTGACATTCTTTAGGCTATGAATGCTCTTGGAGATTATTGGAGACTATTTGGCACTATGAGGACTATCAAAGCTCTTGCAGCATTCTTTAGGCTATGAAGGCTCTTGGAGATTCTTGGAGACTATCTTGCAAAGGGAAATGGCGATCTTATATAGATGGTGGAAGAGGAGTTGGGATCCCCAATCATGGATTGGCCTATCATAAGGAAGCTTCCATGAGAGGTGGAAAACTACTTCCTCTATAAATCTAGGGCAAACGTCCCAACCCAATTTAGAGACCGGTTCGGGAGTTGGTTGGAGTCAATATTCCGCCATTTATTTTTAAAAAACACCCTTTATTAAGCCTTGCGTGAGTGAAAATCTAAGACAGAGTGCCAATTGGCGGGCCCTCTTTGGATTACTTTCCCCATTTGGTGTGGGTATAACACTGGCTAGTCACGCTAAGGATGGAAAGGCTATTTTTAGGGTTTTTTCACGGGAGTTGTCATCGGGGGAATGAAAGTCCATGTCTAGGGAATGGCATAGAAAGTGTTTTGAGATCATTCCTTTGCTCACGAGTCACGGAATAAACCCTCCAATGTGGGATGGGGGAATTGTAGGGATGGTGAAAAATTGTTGTGTAACGGATGCCTAGCCTGGGGCCCCGAAAGAGAGGGTGAAATGCTATCGGCTATATTGGCCCGAAAACAACTGATGGAAAACTTGCGTAGAAATGGCGATATCTAAATACATGATATATATAAACGTATGGGCACAACCATCCATAGCGAGTATACAATGATCCATATCCAAGGCATGTACATATGCATCCGGTGAGGATCGATAAATAGACTCGGGTATGGTCGCAACCATCCGGTGAGTGAGTCATGTAACTAATCATAATAATCCATAAATCCTTGACACAGGATTCAACAAACAAAATTCAAGGTCTTGTGCTCCATCTCGACCCGAGCAAAGTACAAGTTCAAGCATGTGAATAAGTGAGCTGAAGTTGAACATGCGAGAACATCACCTGATTACCAGCCAATGATGAAAGTTGTTAATAGACGCAAGAGGTACCACCAATAATGAAAATGCTCCTCAAGGCACTATAGGTACAATCTATGGCATGTGAATCAGTGAGTTGGCGTCGAACACCCATAGAATCCCTTGATCGGAGGCCAATGATGAAAACCTCATGTCGAATGCGAAGAATGCGCAGGTAGGCATGCAGAGTCCCAAGGTACCGGAAGAAGTCTCTAGATCAGCTTCTTGGATAATGAGATGATGTCGACAGGAAGCGACCTTGATCGAAGGTAGGCCATAGCACCACATCATTGACATGAGACAAAAGAACATAATGTCTTTGTGAATCAGGATCAGATGAGAATCGAGAGGAAGGTTGAAACTTTCGAGGAGGTCAACTTCTCTTGAACATATCGGTGGCACGACGGTGAGTTTAGCGATGGTGACATCGAAAAGATCGAGGAGTTCATGATGTGAGGAAAAGAGT
The DNA here is from genome assembly GCA_034641835.2 of Pinus albicaulis. Lineage (NCBI taxonomy): Eukaryota > Viridiplantae > Streptophyta > Pinopsida > Pinales > Pinaceae > Pinus > Pinus albicaulis. Next base: position 461,441,064 of record CM076577.1, read on the forward strand.
AGATGAGAGGTAAAGGGATCACGAAACCCATGGGAGGGCAAGTGGAAAATGAGATGAGATGTCCCCAACTTTGACACGAATGCGAGACAAGTGCCATGTTCAAGAGTGACACTCTTGGCGTACTGACAATGATCTGGTTCCATTTTCCCCACCATTTTAAGTACCTCTTTATTTTTACAGCTTGAAGGATACCATATTCTTGCCATATAAGTCCGTCCTTGAGATGAATCCATCCTAGTACATTTAACGAGCCCTAAGAAGGAGCTTCGAATAATGTCATGATTGACAATTTTACGATGTCATTGGGATTTTAACAAGTACGAAAAAAAGATAACCGATGTATTTTCATGTTTAGAGAGTTTGAAAAGACCGCCGAAAGAAGTAAAATCCAACGGTCCCTTTTAATTAAATAGTTCCTTAGATCCAAAAATTAAAAGCTAACATCACAGAAAACCTCCTAGTTGTGATAGGCTAAATTATTCCTTTTACGTAAGTAATCTATCCCGGCCAGAAGAAATTAACATATACGGGTAGATGTTGTTTCATGACCACTTTAACGAAGATCGAAATGACAAGGACTAAATGATATTTTAATGTTTAGAGAGAGTCAGAAAGAAGGCGAAAAGATGACTCCTCCTGGAGGAACGAAGGTGGTATAAATGGTGGCAGCTAGTTCCGGTAATGGTGGAACTTCTCGAACATGATAAAATTCAAGAGGTTGGCTAACAAAGACCCTCATGCATAGCGGTTCCTCGGGAATGGGTAAAACAACCAAGTGAAGGCATATGATCGGCGAAAGGATAGTGAAGATGGAATGAGAAAACCAAGGATCATATGGAAAAACGAGTCGACAAAATGGCAATCACGAGAGGAGTAAAATAGGAATGGTTTCATTTTTACACAATCTTGAAAGCGAAACTCTTCTTAAAGTTGGTTTCATTTTTACACAAGCAAACAAAGATAAACTATGCTTGAAACTAGTTTCATTTTCAAGCTTGAAATAGAAACAAATATTCTTGAAAAATAAGCATACTGACATGGTGACTCAATTCAAGGTACATACCCCTAGCTTAAATCCATATGAAGAAACAGATGGAGTGAAGGTTGAAGTTCTGAATCAGAGAAAGACTCGGTAGGATTTTCTGAGAACTTATCAAAGACTCGAATTGAGCAGGAATGTGTTTCATTGTTTAATGAAGTTAACACATTAAAAGAACTATCCTTAGGAAACCTTGTTTCATGGTTTAAGGAGATTGAAACAAGACAAGGAACTCCTGCCTCAGGCAACCTTGTTTCATTTGTTAAGGAGCTTGACACAAGACAAGGAACTTTGCTCCGGGAACACAGTTTCATTTTTAAGGAGATTGACATAGGAAAGAACCATGCTTTCGACCGACCTCATCATAATGAACAAGAATTCATCACTTCCCGAGTTCCTCTGATGGAAGAGAAACATCTTGGAAGTTAGGACCTAATGCCTTTGATGCACAACGGCATCATCAACGAATATAGGCACGGGGTAGGCCACATAGTTGACCTATGGTGGGCGGATACAATGGGTGGATAAAAACTAGGAAGCGATGATTGTGGGTCGGTGCCATATCGGGACCAAGAAACGAAAGTTTATCAATGTTCACGATAGTCCTTCATGTGGAAAACGAGACCACACGAAAAAGGGGAGGAGACAAAGCTCCCATGGCATAGGTGTAATCGTGCCCCCGAGAAGATTGAAATCCAGGAGCTTGGAACAACCATCACGTCTATATGGGCCAGTTTTACCAAAGTAATAGGTAACCTTGGAAGGATCCCTAATGGTTGACTAGTTCTTCGCTAAGAAATGCCAACACATTACAGCGCAGACACAAGCGGTGGTGAACCCAAATCTTGCCAAGTAGTTGAGGATAGAACACTAATAGATGCACCTTTAAATGCATAATGGATGCTGGTACAAACGGACAAAACACCACCATTATCTCGAAGAGCACATAAGAGAAATTGGCAAAGGGCTTGACAAACTACTCGGAGGGTTTACCATCCTTGAGATAGTCTTCCCTGGTGTTATGGAAGAAAGAGGAGCATCTCCATGACCTCCATCTTGAAGGCGAAGGAGTATCCTCAGAGACCTCTATCACGGGGAGAGGCGGGAGGAAACTGTGAGATATAGGGATAGGAGAATCATTTCTCAGAGTACGGAAGAATCTGAAGAAATGAGAAGATATTGAAATTGAGTCCAATCTCCATGTAAAATACACGGGTGCACCATGGGCAGGCCGGCTCAAGCCAGTCACTTGACCAGAAGGTTTGTCGGGAATAGATTCTGAATTTGAATTTAAAATTGATTGACGGGGTCTGAATCTTGACCCAATCGTAGGATCAGCTCGTGGAGGACTCGAAAGATGTTTATAACCATTTGGGAGGCATGGTGTAGAAATAGTTGAGTTGTCAAACTCTCTTGGCTTCATCCATACGGACAAAGGCGAATGGCATGGTACCCTTCACACAACTTGCGAAGTTGATAATATTACCTACCAGCTAGCCCAGGAGCCATACCAATGTCAGTTGAAGACGTACCCCCAACTTTGACTCCTCGAAAGCGAAGGAAATGGTGGACAGTGGACCATGCTTGAGCACCTTGGGAATCTTGAGGCAATCTCGAAGAAGATGGTTTCCCATGCACAACATGCGAAGACTTGAATTTCTATTGAGGGTTGGAATTTTATCAGAGGAGACATTTTAGAAAATGATGTTGTAGCCTTAGCCTCTCTCTTATCAAACTTCTTCTTCTTTTTTTTCTTCTTCTTCTTCTTATCCACCTAGTTACTCAGATCACGGACTTTTTCACTAGGTGAAGTAGAAGAAGGAGGATGCGAAAGCAGACGAAGGGGTAGGGTCCACCTTAGAATGAACATGATGTTGTTCGAGGACGGAGGAGCGATTGAACGATGCATTTGGACATTCGGGACCACGAGAGGTTGAAAACAGCCAAACGGGCAACTCCTTGGAGTTAACCTAGGAAGGGAAAATGTTGCCATATAGAGAGCACCATTTCAAGGAAAATGACCGGGGTTGTGATTCCTTGGTAGGTGAACTCTGGAAAAGTTGCCATCAACAACTCAAAACTACACACGGGCTAAAAACCAACGCATGCAATCAAACGACCAACAAGCCGATTCTAATAGGGCGTGTGATCGTAGGTGATTTATTTTACCACATTGAAACTTAGAAAATTCATCGTTTCATGTTTTAAGAGTCGAGAAACGGATGAAAGGTGAATCTATCTCTTTCAGTTTTGAAGCAAGCGTGAAAGGAAAAGCGCTTGATGACCTTTTCAAATTTAACGAGTCAGAAAATATCGAAATGACTACTCTGGAAATCTAGGCAAAAGGGTGTACCAGATATCCATGAATTGCAATATAGACCTTGGTTTCAAAATGAAAGAGAAATCAACCAAGGACTTAACGTATGTGTAGGAAATATCCCCAAATGCGTAGGTGTGTCAAGGGTATAAGGCGGCAGTTCGGCTTCCTGCGCGATGAGATGGCAAACCTGGTGGGGGTTTCGCCCGCTATGCAGCGACGGTATGGGGAGCACAAGTCCGTACTAGTGTTGTCTAAAGCCAAGAGGCTAACGACGGCTACTAGGTTTAAAGACAGCGGAACATGTCTCTAGCCTAGACCTCTAAATATTTCATTAAGTTTCAATGTTGCCTTAAGTTAAATTGAATAAATTTTAATGTTAATCTTCAATTATGTTTCAATTTTCAGGCCCTAGCGAGTGTTGTGTCTCAAAATCTCCTATATGTAGCTATATGATAAAAGAAATATTTCAATTCGATGAATGTTATCTATTTAAGGGAAGAGCTTCAAACAATGATGCAACAAACAAAAACAATGTAAACAAAATTTTTCCAAACTAGATGACTTTCACTATCCAAAAGTAATTTCAAATTGATGATGCGAATAGTGCGATGTAATCTATGCAAAATCCTCATACTCTTTCAGAAAAATATGCAATTGTAATTGTTGAAAATGGCAACAAGAAACGATCAGAAGGAGGCCTCCTGAAACATCTTTCACGATCTAGTTGGAAAGTGATCACCTAAACTAGGTGGGGACCACATGTGATTTTTGTCGAAAAATCTATTTTTAGACTATGTCTATTTTTAGACATATGGAGCATATTCTATAAGTTAAGGTGCTATTTATGGATGGCTGGTCGAAGTTGGAAAAATAGATGGATTTCTATTTTGGAGCATATTAGGCGAGAATCTATTTTAGATTGCTAGTCTAAAAATAGATATCTCGAATATTATTAGCTCTTAATAATATTTGGACTATAAACATTATCTTATTCTCTTGGAGCACTTGATTAGGAGTACTGAGATGTAGCACAAAAAAATCCTTGAAGAATTGATTATTCCTAAGGATTAAGTGAAGCTATTGCATGATGACTTCAGCTAGGAACTCATGTGACGAGTTTGGTGGAGTTGATTGAGGAAGTTAGTGGAGTTGTCGGTTAACTAATCTAAACATAGTTGAGCTTTTTGTATCCAAGTTAACTAATAGATACAATTAGTGAGAGTGGTGTGAATTAATTATTAATTAATTCACTAATTATAAACTCATAAATCAACTAAAGAATACATCAATTAACTTCGGTCATGGCGTTTCGGTGGAGACCGGTCTGAAATAGGTGAGAAGCGCGGGTTAATATCGGTTGTGACTATCATTGCTGTTGCAGCACACGGATAGGTGGAGTAATCAATGAGGATTAATGCCGAGTTCAATCTAGGTGGTTTATCTATATAAAGAGACCATCCCTTAGCATTGAAACACACAATTCGGAGTTGACTATCCAGTGGCTAAAGTTTGGAGCATGAGTTTGCTAGATCTAGCTTGATAGTGTGTAGCATGGGAGGTAGTGCATGAGAGCTTTACAAAGATTTGTACTATGATTGTTACATGATCTCCATGGCATGTATGATATCTGAGATAGTTGGGGGTTTTCATCTTTAAGCTTTCCCATGGAATCTTGTGTTCATATGTGAACATGGCTTTAATGTGTGCATGCAATTGATTTTATTTCCGCATGTGATGATCAATGGTAGAAGAGATTATGTATTGTGCATGAAACTAAAATAGTGTGTATTCAGGAGAATCTCGGAGTGGATAACATATCGGTTATTATAATTTTCTACATGGTATCGGGGCGATATTGATCATTGGAGCAATTGTACAAAGCATTAAAATGAAGTTAAGTTTTAGGATAAACTCGGAAACATAAAGATGGAGAAGCGAATTGCCACAAATTGTCCACGGAAAATTGTTGTGTTATATAATTTTCTACATGGAATGAGAGCGAAATTTTTTGGGTGCGAGTTTGTAGGGAATATCTGAAAATTTTTGGTGAAATATTTTCAGAAAAAAAAATAGCATACTTGGATTCTTGCGAGAAAAAATACCCAAATTGAAAAAAACAATCGGTCGAATCGAAGCTCGGATGAGGGAGATATCATCGATTAAAATCAATATTTTTGTTAGAAAATTTTGCGACGGCGGGACAATTGCAATGTGCGCGAGGCAAGAATCTAAATGCACTAAGGTACAAGATGCATGAAAAGATTTGAGGTGAAAAAGAAGAGGTTAGTGACTTGGTGGTTGAGAGGGATCCTCTCGGCATGCGGCCGTGGCAGTCTCAAGGTTGTGGAAGCGACCTGGCGGGAGATGCGGGGGGGGGGAATATTTATAGATTTGAAGTAGATGGGATTTCTATGGAGCTTCCTACTGTTGGGAAGGGGCAAGAAAGACATGCGATTGAAGCTTGAGAGGGAGCAAGTGTTGCATGCGGGCGAGAAAGATATGCAGGTGAAGCTTGAGAGGGAGTGGGTTTTGCATGCGGGAGATAGTGAACCTCGGGGGTCAGCAGACGATATGAGATCGAAAGTGAAGAAACCACTCATGCGGAGAGAAATTTCATGCCGGATGGGTAGAGGGAGTGCATGCGGCTATACCACCGGGTATGAGGTGGGGGGCGACATGCATGATTAATCCCATGAGAGATTCCCAGGCGATTCATGAGATGGTGTGGATCTCACTTTCGTTGGACACCGCGAGTGCCCACGGTGCGGCGGTAGATCGGTTGGATGATGCGGGCGGATCAAAGTGACGGTGTCGGATACGGAGCGCGGATCGGAGTTGACAACAAGTGCGAAGTGCATGGGTGGAAGATTCAACAACGCGGTGGTTCCCCGGTGACATGTGCAATTGGCAGAGCGAAGTCGAAGACTTTGATGATAGATGCTAGATGCATCAATGCGATTGAGTTGTTTGGATCCTATTCGGTTTAAGTAGATGGCACATGCAAAAGGTGCATGGCACATGCATGGAGTTGCATGGTGCATGCATGAGTTGCATGGCACATGCGAAAGGTTACTTCTGGCGAATGAATGGAGTTGCATGTCGCATGCATGGATTTGCATGGCGCTTGTAGTTGCCGGGGCGAATGCATGGAGTTGCATGTCGCATGCAAAGTGATCCTTTCTTGTTGAGAGGGAGTGTTGAAAATGGCAACAAAAACGGTGAAGGAGGCCTCACGAAACCTCTTTCACGATCCTAGTTGGAAAGTGATCACCTAAGCTGGGTGGGGACCACACATGTGATTTTGTCGAAAAATCTATTTTTAGACTATGTCTATTTTAGACATATGGAGCATATTCTATAAGTTGCGGGATGCTATTTATGGATGGTTGGTCAAGTTGGAAAAATAGATGGATTTCTATTTTTAGACATATTGGGTAGAATCTATTTTAGATTGCCGGTCTAAAAATAGATATGTCGAATATTATTAGCTCTTAATAATATTTGGACTATAAACATTATCTTATTCTCTTGGGCCGCAGTTAAGTGCACGGATGTAAACACGGAAGTGACGAAGGAATTATGCTATTCCTAAAGGATTAAGTCTTGACTATTGCATGATGACTTCGGTTAGAACTCATGTGGCAGTTTAATGCGGTTGATTGAAGTTAGTGGAGTTGTATTCGGTTTAACTAATCTAAACATAGTTGAGCTTTTTGTATCGAGTTAACTAATAGATACAATTAGTGAGAGTGGTGTGAATTAATTATTAATTAATTCACTAATTATAAACTCATAAATCAACTAAAGAATACATCAACTAACTTCGGTGCATGGACGATTTCGGTGAGACCAGGTCACAGAAATAGGTGAAGAAGGTTAGCTATCGGTTATTGACTATACTATTTGCAGCACACGGATAGGTGGAGTAATCAATGAGGATTGTGCGAGTTCAATCCTGGTGGTTTATCTATATAAAGAGACCATCCCATAGCAGCATTGGAAACACGCAATTCGGAGTTGGCTATCAAGTGGCTAAAGGTTGGAGCATAAATTTTGCTAGATCTAGCTTGATAGGTAGTAGCATAGGAGGTAGTGCATGAGAGCTTGAAAAGAGATTTGTACTATGATTGTTACATGATCTCCATGGCATGTATAATATACATATAGTTGGGGGTTCAAACTTTAAGCTTTCCCATGAAATCTTTGTGTTCATATAATGAATTTTATGGGTTAATGTGTGCATGCAATTGATTTTTTTTCCGCATCTTGATGATCGATGGTAGAAAGTGCATTATTGTGCATGAAGCTAAAATAGTGTGTGACTGAGGAGAATCTCGGTGGATAACATATCAGTTATTCAAATTTCTACAATAATCTATGCACAATTTCCTTTTCCCTTTCAAATTATAAGAATGCACTCAATGCATTTTTTGATGAAATGAGAATCTACTTAATGCGTGGCTTTAATGAAAGAGAATGCACTCAAAGTGACTTTTAGCTTTCAATCATTAAACAATGTAATCCTAAGGATTCCATTGATAAATCTCAAGAAATACTTTTCAATGCAATGTGATCTAATGCATTTTAGCAAGAAAACAACTATAGGAATCAAAACTAAAAAGAATGCAAATCTCCTTAATGAAGGATGAAGACAAAAGGGATGCAAGCAGACACTTTAAAGAATGCAATCTTTGTTTCAAAACACTTTGTAATGGGGATTCCTCAAAAGGTGACAAAACAAAAAGAGGTCTTCCAAAGCATGAGATCAAAACAAGGCATTCATTCCCTTTTACATCAAACAATCATGGAGAAAGGTAATATATGCTCATACGGTGAAAAGAGCGAAAAGGGAAAGACACAGCACAGTGATTTAGGGAAAAAATCTCAATTTTCACACCTTGCTGAGAAATTGGCATGACTTTGTCACGGCAATTAGTGCCAACCTATTGTGACCCCACTCCACGAAAATAGCGCCAATGAAAGAACAAAACTATGTGACAACAAAGGCAGAAATGCACAAAATGAAAAAATAAAAATTTCTCCCAACCCAAGACCGGACTCACGCCCAAAGAAGAATCTCAATACTCAAATGAACCATGTAATCTAGGCTCAAAGAAAGCGAGCAACGGAATTCTAATGAAGAAAAGAAAATCATTCAAATAACGCAATTAAACAATAGAGAACCACGAATGAATGCCAGAAGCAATCAAAATTTAACTAAACAGAGATAGAAACCAAAAACTCCAAAGGGAGAGCTCGACGCCTGATAGCACTAGATGCCTAGAATTTATTATGTAAATCGACGAAACGGGAAAAAAACCAAAGGATGAAGGTCACGATCCAGGTCAAACGAGGGTCCGGAGACACTCGGCGGTCAAAAAAATGAAACCAAATCACAAATCAAGCTCGAAACTTAAAACCAAACAAACCCTATCACTCCACAACCTTTGAGCGCGTATCTGAGGTAGAAACTAAGCATGCATAACAGGATTGGTGTGAGTAGTAAATTGACAACTAGCACCAATTGGCGCAAATGTCACGCTATAAAGCACGCCATTCAAGTTTGCTATGAAAAAATAAAAAAATCAATCCAAGAAGTAGACCAGTGATGTTGGAGCTCAAGCAGGCAAAGTCAAGAATCGACTGAAAGAAAAGACAATACTCGAAGTGTTCAGTTCATAAACTAATCCAGAGATTGACTAAAGCAGCATTCATCTACTTTCGCTAACGCAAAGAAATAGTGTTTTGAAGGCTATCGGCTAGCCGGACTCCGTCATGGTTATAAAGCAAACAACAAGCTAACTCCCCCGGTCGATCGCCAATTTGTTGTAGAGGTAAATCCTACGCGGATAGAGGCGATCCTACTAGCCCGGATCGAGATTACAACGATAATCGTATCATGCTAAGGCGCGGGCTCTAATTACAATAAACCAACTTGCTAGAAGGCCTACCTCCAAGTCCGTCTTGTTATTCGTAGAAGATGACGTTCCATTCCTTGCCTCCAGCAGTCCTACAATCCTTTTACTTGCTACAACGTTGAACACACACATGCAAGAAAACGCAACAACATGAAGCGTAAGAACGATATGTGAGTATATCGAGTCGAAGGAAACGAGCTCATGATCATAATGAACAATATGAGCGGAACCATAACCAATAGTCGTTTATCATTATCTCATCAAAGGACAATACAACCGAGGCTCGGATCTTTGAACCTTCCCTTCGGCGAATGGAAATCGGCAGAATACGTCTCGGTAAAGCTTGTCGGGGCGGGGACAAGCCTCTCTCCTTGATCGTCAATCTGCTCGCTATGGATTTGGCACCTGAGGACTATCAGCTCTTGCGGCATTCTTTAGGCTGCAGCTGACTCTGAATATTCTTGGAGACACAGCATGAGGAAATGGCAAGCTTATATAGATGGTGGAAGAGGAGTTAGGATCCCTACAATCATGGGATTGACCTATCAAGGAAGCTTCCATGAGAGGTGGAAAACTACTTCCTCTACATGGAAATGCAGGAGCCAAACATGCTTGTTGAAGAGACGATTCGGGGATTGGTTGGAGTCAATATTCCGCCATCTGTGCCGCTTACCCTTTATTAATCACGGCGTGAGGGCCACTGCGAGACGGGCGCCCAGTTAATGGCCTCCCTCTTTGTAGTACTTCCCCCATTGGCGTGGTTATAACACTAGCTAGTCACACGAGGACGGAAATGTTATTTTTCGCTCACAAGGGAGTTGTCTTGGAATGAAAGTCAATGTCCTGAATGGCATGAAAGTGTTTTGGTACATGTCGCTTGCATTGCTTGTGTCACAAATAAGCCCTCCAATGCGTGGGACGGAGTGTAGGGACGGGTGACAAATTCTTTGTCGTAACGATTATCATCGCAAGAATTTTCTATTCATGTAATGTATTGGAGGTTGCCCCCCTCAAAGTGGCTTATTTATAAATCATTGATATCTCTTTTATTTTATTTTTGGAGTTGGTTTCACAAAAACTATCTACAAACATTGAAATACAAGATGGTATTAAAGTTGAAGACACAAAATAACAAAAAATAAATATCTGACAAAAAAATATACTTGCGGGACTATATTCGTTGAGTGTGACAGGGAAACCAATAAATGAGACTAGACATATTTAAAGAATGTGGTAGTTACTAGTGTGTGTTTATTGTGGGATTATTGGTATGGTGGAGAGGCCTACCAAGAAGGGACATTGGTCTCAGGGAAAGTATAGTAGGAGATCCATAGACCATTTATGCAAAAGGAAGATGAGAAGTGCTGTTTTCAAGTTGGGTTATGTTGTGGTATAGTTTTTGTTTGGTGATAAGAAGTGGTAAACAGAGTCTACATCAATAGGTAAAAATTATATTCAAGGCATGAGTTGCAATGACTCATGTTATCTCATCCCTTAATGGTCCTAAGGACATGTGGCGACCCAAACAACTTAGTACCTAAAAGACTTGAAAGTATGGTCAATAAATGACTAACAAGAATCTATATAAAAGAATATCGGTCTCATGTCAATATGTCTCCTACGATGAATACGCAGAAACCTAGTACATAGACCATTTTTATTTTCACTTAGCTACCCATGGATCAATTCCCTTTCCAGATATCAATAATTATTTTCCAAGAAAATATAAAACTCGAAACTCAACAAAATGCTCCAAACACAAGCAACATATAAACCATTAAAATTTCCCAAGATATCAAAACTTCAGACATCAAGGTAGTTTCATGGACTTGAATGAGCCCATTGATGCTTTGTGCTAGTCTTGTTAAATTATTTATTTATCAGTTAATACTATTCATACACTATATATGTGAAAATAAATAGGTTTGAGCCTCATCAAATCCAGCTCCATTTCCTATCACAAATAAGAAAAAAACAATATAATGATTAAATATGAAACTTCAATCTTAAAATAACATGCATCAAATAAATGTAGCTGCAATGTTACAGTGAGAAATACAAAATATAGAACCCATTTTTACTTGAATTTGACATATAGTAATCATACATGATCAACAGAACATGTATACCAAAATAAGAGTCCTAGGGTACTTCAATTTAGTAGTTCTCACCTTAGTCACGATTTTCTACATTGCATTGACATGATCTTTCTCCAAATGAAACTTTCATTATGAGCCTCCAAAACAGCATGTTCTATACAAGTTCATTAGAGAAATTTGTTATATTGTTTTTCTCCCCTTCTATCGTAATTTGATCACCGCGCGCTAGTGTACTCTTTCATATGGAATTTTTTTAATGCCATACTTTGTTACAGATAATCTTAAACATGTGTCCACATGTTTATCAAACTTGCTCAACTTTGACTTCGATAATGATGTGTACTAAACATTCTCTCATCCTCCCTTTGATCCCAAAATCATGGTTTGACACAAATCTGCTAATTTAAAATATTATGATACGTTTACATGCGTGTATTGGCTAGCACTTATGACCAGTTCATAATCTTGTTATAGCACTATTTTTCATTAGGATTATCCAGAAAAATCATATTGCTTTCCACATTGTTTTAGCAAACATTCACCTTTTTGATAAATTTTGATGAATCTCAAAATACCTTCAAACTGCTTCTCCATGTATTGATACTTTCTTTCAAAGTGGTCTACTAAAAATTTTAATCTCTCTCGAAAAGTGATTTTGCATTTCTTGGACATTGAGGAATTGTTCCAAAATTGAGAGTATACCACACATGGCCTCCAATAATTCATCTCATAGAAATCATTCTCTTATCTTTGATGATGGTGATCTAGTCAATTTCTATCATATTTTGTCGAATGAAATTACAATCACTATCAAATTTACTCTCTTGACATGGGGAATTTTTTGGTGATTCATCTTTCTGTCTTACTAATATAATGTAAAGGAATCATATACCCACCTGCTATGATACATAGCATCCCTTTTTCATCAAACATCAAATTTTTATTCTATTTTCGTATTAGTTTGGAGGTTTTTGTGGTGTAGATTTTGAGATAAAAAAACTCGGAAAATCCGTAGTCTTCATTTTTAGTCTATGTTTTGAGTCTAAAATAAGGATCATCTTTAGGAAAAATCCTGCCAAGAAGAGAAGAGAATAGGGAAAATAAATAAATATGATAGGTGAAAGAGCCGACCAGCTCATGATATTAAAAGGATTTTAATTAATTAATTAATTAATTTTTCACTTAAATATTTTTACCGCTTCCTAATAAATTTCATTCATCCCATCTAATATTATTAATATTAATTCTACATTATAAGAAATAATCATTGCTAATAAGTTAATATTAATAATATGTAAAATATATAACAAATTATAAAAAAATTATAAATTTTTATAAAGAATTAATCTTATTAATTAAATCTAATTAAAATTTATGTTATTATACTTTATCATATCCATTTATTAACTAAATAATTAAAAACATTTCATAACTCATATTATAGAATTATTAATATTAAGCATTATTATAAACAATTATAAATATTACTAATAACAATTGAATTATTATTAATAATTTTTTTTTTATAATTTTATATAACTGAAAAGATTAATAATAACCAATTTCATAATTATTTATTTTTGTCATAATTCTAAATAAGAATGAATTTATTTTATAAAATAAAAAATAAAAAAATAATTAATTAATTAATTAATTAAAATATTTTTAATATCATGAGCTAGTCGGATCTTTCACCTCTCATCTTTCTTTCTATCCTTTATTTATTTTCCCTCTTCTCTTATCTTCTTGGCAGCTTTTGTCCTAAAGATCAGTCCTATTTTAGACTTGAAACGTAGACTAAAAATGAAGACTGTGTATTTTCCAATTTTTTTCTCTGAAAATTTTCTATATTGATGATTTTAGTCCAACTTGTAAACTCTAGACCTGTAAAGTAGTATTATCATATACAAATTATCTAATGCAAGGCATGCTGACTTTCTCGTTTTTGTGTATTCTACAATAGACATTGTGTGATTCTGAGACATTTTCATGAGGACACTCATTTCATGTATCATAGGAAGAATTCCAATAATGTCAATAATGTCTCTATATCAGTTAGCCGAAAAATAAGATCTTGATCTTTGACTACATTGTAGCGATTTTAATACATCAACCCTACCAAAGATTTTAACTCAAAAAATATTCTGAGCTGGTCCATTTAATGAGATCCATCTTGTATGAACATATTTAGGTATTTTTTTTCAATCCATAACACCATGGAAAATTTTTGAAACTCTAAATATCATTTGGGAATACGAGAAAAGTGTGCATGAGTCTCATGTACAAGATCTTCAACTTTTGAAACTGATGGAAACTTGCTTACTATTTTGAATGCAAGATTAATCCTATGAGCCAAACAATGAATATTACGAATATATGGTGAAGCTGATAGTTGCAGTATAACATAAAGGCCATTCCTTTTTCCTTCCATTACTGATTCTCCATCTGCTCCAACACATAGCAGCTTTTTTGCAATCATTAAATGATCCATATCACTTTCCTTCAAACTATTAAGAACAAGTTCACAAATATTTTCAGTTGTAGAAGTCCCTCTCATATTTTTAATACCAAGTAGATAGGAATGCCTAATATGGTCACTAACCATATAAATTTTCATGAAAATCCATGAAGTATTTATCTATAGTCATAACCTCATCCAAAGACAATGCCAAAACCCTAACATTTGCAATATTCTATTTCAAATCATCCTTTTCTACTTGAGCTAGATATCTTGCCCATTCCCAACCACTAGTTATAGAACAATGAAAATATGTAAAGTTTGGCAGTTGAAGAAAAGATAGAAATATCATGTGATATGAATAATCTGTCATAGGACAACCTTTAAATTAGATGTGAAATACAATGCTCAATTGTATCATCTTGGATAAAAAAATTATTTCCATCATCTTTTTGAGATATGATGGTTCCTCTACTTGTAGAGGAGAGGAATAACCTGTTTCTGAGTTTTTATTAATCACCCAAGGTTTCAGACTGTCTATGTGAGTCCATCATCAGGGGTAGACGTCAAGGTTGATTGAATAATTGAGAGGATAGGGCAAAATGATGAATGAATAAATAGAGGAAAAAGAGGATCTATATGAAAAAATTCATGAACGTCGGCTTTAAGATGGGAGAGAATTTTAAATTTTCAGATTTATGTATCATTAAATTTAAGTAAGAGGAAACTTGAGGCAAGTAGAGGAACCAAGATTTGAGAAATTGCTATATTTGTAAGTATCATTCATAATTGAAGGTTATATATGTGAGTTAGTACATGCCAAGTCACGTATACATGCGGACAAGAACGATCTAAGTTGTGTATGCCTTTTGTGCTCTAAAATTACAATACCAGGGGGCATTACCATGGTTTTAGACCACAATATTGAGCGTTGTGTCATCTATTTGATTTTGTCCAAGAATACCATTGACACTTGTGTGGTTTGTGCTCATGGTTTTAGGAAAGGCTAAATATATATAAGGAGAAGAAGATCATAGTGAAAAAGGTGTGCATGTGTAAGGATTGTTACTGAATACTTCTCTTTGAAGTATATCTGCATGGGATGGACACTGCTTATTGGTAGATCTGAAACTATGATGCACCCTTGGATACAATGATGGATCAGGATCTCTAGACCGGAAATGACTATGTATTTGATATATTGATGAGATGATTGGATTCGTGACTTGGCGCATGTTTGCTGAAGTGAACTGAAGAAATCTGGGTAAGTCTATAAATTTGAAACATTATGAAAAATTAATATTTACAGATCTATATGCTAGTTCATCTCGGTGAATGGGCGTATATATGCAACTTTGTGTCAGCTACAACATGTATGGAATTTAGGGTTTTCAGAAGCTTGATATAGAGGTTATCTATTTATTACTGCTATATTTCTGATGTCTGTCAATGAAGTATTCATGTAGATCTAGTTTTTTGAATATTGGATATGTTTCTAAGTTGAATATGTACAAATCTGATCAATGGATGAGTAAATATGTATAATGATGCTGACTGAACAAGGGTTCTACAATTTTGAAAAGATATATATCTGAAATCCTCAAATATAGTTCTGAGACTAATCATATTCTGTGAATTCAGTATTCTCATATCTATACACAAGTTGGTGTGAAGGAAAGCCATTATACACGCGGGTTCAATAAAGTGAAGTAGCGTATGCATTTTAGGATAATAAATGATCACAGTTGAGATAGATTCTACATGCTGATTTTGAAATCCAAGTTTATTACTATATTCTGGTTACAATGATCTCACTATTCTGATTGAGATTTGGGTTAAGTTTATTGGTGTTGATATTTATTTTGAGTTGTGTTGAAGTTGTGGGATATAGTGTGAAAAATTATGAAACGTGGTCAGGAGTGGGTATGAGGGTGGAATCCTTCAGTGTGGAAGTAGAAGCTTCCTACCAGTAGAAGCTGGTGTTCTGATCAGGGGGTTGTAGCTCCCTTCCAATAGTAGCTAGAGAAAGAGAGAAGGTTGCAGCCTTTTGTAGGTAGATTCCAATGTACTGATATGAGTCTACTTCAGTACAATATTGTAAGTATATTTCTTAATAATAAATATTGAAGACAAAGATGAAAGTAGCAGTGGTTTTCTCCCGACTTGGGTTTCCACCTTAAATATTGGTGTTCATGTGTGTTGCTTATGTGTGATGATTTATTATGTTCTTACAGCACATGCTTACTTCTTACTAAATATATGATGAATGAATGATGCACTAATCTAAGTAAATAATTATCCGCATAATAAGATATCTGGACATAAGCAAGTGTTTTTAAAGATAGTCGTGTGTATACGCTAGTTGGGTTTATTAAAGTCATGTATAGAAATCAGTAAAGAGAAAGAAAAGTTTACAGTGAGTTATAAATACTGATTCACCCCCCCTCCAGTATTTTTCCCAAAAAATGGTATCAGATTAGGTCCTTTTGAAGAATATTAATCACTAGAAGGAAGATCAACTAATATCAGAAAGCAATATGGGACAACCTCTATCAGGCCTCCTCTCTTCAATGGAAACAATTTAATTTTATGGAAGGAAAGGACAAGATCACATCTTGAGTCTCTTGGAGAAGATGTATGGACTATAGTTGAAGGAGCTTATCAATATCCATCTTCAGTTCCAGCAGATCCATCAGCAAGAAAGAAGTATGAAGCCGATGTAAAGGAGGTCAATGCATTATTGCAAATTTTGATTGAATCAAAATTTTTCAAATTCATGCAGTTGAATACAACAAAGGATATATGTGACAAAATCATTCTAAGCTATGAAGGTGATGCCAAGGTAAAAAGTGCTAAACTCCAAACTCTCAGAATTCAATATGAAAAAATCAGAATGCATAATGAGGAAATCATTGCTAGTTTCTTTTTGCATCTAGATGATATTGTAAATTGTATGAGAAATCTGGGTGAAACCATAACTTACACTACTCTAGCAGAAAAGGTTTTAAGATCTCTAACTCCAAAATTTGAGTCAAAAGTGTCTGTTATTGAAGAGAAGTAGGATCTACAAACTCTTACTATTTTTCAACTTCATGGGATTTTGAATACATGTGAAATGAGGAAAGGAGGTGCATCTGAAGTCAAAGAAGTTGTCTTTAGAGTTGTTGCAAAAGGAAAGGAAGTAGAAGAACAAGAATGATCAGGGTATGTTTCAGAAGAACATGAGATAAATTTGGTAAAGAAACTACAACTTGGCACTCGAAGGTTCAGAGGTAAGCTTCCTTTTAAATGTTTTCCTTGTGGAAGATTTGGCCATTATGCTACTAAATTTCCCCATAAAGATAATCACGAAAAGGGAAAGGAAGTGGAAAAAGGAAATAAGAAACAATTTATCAATAGAAAAAGCTATTATACTCATGAATATAGTGATGGTCTATCAAATAGTGAAGAAGGGGAATTTGATCGAGATATTAGACTGCTCATGGATTTTGAAAATGACTCTAGTGAGGCTAAAGATAAATTTATGGATGCATAGAAGAAAATGATTTTCTTGAAGAAATAAATCAACTCAAAATATGTTTGGAATAAAACAAAATTTCCATAGATAATCTAAAGAATCAGCCTATAGAAAAGGAGAAGCACAATGAGAAATTAAAATGAGAAATAGTAAGTCTAAGAAAGGAAATTGAGAAAGTGAAAAATTTAAATCTTATATTTTCTAAAGGATCTAAAATATTAGATGAAATTATCAAGGTACAACACTCTCCTCTTGTAGAGACAGGTCTTGGATATATCAGAGAATCCTCTCAGTGTTCAGCACCAAGCTATATAAATGTAGCTAAAGCCAGCGAGCAATATTTTTTCACTCAGCAAAAGAACAAAGAGACTGCACAGGTAAAGCATGACCACTTCAATTCAAGGATGAACAATAATAGAAATATCAATTAGCAGGTAAACATAAATAGAAGGTTTCATGATCGCATAAGTTTCTTCTTTCATGGACAATGTTTCTCATGTCATAATTTTTGTCATAAAGTTGTACAATGTGTTGCATACAAAACCATCATGACCAGAGAAGCTAAAAAGAAAATAAATGAGACTGGAGTAAAGAAGAATACTTACAAAAACATTACTCCTCTTCAAGGTGAAACTGGATGTTCATATTGCTATAAATTTGGACATGAAGAATCTAAATGCAGGAGCAAACTTCAGCCAAAAGAACATATACCCACAAATTCCAAGGTATGGAGAAAGAAGGACTCATAGGTTGAAAGATGTGGCATAGTGTTATTTACAGAAGGAGAATAAAATCAATGGTACATTGATATATAATGATCAAAACACATTACAGGTGATCAACATAAACTTCTTTCATGTAATGCATTAGAGAAACAAAAGAATGTTACTTTTGGAAATGACTCTCCTGCTATCATTAAGGGTAAAGGTTCTGTGTTTCTAAAAGAAAAGGTTAAAGCTAAAAAGGTTATGTATGTGGATGGGTTAAACCATAACTTGTTGAGTGTAATCCAAATGCATGATCAAGGAAATGAAGTTGTCTTTAGTTCAAAATAATGTGTAGTACGTGAACTTGACACAGGAAAAATAGTAATAAAAGAAACTATAACACCAAGCAATCTATGTTGGAATCATGATTTCCGTTAGACCAAAACCCGTAGGCTTTAGTCTTTGCTACAATCACGAGAGTTAGGATCCATGAGAGGTGGTTAGTCCATGTTGTGAAAAACACGGGGAGCATTGAACCCAATGTCGAACAATCTCCTCCCCAATGTGAGCTAGGTGAGTTTCAAACTCGAGACCTGTCGCTTTGACACCACTTGTTGGAACCACAATTTTCGTTAGACCAAAATCCGCAGGCTTTAGTCTCCGCAACAATCACCAGAGTCAGGATCCATGAGAGGCGGTTAGTCCATGTCGTGAAACACACTGGGAATGTTGAACCCAATGCCCAAAAATATGTATATATTGAAAGTTGGCCCAGAGAAATGATACTTAGGTAAATCTACAGAAAATTGGTTATGGCACATAAGATTGGGACATTTGAGCTTCTCTCAAATAAGAAAATCTAGCAGACTCAAATTTTTTCATGATCTTCCCAACATCACTCTGCCTGAAAGTACCATATGCAAATCATGCCAATTTGGTAAGCAAACCAAGGTGAAATTTAATGGCAAAGAAGGATCAGCAAGTAAGCCTCTTGAACTTATACATACTGATCTATGTGGTACTTTATGGAAAAAGTCACCTCATGGAGAACAATACTATATTATATTTATTGATGACTTCTCTAGAATGTGTTGGATCGGTTTACTAAAACATAAAGATGAATTATTTGAAAAATTTAAGATCTTCAAAGATTTGGTTGAAAATGAATTAGATCTAAAAATCAAATGTCTTAGATCTGACCAAGGAGGAGAATATATATTAGATGAATTATTTGAGATCTGTGAACATTATGGCATAAAAAGAAGTTTTTCTGTAGCTCAAACTCCATAACAAAATGGCATGGCATAAATAATGAATAGAACAGTTCAACAGATGACTCGTATTATGTTTGATGAATCTGGAACTCTTGATACATTTTGGGGAGAAGCAGCACATACTACAGTAAATATTCTCAACAAGGCTCATGTTCATGTGAATAGTGATAAAACTCCTTATGAACTCTGGTATGGTAATATTCCCACTATGAAGCACTTTAGAGTTTTTGGAAGCAAATGTTTCATCAAGAACAATGATGAAAAAATTGGTAAGTTTGATCCTAGAGCAGATGAAGGAATATTTCTTGCTTACTCTTCTAGAAGTAAAGCATATAAATGTTACAATAAAATACTTCGAAATATTGTTGAATGTATTGATGTTGTCATTTATGAGTCTCTCACAGCTCCTAAAAAGGAAATAATAACAAAAAATGAAGATGATGATGATATATATTTTCCCTCATCAAATTAAAACAATATAGAAGGAGAACAAATGAAGCACCAGAAGAAGATATATCAGAAAAGGATCCATCTAAGTATATTTAAAACAATCATCCAGAATCTCAAATTATGAGAGAAAAGGGATCAGGTGTCCAAACAAGAAGAACTATTGTAGGACCCCGTAGCTATCTCACATTCTTATCCACTATTGAACCACAAAATTTAAATCAAGCTAGTAAATATAAATGTTGAATTCAAGCCATAAATGAATAACTTGATCATATTGAAAATAATAAAACTTGGGAATTGGTTCCAATACCTCATGATAAAAATGTTATTGGAACAAAATGGATATTCAAAAACAAGTTAAATGGAAATGGAGATGTTATTAGAAACAAAGCTAGACTTGTTTGTGAAGGGTATGCTCAACAAGAAGGTATAGAATTTGAAAAAACATTTTCTATTGTAGCTAGACTTGAAGCCATAAGAATGTTTCTTGCTTTTTCAAGTTTTCAACAATTAAAAGTTTATCAAATGGATGTAAAATATGCTTTCCTCAATGGTGATATAGAAGAAGAATTTTTTATAGAACCACCAGAAGGATTCATTCTAGGAAATGATGAAAAACTTGTTTGCAAACTTAAAAAGGCTTTATATGGTCTCAAACAGGTTCCTCGGGCATGGTACTATCATCTTTACAAATATCATCAACAACAAGGTTTCACAAAGGGATCTGTCGACAGTAACTTATACACAAAATTGAGAATGATAAACTATTGATTACTGTTGTGTATGTTGATGACATTATTTTTGGAAGTAATGAAGAGTCCATGAGTCAAAAAATTTCTTGTGTTATGCAGCAAGAATTTGAAATGTCATTACTTGGGGAACTAATATATTTTATTGGCTTACAAGTGCAACAAGAAACGTATGGCATATTTCTATCAGAAACAAAATATCTCAAGAAAATTCTGAATAATTATGGGATAGAAGACTTTAAACCTATGATTACTCCAATGGTAACTAGATGTAACATCAGTTCTCATGATAATTCTCCCATGGTGAATCAACTAGAGTATATATCTATGATTCGAAGTCTGTTTTATCTAATCGAGACAAGACCAGAAATTATGCATGCACTTGAGTTTTTTGGACGATTCCAAGTTAATCCAAAAGAGTCACACCTTCAGGTTGTAAAAATAACATTCAAATATCTACAAGGAACTCAAGACTTTGGTCTATGGTATCAAAAAAATGTCGATCTCACTCTTCATGCTTACACAAATGTGGACTAGGCTAGAAATGTTGATGATAAAAAAAGCACAAGTGGTGGTGCATTCTACATGGGGCCTCGATTAGTATCTTGGTTCAGCAAGAAACAAATTTATATTTCCGTATCCATAATAGAAGCATAATATGTGGTTGCCACATCATGATGCACACAACTTCTTTGGATGATGTAGACATTACAAGATATTCAAATCAAATGTTCACCTCCTATCTCCATCTTATGTGATAGCACAAGTGCCATTAGTATCTCAAAAAACCTTGTTATGCATTCCAAGACCAAGCACATTCCTATCAAGTATCACTTCTTACGCAAACAAGTGCTTGAGAAAAAGGTTAAGTTGGAGTATGTTCCCTCCAAAGAATAAGTTGCTGATATATTTACTAAACCTCTTCCTAGGGAAGCACTTCAATATCTTAGACAAAAGATGGGAGTTGTCTCTGGCTATATTATCAATTCTGCTTAATATCAGAAGATTAAATTAGGTACGTTGGTTGCATAAAGGTGAATCATGTATATACACGAATTTTTGTGTATAAAACCATGTATGGTTTTTGCTGACGGAAATTCTATGGATCAACTTTTAGAATAGTCCGTGGTGTTATTGGGTAAACTCTGTTGTTCTGATATTTTTCTTACTGTACCTTTCTTTGATATTTATCTCCTTGATGAAGATGCCTTGATGAATTGGTTGTTGAAGGTGTTCAGGATGCATAGGTTTAGGGGGAGCACTTGCCTTGCTGAAAAGAGTGAATTGTTGACACTATGTTGGTTGTTTTTATGATCTTCTATTTAAGATTCTTTCATCCTAGATATAAAAATTCATATATTTTATTTTATGAAAAGGTCATGTTCAGACCTATGATGTAAAATGGTTATATTCAGTCATATAAGGACTTGTTAAAATTTTTAAACACACTTGGTGGGGTATTTGAGTCAAATATGTAATTCCACTTGGTTGGATCATTGATGTAAGTATGATTCCTTGGTGATAGGATTGGTCATACTCGGTTGAGTTAAAGAGTCATGTATTTCATTAAAATCTTGTCCACATATGCTCAGGGGGAGAAAATGTCTGCCATTTTCTCTTAATGTCAAAGGGGGGGAGTGTTTGATGTTTGAATAATGTTTATATATCTACAAGATGTGGTGATCAAACTCCATCATGGTTTCCATCAAGTCCAAAGTGGGGAATTTTTTGCAATATGCTTCTTATGTATTAATATGTTGTCTTTGATGGAAAATCTCTGGCAAATAATGGAGTATATGTCTTCCGAAGAAGCGCAATATTTTGCAGAAGGACTGACAGAAGAAATGTGTAAAGTTCTACAGAAATTGGTTAATATTCATAATTGAAGGTACTATATTCGGCTTAGTACATACCAAGTCGTGTATACATGTGGATAAGAATGATCCAAGTCACGTGTGCCTTTTTCACTCTAAAATTATAATACTAGGGGGCATTACTGTGGTTTTAGCCCATAATATTAAGTGATGTGTTGTATATTTGATTCCGTCCAAGAATACCATTGGCAATTGTGTGGTTTTGACTCATGGTATTAGGAAAGGATAAATATATATAAGGAGAGGAAGATCATAGTGAAAAAGGTGTGCATGTGTAAGGATTATTACTAACTAATTCTCTCTGAAGTATATCTGCAAGGGATGGACTATGTTTATCGGTAGATCTGAAACTATGATGCACCCTTGGATGTAATGATGGATCAGGATCTCTAGATCTAAAATGACTATGTATTTGATATATTGATGGGATGAGTGAATATGTGACCTGGTATATGTTTGCTGAAGTGAAGTGAAGAAATCTGGGTAAGTCTATAAATTTGAAAAATTCTGCAAAATTAATATTTACAGATCTATACGCTAGTTCGTCTCGGTGAAATATTTGTCTCATCTAAAGCGCATATGAGAGTCAGGGTTTTTAGAAGCTTGTTGGAGAGGTTATCTATTTATTATTGCTATATTTATGTTGTTTTTCAATGAAGTCTTCATGTAGATCTGGGTTGTTTGAATATTGTATATGTTGCTAAGTTGAATATGTACAAATATTATCAATGGATGAGTAAATATGTCTAATGATGCTGACTTAATAAGGGTTCTGCAATTCTGAAAAGATACCTATCTAAAAGCCTCAAATCTGGTTCTGAGACTGATCATATTATGTGAATTCAGTATTCTCATATCTATATGCAAGTTGGTGTGAAGGAACGCATGTATACACGTAGGTTCAGTAAAGTGAAGTAGTGTATGCATTTTAAGATAATAAATGATCAGGGTTGAGATTGATTTTGCACGCTAATTCTAAAATCTGGGTTTATTATTGTATTCTGGTTATAGTGATCTCGATGTTTTGATTGAAGTTTGGGTTAATTTTATTGGTGCTGATCTTTATTCTGAGTTGTGTGGAAGATGTGGTATCCAGCGTGAAAATTTATGAACCGTGGTCTGCAGTGGGTCTGAGGGTTGAAGCCTTCAGTGTGGAAGTAGAAAATGTTTGTCAGTAGAATATGGTGTTCTGATTAGGGGGTTGTAGCTCCCTTCGAGGAGTGGCTGGTAAAAGAGAAGCAAGGGGTTGTAGCTCCCTTCCAGTATTCGATGGTAAAAAATATGAGTGGGTTGGGGCTCCCTTCCAGTAGTAGCTAGAGAATGAGAGAAGGTTGCAGCCTTTTGCAGGTAGATGCTTGCATACTGATATGAGTCAGCATCTGTACAATATTGTAAGCAGTTTTCCTTATAATAAATATTGAAGACAGAGATGACAGTGGTGGTGGTTTTCTCCCGACCTGGGTTTCCACCTTAAATCCTGGTGTTCATGTGTGTTGCTTATGTGTGATGATTTATTATGTTATTATTGCACATGCTTACTTCTTACTAAATATCTAATGAATGAATGCTGCACTGATATAAGTAAATAATTATATGCATAATAATATCTCTGGACATACACAAGTTTATTTAAAGATAGCCGCATGTATACGCTAGTTGTGTTTATCAAAGTCACGTATATAAATCAGTAAAGAAAAAGAAAAGTTTATAGTGAGTTATCAATACTGATTCACCCCCCCCCCCCCCATCTCAATATTTTTCCCAACTGGTTGATGTCTTTATAAACGAAATTATACATACTTAAGCATAAATAGATATTTACTTCATGTATCCCCACCCTACAATGACTCAAAATATGCACATTTCATATATTCATACCGGTGGTTTTTTTTTTCTGCTGCTAAAATACATGTGGTTTTTGTTTCATGCCTTGTGGGCTCTCTTTGGCTTGTGGTTATTATCTATGAGATGGCCATAACAGTAAGACGTCATTCTACTACAATATCATACCCCCATAGCACTTCAATGACATAGTCGATCAATTTTGTCTATCAGTAATAACACACCAGTATGGGTAATAAAACTTCAACATATTCTTAGGAACACACTCCTCGCTACTTTATAACAAATGTTTATATAGTTTAAGTAACTGCTACAAGAAAATGATGATTAAACCTCGAATCTTACTTCTACAAGAAGATCAAACTTGTTTACTACTACTAATAAATGATTATGACTCTTTTTATAGATGCCACTAGCTTGTAATTTTATGACTATATTCTTGAATACACTAGTTAATGAAGATTCCTTTAAAATTTCTTACTAGACACCAAGCTGCAAGTTGTCTAAGATTACTTCAGGACCAAACACTATCTCAAGTCTGTAGTGTCCCAAATGCTATCAAGTAAAAATGATGATCTATTTTAGCTTCAAGTACATAGGTCGCGACATTTACTAGATATGTGTCATGTACTTCTCATTTTAGTGTGCAAAGGTAATTATGTAGTTTATCATCAGGGATCCAATCAATAAGATCTCAGGTATAAAATATCCCAACCAAATTCTACTAAAAAGACACTAATATGCAATAGGCATCGTTGCTCCAAGTCCGCACATAAGTCAACTCACATACAATAGGTAAGAAACTATATCAGTGTGTAACCTTGGACTATCATAGATGTTACATGAATGACATTTTGATCTCTGGAATTGATCGGTAGGACATTTGTAAAGGTAAGTATGTCAAGTAATTATGACCTGTAGAGAGTTAGTACAATTGTTTACGCTTCACGTCATTTAACCCTCTATCCATATTTTCTAGAAATTGTAATCCATAATTAATATTACTCTTACTTCTCATATATCCATAAGATCACAATCCTTGTCCTTAAGGAGGGATGAGCACATACACTAAGGAGGAAACAATGAAATTAAAGCTTCTTGTTGTTCCATAGAGTTAAAGTTACTCCTAAAGAATCATAAATCAAAAGGGAAAATCAACATTGTCGAAGAGGTCTCAGATCAAACACAGAAGATCCATTTTAGAAAAATAAATAAAAATATTTATCAATGCTCTATATTTTTCCAATATGTGCAATACAGATCTATTGCATGTATGCAAGTTTATTGTAATGGTTGTAAATATCTAGAGATCATTTATGCATGCTATCTTGTAGGATTCAATTCTCTGTTCTTAATTGTAAACATTTCAAAATATTTTCTCATTCAAAAAATTAATTTCATACATGGTGCAAACACGAGTATATTTTTTCCAACACGCTTGTCTAATTCACATGAAAAACATCGGATCAATTAATTACATTAGTGTTAGTGGGTTATATAGATGCTTCATTATGTTATCTTATCCCTTCATCATCTATGCAAAAGTATATGGGCATCTATTCGAGAAAAAATAGTGCTACAACTATGCATAAAGAATAATCTTAAGGTACATAGAAACTTAGCAATATAAGACATGATATTGATATATATACTTGTACAATTCATTTCATGAAGCGAGTTTTATAAATGATTTTTTTCAAGTGTTTACCATCAACTGATATCCCACTGAGTCATCGGAGAGATATAAAGCTTAGGGCTAGTTAAATTTATATATCTACAATTTATATCCCAGGACATCAACTAGTAGAGACAATATTATATTAGGATCCTTATAGACACACATTCTCTTTTCCATGGGGTTAGATGTATAACCTACTCTCTAGAACATTTACAATATTATGGATTTTATTATAGATGGTATTATTATAGAGATTACATTTATGAAATAGAGGTAGAGTAGGAGGATTGAGAGTAGAATGGTGTAGACTATTTGTTAGAGACTACACTCAATTTTTGGAAAATAAACATGGGCATTAGATATTCAGTGATAGGTAGTGATGTAGTGCTACTAAAGTGATGGTTGCTCATGGTTATGGTTGTACTAGCTTTAGCTACACATCATGGTGACATCATCACAAGAAATATGATTATCACTATATGGAGGGATAATGAGGATAGAGTGAAACTGTGTCATGGAGGTATTTATTAAGCATAGACATATCATGATTGAAATAAGAGCACATGTGATGAAAATGTATCTCTAGCCACATCTGTGTTCCTATAAGCCTAGTTGTAGGATCATATGATATCATGAAGACCTATAGTAAATGAGTTCAATATACCTAGGGATTACCACCATATATGTAAGAAGGTGCTTACCATATAGCCTAGGATACGAAGACGAGAGTTTCAAACATTATATGGAGAGTATCTATTCCACCATAACTATCCTACATAGAGGGGGGATGACGCATGTCACATATATATTCTATGTGGAGATGTTAGGGTCCTATAATTTATAGGATCTCAAGGTGATTAGATATTTTATCTCAGTTGTTTTGATATTATAAATAACATTTCAATTTGCAAATGATTTCCAAAAAAATATATAAAAGAAAATGAAAAGAGGATATTAAAATAAAATAGAATAAAGACAAAAAGAAAAATAAAACAAAAATAGTAAAAAAGAATAAAAAAACAATGATGAGAACCCCCACAAAATGAAAAAACAAAAAATAAATAATACTAAAAGTGTTGCAAGTTTAAATGACACTACTTGACAAGATAGCTTTCATTCCGTTAAACAAAATGAAGGTTGTGTACACCTTGCTCAAAATTCCATAGTCATTAGTCATTTGTTTAATCATGCAACTTAATCATGGTTAAACAAGTTTAAATTTCTATTAATTATACTAGAGAATAAGATTAGCCAAAATATTAAATATTGGGCTAATGTTTAGTTTAGGTAGAAAATGATATTGATTCAATTGTTTAAGTTGAATCAATGGAGAAATAAGGGATATGATAGAATAGGCTTTAATTTTTTTAATAAGAAGTGAAAAAAAGGGTTTGCTAGTGAAAAATGCACCCTTATGAAAAAAATGAATAAAAAATTAGTTTTAACATTAGTTTAAAAATTGGAATTGAAAGATAAATATGGTTGATTAGAGTTCAAAGGGTTAATTTATGTAATTTTAGACTCATTTTCAAAGCATTATGTAAAAAGGCACAAAGGGTTAATTTTTTTCAATACATTAACATTTATCCAAAGTTCCTCTCTAAATTCAAAAGTGGCTACATGAAAAACCCATTTGTCGGTTGTGATTAAGTTGTACACATTTTTCAACCCCTCAGATCATCTCAAGCATCGCATCAACAACCCATAATTAGTTTTGGACCCCCCATTTCTATTCTTCTTTTCCCGTTGGGGTGGGGGGGAGGGGCGGGGGAGTCGAAATGTGGTTCTCCCCACCGCGCCCAATGTTACGTGGTGCGCTCTCCATTTTTTACACACACACACCTAAAACCACTTACCATGCCTGACTCTCTCTAAAAACCGATCCCCCTCATCCCTTTCCCGCTATCCCTACCTATGCACCACCCTCCACTCATTTTATGTCACGTGACACTATATGTTGCCCAATCAATGCCCTTTCTGGGATATTACCGTTAAATAAATTTAATTCTCCCAAGTAACCATTTGAATCCAACGGACCCGTGCCTACAATGAAAAACCCCTAAAAATCCTTAAAACCCCAGTTAAATCGCCATTGATTCCTTTTTGTTGCATCATTCTCTGAAATTCACTATTATTTGCAGGTTCTCCAGGGCACAATGACCATATTATATCAAATAAAGCACCCGATCGAGCACCTAGCATCCCAATTTCTTCTCTTATTAGCTACAAACCTGTGAACATCCCCGACAAATCCTTCATTTTCCCCCTCCCTATTCTGTAAATTCTCCTTTAATAAGATGCCTCCCTAAGAAGAAAAACTAGGGAGAACTCGTAGACACACTTATTTGTCCCCCTATAGATTTAGACCACATCCCATTAGCTGATAGAGATTATAAAATTGATGAGACACATTGTGAGTTAAAAATCTTCAAACTCTACTATTGGCTCGTAAGACAAGTTTATGGAAAAAACGGAATGAAATTGGACTGCGAGTCCAATCTCCCCACTACACTTTTCGCCAAACCTTCCATTCTCCTAAATTCACAAGAAAGTGCTAGCCTATTATGTCCCCTAACTGAGAGAAATTCCTAGCCCCTACTAGTGAAATTATCTTCACCATTACTTCCAAAGCCATAGATCAAATGATGCGAGGGCCCCTCTTTGTCAAAAATGACACCAAATTCTCAATAGAATCAATGACGAAAATTAAACCATAAACTTGATTTTTCTAAGAGAGCCCGAAATTTTATACCCTTTTCGTACCTAAAACCACTCAATTACCAAGGAAACTCCACCTTATACTTCCTCAATTTTCACTGATCAAGCCAAGAAAATCATATCTATGATATCATACATTTTAGGCTACTATTCGATCAGTGGGCTAGATGAACCCATTCTAGGTCTCCTATCCATATTTTTCCGCAGATAGTAAGGCCTCTATTATTTTCAATTTTAGTCAATTCGACTTATAGTATTCATGAACGATTTCCAGAAGTTACTAATCGAGAAAGCGTTCAAATATACTTCAATTCTGGTTTACATGTTTATATACTATTAGGCATACATGTTCAGAATTTGCTATGCGAAGTTAGATGAAGAAGGGAATAAACAATCATCCATATTCTAGACTTCCTTGGTGATGAAGGAGTGGGAGAAATTCACATACAAACACTACATTGAGTGATTTTATACACCAACAATGAGTGTGTTAAACAATTTATTAGAGCTAAGAATAAGTGAAGAGATAAAAATAATTTTACACCTCGGAGAGATAAACAAAGACTGGATACTTGTTCTAGTGCCATAAACTACACTAAAATCAGATTGTATGGGTGTGAGTTGGCATGATACAAATTTCTAAAATGTCTCCCAATAAGGATATTTAAACTAGAATATATTATAAAAATTCTTAATTCATATGAAATACACTTTGTTTCAACAAAGAAGGAATCATAATTTATAATCAACACACATGATTGGTTCTTTTGTGAAATAGTAGGTCGGTGGGAGAAGAAGAAGATAATATTCTCAAAGAATGAAGTTCAGCTTAAGTTTCACATGGTCCTATGACCCTCTAGGTATAATTTCTAAATTGAGAGTGGAAAAAAAACTACTCCTTATACTCATACCCGCGAGGCTAGAAATTGAGATATATGTGAACCAGTTGACTTGGTGAAAATACCTTATAAGAAGGCTGAAGAGCATATTGTTTCTACTTCTACTTCACAAAATCTTGTTCCTTGGGAGAAAGAAGCCAAGAGACAAAGATAAGAAGAGTCATCTTCGGTGACATAAAGTGTAAGGAATCGACTTAAAATTATGTACAGGAAGAGAACTAAATTGAATCCTAAGAATATTTCAGAGAAGAATCTAGAACAAGAGGTTGCCATGATAGTCAAGGAAACAACATCTTCCTCTCAAGCGAGGTAGACTATTTGTTGTATCTCCAACAATATCATCGGTCTCCCAAGATCAACAAGACACATTCGAGAATACAAAGGTTGTTCAAGAAGAGAAATAAAAGAGCATTTTTGACGATTTAGAGAAATCAAAGTTAAGAATTCGATTCTTGAGAATAACACTTATACTTAGCTTTTGGAAGCATACTTCCGGCTCAGGATTAGACTTCTTTTGAGTTTTTTATTCAGGGGAAAGGGAGCATGTAGGTCTTCCCTAAGGGCTAAAATCCCATGACCCTAAATCAACATCGGATTATAAGAAGACAACTCGAGTTTGATACTAAATATATAAATCGATTGACCAAATGGATATGCATATAAAACTCGATGAAATGATCATTTCCACTCTAACCAATACTACTATGATTGTTTCTAAATTGCGAGTTTCAACGATCAACATTCAATCTCAACTAAAAATGGAGAATATTTCTTCTCTAGCAAAGGATACAGGATCCAATCTCACGGAGGATTTAGTAGTGAAGATGGGTTATGATCAAAAAAAAACATGAAACATACGAGAGGATTTGATCAAGAAGAAGAATACTAACATTATAGCATTAAGGAAGCAAGCTGAAGTTTGCCATCAACTAAAGATCCTCTCACAAAAGATATTGAAGAATGCGACACTCACGGAGGATACATGATGAAATTAATCATGGAACAAAAATTCTCGAGAAGAACGGATGGAAACAAAAACTAGAGAAATAATTAAGGAAAAAGAGCAGAGTTCAAAAGTAGCCATGGTTCCTCTAGATGTTGTACCTCTCACAACAATTCCCACCTCAAATGTTGCAACATCAACAACACCTTCTACATAATCTACGAGAGGTTGTTTTACAATTGAAAAAGGTTTTTGAGAACCCCATCAATTCGGAATGAGGAAATAAAGAGAGCTGGAGGACAAGTCAAAACACTACAAGATCAGAAGACCAATAGTGAAGCTTCAAAACTTGCTAAAGCTAAGAAATCTCGGAAAAGTGATAGAAAGGCTACCAAAATAAGAAAGAGAATGTTGCTATTGGATAGACCTTAGCCTAAGTCAAATGAAAGCATTTGGAAAGATATTCTGGATTCTATGTCTAAAAATTTGGCCATGTATCGAGATTATTTTTTTAGCAGAAAGACTTGACTAAGAAATCAACAAAGGTTATTACGAGAGATCAAATAATAGTTGGGTCACATGCCTACCAAATCTACAAAACATCATCAAGTTCCTAAATTCAACGAATAAAGTATGAGTTGGATGATTTAGGAATTGATCGTAGGACATAAACCATTTTGGGAGGTAAATAATATTACGACTAAAAAATAATATTATCTCTCAAGCTGGAGGAAAAAGTGTCAAGTATGGAAATAATAGATAAACGATTTTTTCACTAGGGATACAAACTTTAAATAAAAAAATGGTTACCCAATTTTGTTTGTAATTAATGATAAATTAATTACTCATGAATATTATATTAAAAAATCTTAAGGAGGTAGCCAGAGATAGTTCAAATTTTGATAACATCAAAGGCAACATGACAAGTAGAGAATTCTTGGAAGCAATGGGAAATGATTTCTTTCATCATATGAAGTAAATCACATTTTTCATGGTAAGGCTGAACATTTGCAAAGTATACTTGAGGTTGAGGAGATTTACCATAAGGTAACCAAATTGACCATTCCAAATGAAGACAGATGGGACAAACTATGTGAATTACTCTATTGATTGGTAATTGGGATGCAGTTACAAGATTAGCCAACACATCAGCCAATGTGGCACTAGAACATGCCAATTCATCAAGAGACTCCTCCAAAGCAGAGCCACCTCTCCATGCAATTTTTCGCCAAGCCTATTACTCTGCAGAGATCAATAATTTTTTTTAGGATAGTGATAAATATATATTTTCAGTTGAGATATTGATTTTGTAATTATTGTATTAATACTTCACACTTTGAAGTATTCTGGGTTGATTTTTGAATATAATTTTCTCCAAGTTATTGTATTTTTCTAGTTGTTGGACTCATCAATAATACAAGGTCATTCTTCACGGGATTCATGTGGTGTACAAATTGGTGATGTGTTTCTCGTGTTCATGTGTTTATTCATTGTTTTCTTTCAATGTCATTTCTTAAAAGATTAATTACATTATGGGTATGGTGATGAATAATATTTGTTGAAATATTCACCATATTCTTGCTATAGGTAATTTATATGTTTTTCTTCGAAGTTAAATTAAGGAATTCTTAATTTCTCCTTCATTTCCTCTTGAACCTTTCATTTCTTTTTTGTTTCATATCATTTAAATTATGAAATATCCAACTAGTGCAACCTAGCTTTCCCTATGAAACTCCCTTAAACTTTGATATAGATCCGGTTATTTTTTTCAGAATACATAGCCCAATGGAATTATAAGAATTCAATCAACAAGACAATCCAATAAAATCACAAACAAAAAATTGCGGAAGTCATAACTAGCCTAAAAATCCCCATCAAACAAAGCTAAATCGACACGAGAGATCCCAACTTCCAAAGTGGCTTTGATGTTGTCCTCTTTGTTTACTATCACAATATCAAAAATTATTGAACGATAACATAGTGGTGATCATACTGGTGACAATTGAAAATGTTGTAATTTTATTCAAATTCATTTCCATCGTTAAAAGAAGCGTATCTTAGGAATATTTCTAGAGATTGTTTCCTTTTATTTTTTATAAATAATAGTGTGTGTGTGTGTGTGTGTGTGTGTGTGTGTGTGTGTGTGTGATTTTTATTTTAATTCTTGCTCCCAAAATATTTTATACCAGATGTCATCATGATCCTAAACCTACAACTATTCCTGATAATCCTCAAAAATTGTTGAGGAGAAGAAGTATAAATGAGAGCCAAGGAAGTAACAGTCCTCCCCCTAGGGTAGATTCACTTCCAAATAACTTTGTCACTTTACAATATATTGAATTTGATTTTTCCTTTTCGAGCATAACTTATTTAGGACTAAGTTAGAAAAATTTGGTGGACCAAGCTGTGGTAGATTAGTCTACCTTGCAGACGTCATTCTTTTGAAGTACATCACGCAACTTGATCCTAATCTTCAAATCCTTTAAGACTTCAATAATTTCAATATTTAGTTTAGGGTCTTGAATTATCTATCCATGAGGAATACATCCAACAATCTATTGAACTCTATTCTTTAAATTCTTTTTCGGTTTTCATCCACTTCATCTCAATTTGTTAATCGAAGATCATCCAATCAGACTCCTTCTATAGTTTCACACTACCACTCTTGTAATTTCTCACCGAGAAACTCCAAACTCCCATATTATCCCCAATATTCAGTTATAATTAAATATACATCTTCAACACAACATCAAAATCTAGTTCAACCTCCACCTTTCATCCAACCTCCTCCTTTCATCCAACCTCCATCTTTAATCAATCCACATATTATCCATCCTCATATTCCTGTAATGGAAACAATACATGATCCACTTGTTCTTTGGGGTCCTTTGGAAAACATGCCACAAGAATATCAAACTAGGATCCCCCATTTTGATGGTATTGGACCCATAACTACTCTAAAACATGTTGATAGGATGAATGATAGTTTTTATATTCAAGAATTTGATGAAGAGAATGCTAAAATGAGGTTATTTTCTCAAATTCTTACTAGAGAAGTTAGAAATGGTTTAAGGCCTTTCCACGTAATAGCATTAATGATCTACATGAATTTCATCAATCATTCCTTAATAAATGGGAAGTTAAAAGTAACCTTATTCAGATTCTATTAGAATATGAAAGTATTAGGAAGGCGCTTGCGAAAAGTGTCGAGGATTATTCCACTAGATTCAATAGTGTTTATAATGCAATTCATGCAAACATTAAACCAACACAGAGGTTTAGCCTTAATAAAATTCCATGATGGCTTTAAGGTAGACATGTCTTATCAACTAGAGAGAGAAACTTCTGCAACGTTAGAAAAAAATGAAAAGAGATGCAATGGGTGTAGAAGCCAATTTGTTAACAAAAAAGAGCTAGGATAAGAACATAAATGAGAGTGACAATGAAAAGAATAGCCATCAACATATTTTTCTCATGCTAAGATAGATTATTTGGTTATAATAGTAGAACTAATTATGGAAAGGATCAATCTAATAGATATAATTCCCCCCAGAGAAAATCATCCCGGCCCTCAATCGAAACCAAAATGCTAGGAGAAATCCACCACAAATAAAACAAAGGGAACAAAAGGGGACTAGACCAACAAATTAGACCTCATTTCCAAATAGAATTGTGTTGATTATGAAGGAGAAATAGTTGAAGAGGTAGAATAAAATTCTAATAAATATGATGGGAATAAATGATGATGAAACATTTTTTCTTACTCAAGAAGAACAAGAACCTTTTTTAGATTTTTCATACAGAGCTTGATTCGAGGAATCGGATGATTATAAATAGGGATTTGAGAATGCTATCATGGAATTTCATAGACAATATAACCTTAGAAGTAAGAAAAACTATAGATACACCCTAGCAAGAAAGACCTCTGATATTCCTACTAAGAAAGCCTTTCGATACCGCACGTTAAAGAAAAATCACAAAAATACTCACTGCTAAGAAAACTATTGAAAATTCGAGGTAAAAAGTAAAGTAGAAAATCTTGCCAAAAAAGATAGTTGATATTGCTTCAAAAAAAGAACTCAAAAATGATATCTCAACCACTAGTTAGAAAAAAATGTGTTCTCCCAAATTATGTTGATGATAAATCATATTTCCTAAACATGGGTAAAGTTCATACATCCTTAAATATTGAGAGTCGAGTTAGCAAAGACACAAAATACCCATTCCTTTAATAGAGTTAATGAACAAAAAATGTGTACGGATCTCGGGTAATGAAAGCTCTAAATATAGGGGAAAATACAAATACTATCAATTTGAATGATGACCAACCTGAAATTTTATTTGGACTAGAAGTAGATGGAAAACCTCGAGAAGGAGGTGTACCTCCCTTCTATGTTAGCCTAAATGTCCATGACAAAATTCTGCATAATTCCATGCTAGATTTAGGTGCTTCACAAAATTTAATGCCTAAGGCTGTCATGGAGAAATTAGGAATTGAAATTACCAGACCATATAAGGATTTATATTCCTTTGATTCTAGAAAAGTAATATTCTTAGGTCTTATCAAAGATCTGTGTGTTACTTTGGCACAAATTCTAGCCAAAAGTTTGGTGACGAATACAATGGTTGTAGATCTACCCTCTAAGTATGGCATGATTTTCTCACACTCATGGGGAGCTAAGTTCCAAGGAACCCTAAAGATGGATATGACTTTTTCTACCATACTAGTATTTATTCACCATAGGAGATTATATAGGGTGACCTTGATGAAATTCATGGTGAGTATTCAAGATAAGCCACACAACTATCCTGTTTTTTATATCCATTCAGATTTTGAAACTTTCATTCTCTATAATGATGGAGACATCAACACTCAGGTTTATAATTCATAAATTTATGTTTGTGAAATATATGAAAACCAAACAAAAACAGTGGAATAGAACACTCATCTTGAACCTCTTTGGAACATGGACTTTATGGATCTTGTAGCGAAGAGGGTTCTAGAGGAGGAGTGTGGGTTTCAAATATAGGAAATAATAATGCTGAAAAGAAATTCATACAAGCTTAATTTTCAATGTACTAATAATACAACTGAGTATGAAGCACTAATACTGAGTTACAATTATTGAAAAAAATTGGGTGCTAAAAGAATTTCCATTCATGGGGATTCTAAGCTAAACATAAAATAAATAAAAGAAGAATACTCTACAAAACACCCTAGATTAAGAGCATTTAGAAATGTTGTGATGGATTTTATAGAGTTTTTGTGGAATATGCACTGCACTGCAATTCTATTGAGGCCTCATAAATCGGTGGAAACAACAAGGGGGATAACCACACGAGTCGGGACCTTAAATCGAGTTCCTTTTCCGTTTTCGGATAGTGGCTTCAATCGGGTGTAGTGGGACCAGTTTTCCCAGATTTTGGTTTTGTATGATTGTTGGGTTTTTATCAAATGATTTGTTGGAAGAATAGCTAAAAAAACTAAAACAATTTTTATTCTAAAAATGAAAAAATTTGAATTAAGTCTAATCTAATCTAACTTGGGATAATTCTAATTTTATGCGATCTAGAATGATATCTATTCCGTCTGTAGTAATTTATATCAATCACAGACTTAATACAATTAATACTTTTGTAAGATAATTATTTTGAGAAATAATTAATCAAAATAAGATGTGAAACATATCGCATATATTCTGATGATCATATATAAAGAAAATCAATTTCTATTTGTATATCGTACAATAGTGCAATTGATATTTCAAACAGAAACAATTGATTTCATACATAATTCATGAAAGCTGGAATTGTCACTAATGTTTGAAACAAATTTTGGAATACATGATAATAGTACCAGATATGTGTTTTCATATTCATCTGATCAATGATAATAGGCCACAATCAATCCTTCTATCAATAAGTCTTTCAGAGAATACAAAAGTGCGTCAACAGTGATCAAAAAAATCATATATAACTAAAATGGCCATGTTCCATAATTTTATCAAGGTATCCACAAACTTACAATAAAGCACTCTCTGTAAATTTTCTCAATAAAAATTATGGACCCTTCTCTAAATGCATGAGAAGTGTTTAAATACTACATTAACTACTTACAAAAGAGGATGATAAAAAATATCTTATGAGGTGGTTTCAAACAACCTTCCTCATTCCTAGTATCTAATTGCTAAATTTTAAATTATTAAAAACAAATTAACTTATAATCATTCCTAATGATATATTACTGCCAACTCTACTTTTCTACTCACAAATATCAGACATTGGTTGAACTTGTGCAGGCTTCCCGAACTGTGTCTTCATCTGCCCTGTAAATATAGCATCAAGTAAAAGTGGCTGTATTTTTTGTATGGAATCCATAGAACAAGTCAATGTCATTATTTGACTATGAGGCTTAACCAATAGCTGCTAGTATGCTTCCCAATCAGTCTTTTTCAGTTGTACAAGAATTTATTCTCGGAGTTGACCTGTGTTTTTCAAAATTTGTTCTAAATGTTTGAGATCAGGAATTGATTTGTGATTTCCCTCTTTAATCAAACCAGAGGTATGCAACATGTAGTTAATAATTTTGACCATACTCTTTGATATACTTGCTTGCTCTAGCTATGGGCCAATTTTTCTCCGTTTTACCTATGCATCCCTAGTCAGTAAAGAGAATATCGATTAAAAATTTATTTGATCTTTGGAGACCTACTTTCGAATTCTTCCATTCAATATAATAAGAAATTTTGGTATTGATTTCATTAAAACTCAATTCTTTGGTTAATATTTCGTATTATTCAACTATTCATTGATTTCCAAGTGTGGGAATATGTACGAAATTTTGTAAGAGAAACAAGTTTTGTTGTTTTTGAGAAGTAAGGCATTTAATGCCAATTCTTCTTTTATAGAATTCCTCTGCATTATGAATACCTTCATATTTTTTTAATATCTTCTCTCAATTCTTTAATCAATGTGTTTTTTTCTATATAAGTCATTTTCATGACTTATCTTAAAGCACTTCCATATCTTGCTGAAATTTGAAGAGTTTATGCTCAAAGTTTTTGATTTAGATCTGTTCCCTTTCTTCATCCGGTCGTTTTTGTAGTTGTATGATTTTATCATTCTTTTTCTTGAACCAAAATGGATACTTTGGTTGCCTTATCCATCGTTGCAATTGTGTATGCTCCCAACAAATTATGATAGCTAGAGTCATATTTTCAATTGGATTTGAAGGAGTGTCTTTCGACACAACTTCCATAACTTCATTTCTTGGAAGTGTTCCAATATTTCTTCTTTTCTTTGTTTCCTTACTATAACTTTATGAAGAGGGTTGTAGAATACATCCAGTGGAGGGATATCGGTTACCTTGAGAACAATCTCTTCGAGTAGGAAATGTTGGAATGAATTCTTTATCTTGGGAGGTTATCCCGGGACATTCAATGATATCTTTTTGCTGAAACTATTTGTCCCCTATGGAGTTTGAAATTCTGTATTTTTTCTATGAAGATGATACTTCTAGGGGTATTTATCAATGTGTTGCTAAGTGAAGTCAGAATTTATCTAGTTCACTTTGATTTTGTCAATCTATTTGTTTTGCTCTAATTTCTTTTCTTGCTTCACTCATATAACTAGCAACCAAGACATTTTGAGGGATACGTCTGAGTCTTTGTTCTCTGTACTCATTGAATCTATGTAACTCTTCTAGATTTAGATTCAATTTGACAAAATCTTGAACTGCTTCAAAAGTTCTAACAAATTTCAAAATGTCTTCAAATCTATCATCTGTGTGTATGATAGGTTTTACTTTAACTAATGCGAGTAAATTTATTAGCGATCTTCTCTAGGTCGAACTACCTAGGGGGTAAAGCAGGGGAGCATCAAAAGCTCAATATTCCGACATTATTTCAATGCATGATTGAAATTGTTGAGGGTGAATGTACCACATTGAATTGGAAAACTTGGCCATAAAGATTTTTTTACATCTTTCAAAGATTAAGTGAGTCCATTACCAAAGAGTTTGGTAAGCAACTTCTCTCCCCATTAATTTATCTAAAACATATAAAGGAAGAACATGTGGAGGAGAGGAGCTTACAAATACTCTAATGTATGAAAATGATTCTTCAATAAAACATCTCCCTATCATTTGAAGGTCTGAAATGGATTCCTTAGTGAACCTAGGGCTCACTTTGTCAAGCATGAATTGATGTAAGGGTAATACAACTCCATAACATAGCCTTTGAAAATGTGGTGCATAATTATGTTCCCATATCTATTTATGAATCAAATTTATAGGGGTGGGATCGTCGGGGAAGTCCCATTTCCAACACATAGCTGGAAAACTAGTAGAAAAACAGATAGCATAAAAAATCATATGCACTCATGAATAATTGGGGGATGCGTTTGGAGGAAGAAGCTCTCTCTCTGGCAATATTCATTAATCGCTTTAGCTATATTTTTGAAAGAATGGTTTTCCCAATTCATGATGTGGGTAATTAACACAGGAGTCATTTGGGGGAAGCCAATTTATACGAGAACTTGGTATTATTAGGGAGACTATATAATATGCATAGCATCGTCAGCTACAAAATTGTAGGGATTTTGCAAGTGAAGCGATAGGATACATACCTGATGTATCATGTTTAAACTTGCTATCCAATTTCCTCCAACCTTGAATTGCCTTGAAAGGGTCCTCATTCTTCTTTGCAAATTTCTCAACAAATCTATTATCATATATGTCTTGTTGGTCGGGTAACTTGTACATGAATTTCAAATCTTCAGCTCTAAAATAACCTAAGATATCATTCTCAGCAGTTCTTAATTGTCTTTCCTTGATTCTTGAATTATCAGGCACCCACCTAATTATGTCGTTGTATGGTAAAAGAGTGGCCCTTGCTACTATCCTATGAAGGAAGGAGCATGCAATATCTTTAAACTGTAAATTTGAGGGTGTTGCATCATCGACGTGCCTTGACCTCAACTACTTCGAGAGCTCTTCATCTTCGAGAATAGTATATATAGGTTGCCACTTTGTAGCACCTCCATCGTCGGTGCGGACCGTATTTGAGACTATCGACGACATTTATGTGCATTCCACTTCACACATGTATCGTTTTACTGTACTGCATTTCTTTGCGTATGGACATATCTTGAAAGGAAAATCCCTATTAAAGACGGAGTAATGATCAAAT
Organism: Pinus albicaulis; assembly: GCA_034641835.2. Taxonomy (NCBI): domain Eukaryota; kingdom Viridiplantae; phylum Streptophyta; class Pinopsida; order Pinales; family Pinaceae; genus Pinus; species Pinus albicaulis. The sequence goes on from CM076577.1 coordinate 461,480,737, forward strand.
GATGGAAGATATATTGAAATGACCAATTTTGAAATAAAATATTCGGGAAACAATCTGTATCATTAATTAATCACAACGAATCAATAGTCGCTTACATTGGGATGATAAAACATACTTAATAGTTCTACGACATGATTTATTTTCACGTAAAACCATTATTTAAACCTATCATATCCATTGCATCATGCCCTTTGAACTTTGTCTTTATGAAGCACATTAATTTTTTTGTTTATGCGATATGCAATTTTGCGATATCCTAAAATCACAAAATCATAGCATCGAATATCGCTTTATTGGAATATTGCAATATCACAATATCGCAATATTGGAATTTTGGTAAGAACTTATTAAAGTTTTTAGAAGCGTAAATCCACGATAAATGATTTATGATGTCGCTTGTGAAAATTCAGATTAGTCGATCGCAAAATCGGGATTTTGTTGTTTTATTTACTTAAATTTCAATGAGAAAAGATTATGTAGGATGTGATTTGTGATAGGGTAATTACAAGGATGTTTTATCAATTTATTTTTGTTTTTTATGTTTTTTATTTGATAAAAGCAATAATGTTTTTGGAGTTTGATTTTTTTATCTAAAATGAAAAAATACATTTTTTTAAGAAGGTCCCTATTTCTGTTTGTCAAAGGTCTAGATTATTTTAAAAATAAAAATGGGGGGAGTTTTTGCATAGCACAACAATTGGTTATTCACTTGGGAGAACCAAATATCTCTGACTGGTTTATTTTAATATTTCTAAACTTTCAAAACAAGAAAAAGAAATAAGAATAAAAATCGTATGATTTATGAATTAAACAATGTTTTTTTAGAATATAATCTATTTACCTATCTCATTTCTTCTTAATTAACCCCTTCAGTGGTAATACATAGGTATCCGTATCGGTTAGTGTACTCGGATTTAAAAGATAAAGTAGGTATTCTCTAAAATTGGTTTCATAGATTTTTACTCATTTATCACAGATAGAGCCACTCTCACCAGTAGGCATTTATAGCCTTGATAGGGTTATATTTTAACCAATAATGATTCATGGTCCAATCTGAATTTGATTTCGCATTTCAAAATACATTTTGACATGTAATTTAATTTCTTTTTCTTGACACATTTTCAAAAGCATTGTCTAGGTTTGGCGCCCTGATAGTGACAATGTCATTCATTGATAGTAATTTAGACTAAACAAGCTTACTCGTAATGAGACCCCTTGTCTATGAGTTTTTATAATCATTTAGCTATTACCTTGTTGTAGTATGCAGTATTGGTAATATCAGTCTAGATTATTTCTCTATGATCATGATAAACAAGCTTGTGATCAGACTTATTTTCTTTTGGATTTGTACATCGTATATATATATATATATATATATATATATATTTTGAATTATACTTTGAAGAAGAAATTTTATCAGATGGGATGAATCCTTAGCTCGTTTAAGAGTTATGGATGATAATTATAGATTTGGTAGATACCTTTTTGTATAGAATCCTTTCTAAGTTAAAAGTTTCCTTTTTTGACTGATACATAGTAACTATATTTTATGATATCAAGAGTCTTTTTCGGAAAGTAAATGCCTTTAGTAAATTTCAAATTATTTCGAAAAAAATAAAGGTTATTAAATTCTCATAGTTATAATCATATTTCTACTTCACTTATTTATAGAAGTGAAAGATCAAAATAAGTTTATAAATTTTTAAAATTTGAATCAACAAAAAATGATGTTATTTTCAGCTTTTTATTTTCCAAAAGCAAGATAAAATTTAAATTTTGATCTAAGAGAAATATTTTTTAAAAATTTGACCATTCACAGGCTAGGAATCTTTCTTACTTGATAAGTCTTGCAAAAAAAAGGTGGATAAGCCTATTTTCTCAATGATTTGAAATGGACCAAGCCATAATATTTGGAATTTGGTATGCTTACCTTTTTCCTCATGTGCCTTATCCCATTCCAAAACAAGGTATCCTATTTCAAAAGCTTTTTGAGTTGGTAGATGATGTGTCAAACGAGGCTTTCACTATTTGTTGATGACAAGCATGTATAACTTTGGCTGTTTCTCTCTGTTCTCCCATTTTAAGAATTTGATCTTGTCTAAGTTGAAGGAAAGATGGAGGATTTTCATCGATAAATTGCACTAAAGCAAATGATGGTATTGTTATATTTGTGGGTATAATTTCTTATTTCCCATAAACTAACACAAATGGAGAAGTACCTATTGAGGCTTTATGGGTGATTATATCTGCCCAAAGACCAAATAATAGTGCTTTGTGGGAATTTTTATGATTTTCTTTTATAGTTCGTTCGATGATTCTAATCAGGTTTTTATTTGTAAATTTAGCTAATCCATCACCTTGTGGATAATAGTTAGTTGAGTATTTTAATTTTAAAACCTATTTTTAAAGAAAATTCTATCATAGCATTTCCAAAAACGTAAGATGCATTAATAGATATCAAAGCTGATGGGAGGCCAAACCTGACGATTATGAACTGATCAATAAAATCTGTAATACATTGTGTATTAACCACCTTTAATGGGATAGCTTTTACCCATTTGGTGAAACAATATGTTGCAGTTAGAATATACTTATGTTGTTTAGAAGAGTTTGGATTTATTTCACCTATGATATCTAACCCCCATTGTTCAAATGGTTGTTGGATATTTACTGGTTGTAGTGGAAATGTTGCTTTCCTTTCTCTTCCGGCTATAGTTTGACAAACTTTGCATTTTCTCGCGTATTCATGTGCATATTTAAATATAGTTCGCTAGTAGTAACCAGCATGTAGTATTTTATGAGCTATGGTGTTTCCTCCAAAATGACCTCCAGCTGGTCCATCATGTAATTCCTGCATCACTATTTCAGCTTCAGTTCTCTCTAAACATCTCAATAATACATAATCATAATTATTTCTAAATAGCACATTATTTATGAGTTGATATTGATTTTATTTAAGCCTCAGAGCACGCTTTGCTGTATAATTGAGATATAATGGAGCATATCCATTTTTTAAGAATAATTTCATATCAGCATATTGTGACTGAGAATCGTTTAGGCTTACCTTGGACAGTTGTATTTCATTTGATTGATCTTATTCTATTGGTAAATGAGAGGCTCCAGTTAACTTCCTGCAAAGACCTTGTCCTTTAACAATTTTAGCAAGATGTATCTCTACATCATATTCTTGAGGTGCAGTGACCCAATTTGCTCTCTTCTCTTCTACTTCTCATTGGATTAATAATTGCCTTATTGTTGAGTAAGGTACTATTATTTTAATATGTGTTTTTAGGACAAAAGTCCTAAAATGTTTCAAAGCTTTAAATACAGCATCAGAATTTTTTTCCATAGCTAAATAATTTAACTCAACACCTTGAATTTTAGAACTAAAAAACGAAATCAGTGCTTCAATGTTTTGATCATTTAGCTGTGTAAAACCTGTTGCATATGATATATGAGAAGAAAATGTATATAATACAAATGGATTAAGAAAATTAGGAGTTGTTAAAGAAGGAGCTTCAATGATGGCTTTCTTAATTAACTCAAAAGAGTTTATCTCTTCTTTTCCCCATTTAGAAATTTATTTTTTCTTGATCATTGATTGCAGGGGTAAAATGATTTGGGAAAAATTGGGAACAAATATTTTTACAAAATTAATTTGTCCTAGAAATGATTACATCATTTTTTTATTGTGTGGTAGAGGGATGTTTTCAATTTCATGAATCCTATCAGGGTCAATATGGATTCCTTTTTTAGAGATAATGAACCCTAATAATTTACCTTCTGATAAGGTGAAATAAAATTTTTTAGGATCCAAGGAAATTCAGAATTTTCTACATCTTTCAAAAATGTGTTTTAGGTGTTTAACAGTATTTTTTATATGCTTAGAGTAAACAGTAATGTCATATAATTATATAACAATTGAGCTGTTGATTAGTCCTTTGAAATCTATATCCATAACACTTTTAAATGTAGAACTCACATTAATCAACCCAAAAGGAATTTTTTGATATGCATATGTTCCCCACTTTGTCCTAAATGTTGTATTTAATCTATCATCTAGATGTACCATAATTTGATTATATCTTGAAAATTCGTCGAGAAAAGACATCAATTCAGATCTTGCAACTGACTGTAATATCTATTCCATGGTAGGCAAGGGAAAATTATCCTTTTGGAAAGCTTTATTCAAATTTCTAAAGTCTATGCAAATCCTAATGTCTCCAATGTTATTTCTAACTGGGACCAAGTTTGACACCCATTTCGAATGTCTAACAGGAAAAATAACTTTTGCTTTGAGCATCTTATTCAATTTTGATTTAATTTTACTTTATAAATTTTGATGGATCTTTCTAAGTTCTTGTTGAACAAGCTTATCATCTAATATCATAGGTATGGTATGCTGAATTATGGAAGTATCATATGTCTTGAGATCTGAATAATCCCATGCAAATATATCTTTATATGTTTTCAACAACTTAATGAATGACATCCTTTATTTAGGTTTTAAACCAAGACCTAGGTTGATGTTTTGAGGTTTTCCTGGTGTACGAAGATTAATTAATTCAAATTTTAGAGTAGAACTATAGGTTTCTGAATTGGTCATCTTCTTAAACCTATATTTCAAACCATAGAGATCTTCCATTTTGACTACAGATTTGGGAATTAGATTAGTTTTTTGTTTATCTTTAATCTACAAGTCATATTCATGCTCATCTATGATTTGACCTTCATAAGCTATGTCTAATGTAAGAAAGTCTACTATATCTACACTATTGTTAAATACTCTCCAATTTGTTACATTGTCAGGAATGGAAGGCCTAAAAATTAACTTAATTGAAAATCTATCTGGGCTAAATTCTTCGGATGGTATAAGCTTAGATGCTACATTAGCAAGTAAATCAACACTTGCATTTTGTAATCTAGGAATTGTGGAGATATTAAATGTAGAGAAATGGGATGTAAGGCTCTAAGCTAAAGTTTGATAGTGTTTCAAATGTCCATAAATAAAATGAATTGTATTTCTGACTTTTCTAAGAATTATTTCACAATCTTCATATACCTGCAAGTATTTAACATTTAAACTAACAGCTTTGTACAGACCTTGTATCAATGGTTCGTATGTAGCTTTATTATTCATGCATTGGAATTCAAGTCTGCAAGCTAGCATTGTTTTCTCTCCTTATGGATTGATTAAAACGCAACTTTGCTCTTGCACCATCTTCTGATTTTGAACCATCAAAGTATAAAGTCAAGAATAAAGAATTTTTCGAAATTTTATTGCTAAGATTAACACATCTAGAAGTGTCTGTTTGAGAAAAGTTTTCAATTTGAGAAATAGCAGTGTTTATTTAAAAAGGTGAAATTTGGGCATTGAATGATCCAAGAAACGATTCAGCTGATTAATTTCCAATTCAGTTGAGTAATTTCCAATAATATTGTTAGTGAAAGCTAGAGGTTCATTTGTTTCTTCAAGTTCAATGACTCTATGTTTCATAAATTTCTCGCGATCAACTCTGATTTGATTTGGCTTACCATTGTATGGTAACCACATGTGTGACTAATCAGTAGCGAAATATCGATGTAACTTTTCAAACCGATCCCTGCTTAAAATAAGACCATAAAATTCAGAGATGTCTGCGACCAAAATATCAATTACTTGCAGTACCTTTGGATTGGATGATAAACTAATGGATATTGATAGCATTTCTCCACTGACATCTACTTTTGTTCTATCTAATTGAACTATATGTACAACATATTTTTGAGGAGTGATGTTCAATTTTGTACACACCGTTCTTGGCATGATATTTGAAGAAGCTCCTAAATCAATAAGACAATTATGAACATTTTTGTTTAACATCTCATAAGTCAAAAGTAAACAAGGATTGTGAGAAATAGATTTATCACCAATTAAAACAAGATCATTGGGATTTACTTGGTTTGGAGATTACGAAGGTTTTCCCATATATTTATAAGCTTGGGCTATAACTGGTGGTTGTATAGGATCTACATGAATTGCCTTGAGTTCTCTAAGTATAATTTTATGTTGTTGTTTGAGTTTGGTAATTTCATGTAATGAAATATTTTCTTTGGTATTTTTCATATCCTCCACTATATTATATTCCACTGTATCAGAAACAATCAATGTTTTGGAGGTTGTAATAGGATCTGGTGAAATAGGATCTCTCTGAACAGATTTAGATTTTTTTACTTTTGTTTTCTCCTTTGTGGGGAGAGATTTCTGTTTTTGTTTTGATATAGTTGAATCATAAGAATATTTACTTCTTTGTAGACACTTTCATAGCTTCTCTTTCTTCTTATGTAGGGAGAATAAAATCCCATAATCGATTTAGTTCAAATTATTCCTCGGACTCTGGTTCTTGTTCAGATGGTGAGGGATCTCCAGTATCTTGATCAAATTCAGCATTTGAAATGACATTTGGAGGCTAAAATGTTGAAGAAGGATTTTTCCTAAATGGGCAATATTATTTCTTAGGTATTGATTATTCAACAACTTGTTTCTTTATATCAATCATGTCATTTGACATAGTCTTTAACACTTTTTGAAGACCTTCAAGATCAAGTGGATCTTTCGAGACTTTATTTTTGGAATCTTGAATAAATGTCACTTTCTTTGATTTCATGTCTTCTATCTTTGATCATTTTTCTAATGCCAAGATTCTTTTCTCTACAGCAAGAGCTTCTTTCATGTTTTCTAAAAAGGTAGCTTTACTAGCTCTATCTACAAAAATATCTATATTAGAAGGTAAAGAAGAAATATACCATTCTATTTTTACATCAACAGTGGGCTTAGAAGTGGTTGGGATTTTGTTTAATAACTTATTAAATCTAGAGTTTAAATATTTGATCCTTTCACCTGAATTTGTTTTGAGATTGGAAAGAGCATTGATTAAAGATGCAACAGCTCTATCATCTCCAAATTTTACAACAAAAACTTGTTCAAAAGTTTCCCAAGCGGTAATAGATCCTACTAGAAGTGAAAGGTACCAGGATCCTATAGATCCTTGTAAAGTATAAGAAAACAATATGACTACAATGTCTTCATGAGAAAATCCATTAAGATTCATGGCTAACATAAAATTATTGATATGTTCTTCAGTGGGAAGACCATCATCTGGATTATATTTAGGTAGCCATTTTTTGGGATGATCTGGAAGAGGATTTGGATTTATAGTCAATACAGAACCAGGATTCGTCAAAGGTCAATTAGCCATAATTGGATTTGAATTTGTGAAGATACAAAAGTAGATCCAGAAGTAGGGGGGATGGATGTAGAACTTAAAACTGGAACAATACTACTTGTGATAGTACTGATTGTTTGAGTAGAGGAAATGGAAGAATAAGAAGATGTAGATTGAGTAAGAGGATGCAAAGAAGTAACTGAAGGAAAATTTGATGTGGCTTCACTCGTATTTGACTTAGATTTGGATATAGAAACTTTTTTGCGATGCGATTTTATTGGAAATTCAAAAGGAGGAATTCAAAGTCTTCACTTTTGGATCGGGTTAATATACCAGTTTCTTTAAATATGGAAGTGACGCTTTCTTCATAAGCTTCTGGATTAACAGGTTTTTCCGTAGAAATAGATATTCCTTCTAATTTCTAAATTAAAAACTGAACTTCGTGAGACTCGGGAGTGAATTCTGAAGCAGATGATTATCGAGATATTTTAGGAGATGAGGAGAAATTTTCTATAATTTTCGATTTCTAAGTTGGTGATTTAGAGTTTGATTGGAAAGTTGTAGGATGATTTTGGGGAGATCAACTCTTATGAGGGCTTTTAGTTTGAGGTTTATATTTATATTTCATTCATAATAAGGCCCTCCTTCTAGTGCCAAAAATGTTGAGGCCTCAGAAATGTGTGGCAACAACAACAGGGATAACCACCTGATCCAGACCTTAAAGCAATTCCTTTTATGTTTGAGATAGTGGCTCCAATTGGATGTAATGGGACCAGTTTCGTAGATTTGGGTTTTGTATTATTGATGGGTTTTAATCAAATTTTTTGAGGAATAATAACTAAAAAAACTAAAACAAATTTATTCTAAAATGAAAAACTTTGATTTAAGTCTAATCTATTCTAACCCGGGATAATGCTAATTTTATGTGATCTAGAATGATATGTATTCAGTCTGTGATAATTTAGATCAATCACAGACTTAATAGAATTAATACTTTTGAGAAATAGTTAATCAAAATAAGATGTGAAACATATCGCATACATTTTGATGATCATAAATAAAACAAATCAATTTCTATCCGTATATCGTACAATAATGCAACTAATATTTCAAACAAAAATAATTGATTTCATACATAGTTCATGAAATCTAGACTTATCACTAATGTTTAAAACATAGTTTAGCATACATGATATTAGTAACAGATATGTGTTGTCATTGTAAATATGTGTTGTCATGTTCATCTGATTAGTGATAATAGGCCACAATCAATCCTTCTATAAATAATTATTTTAGAGAATATGAAAGTGCATCAACAGTGATCAAAAAAATGATATATAACTGAAAAGACCATGTTCCATCATTTTATCAAGGCATCCACAAACTTACAATAAAGAATTCTTTGTAAATGTTCTCAATAAAAATTCTGGACCCCTCTCTAAATGCATGAGAAGGGTTTAATACTACATTAACTACTTACAAAAATAGATTATACAAAATATCTTATGAGGTGGTTTCAAACAACCTTCCTCATTCCTAGTATATAATTTCTAAATTTGAAATTATTAAAAAAAAATTAGCTTATAATCATGCCTGATGATAGATTACTACCAGCTCTACTTTTTTGGTCACAAATATCGGAAATTGGTTGAACTTGTGGAGGCTTCCTGAACTGTGTCTTCATCTACCCAATAAATATAGCATCAAGTAAAAGTGGCTACATTTTTTGTACGGAATATAGAGAACAATTCAATGTCATTATTTGACTATGAGGCTTACCCAGTAGATGCCAATATGCTTCCCAATCAGTCTTTTTTAGTTGTTCAAGCATTTCTTCTCGGAGTTGACCTGTGTTTTTCCAGCTTTGCTCTAAATTTCTGAGATCAGGAATTGATTTTTGATTTCCTTCTTTAATCAAAATAGAGGCTTGCAACATGTGGTTAATCATTTTGACCATACTCTTTGATATACCTGCTTCTCTAGCTATGGCCAATTCTGATTGTTTTACCTATGCATCCCAGTCAGTAAAGAGAATATCTTTAAAATTTTCTTTGATCTTTGGGAGACATGACTTTCTCCCTTCCTCTGAATCCTGCCATTCAATATAATCATAAATTTTAGTATTGAGTTCATTAAACTCAATTTTGTAGTCAATGATTGTATTAGTCAACTTTTCACTGATTTCTAAGTGTGGGATTATGTTTGACATTTGTAAGATAAACAAGTTTTGTTGTTTTGAGAGTAAGGCATTTAATGCCAATGCTTCTTTTCTGAATTCCTCTACGGTACGAATACCTTACTATTTTTTAAGATCTTCTCTCAATTCTTTAATCACTGTGATTTTTCTAGATAAGTCATTTTCATGACTTATCTTAAGAACTTCCATATCTTGCTGAAATTTGAAGAGTTTTTTCTCAACCTTTTGATTTAGATTGTTCCTTTCTTCATCTAGTTGCTACTATAGTTGTACGATTTTATCATCCTTTTCTTAAACCAAAATGGATACTTCATTTGTCTTATCCATCATTGTAGTAGTGTATGCTCCAGAAAATTGTGATAGCCAAGTCATATTTTCAATTGGTTTTGGAGTGTCTTTCCATACAACTTCCATAACTTCATTTCCTGGGGGTGTTTCAATATTTCTTATTTTTCTTCGTTTCCTTACTACAACTTGATGAAGAGGGTTGCAGAATACATCCAGTGGAGGGATATAAGTTATATTTAGAAAAATCTCATCAGTAGGAAATGCAGGAATGACTTATGTATCTTGGGAGGTATCCTAGGATTTTCAATTATTTTTTTGCTGATACTATTTGTCCCCGTGGAGTCTGAAATTTTGTATTTTTATTTGAAGATTATACCTCTGGGGTATTTATCAATGTGTTTCTAGCTGATGTCCACAATTTATTTCCTTCACTTTGATTTTGTGAATCTATTTGTTCTGCTCTGATTTCTTTTCTTGCTTCAATCATATAACTAGTAACCAAGACATTTTGAGGGATATGTCTGAGTCTTTGTTCTCTATACTCATTGTATCTCTATAATTATTTTGAATTTAGATTCAATTTGACAAAATCTTGAACTTCTTCAAAATTTCTAACAGAGTGCAAAATGTATTCAAATCTATCACCTCTATGTATGATTGGTTTTATTTTAACTAACTGAGTAAATTTATTAGCAATCTTCTCTGGGTCGAACTGCCTTGGGGGTAAAACGGGGAGCTTCGAAAGCTCAATCTTCTGACATTCTTTCAATGCATGATTGAAATTTCCGAGGGTGAATGTACCACATTGAAGTGGAAAACTTGGCCATAAATATTTTTTACTATCTTTCAAATATTTAATGAGTCCATTACCAATATTTTGGTAAGTGACTTCTGTCTCCATTAATTTATCTAAAACATATAAAGGAAGAACATGTGGAGGAGCGGAGCTTCCAAATACTCTGATGTATGTAAATTATTCTTCAATAAAACATCTCCCTATCATTCGAAGGTCTGAAATGGCTTCCTTAGTGAACCTAGGGCTCACTCTGTCAAACATTAATTGATGTAATGGTAATACAACTCCATAACATAGCCTGTGAAAATGTGGTGCATATTTATGTTACCATATCTCTTTATGACTCAAATGAATAGGGGTGGCATCCTCGGAAGTCCATTTCCAACAAATAACTGGAAAACTGGTAGAAAAATAGATAGCATAAAAAACATATGCACTCACGAAGAATTGGGGGATGGGTTTGGAGGAAGAAGCTCTTGTCTGGCGATATTCATTAATCGCTTTAGCTAGATTTTCAGAAAGAATGGTTTTCCAATTCATGATGCAGGAATTAACACAAGAGATAATCAGGGGATGCTAATGTATAGAGAACTTGGTAATATCAAGGACACCATATAATCTACATAGCATCATGGCTGCAAAATTGTAGGGATTTTCAAGTGAAGCGATAGGATACATACCCGATTTCTCATGTTTAAACTTGTTATGTAGTTTCCTCCAAACTTGAATTGTCTTGAAAGGGTCCTCATTTTTCTTTGTAAAATTCTCAACAAATCTATTATCATAGATGTCTTGTTGGTCGGGTAACTTGTACATGACTTTTAAATATTTAGCTCTAAAAGAAACTAATATCTCATTCTTAGCGATTCTTAATTGTCTATCCTTGATTGTTGAATTGTCAAGCACCCACCTAATCATGTCGATATATGGTAAGAGAGTGGCCCTTGCTGCTATCCTATAAAGGAAGGAGCATGCAATATCTTTAAACTGTAAATTTGACGATGTTGCATCATCAACAATTGCCTTGACCTCCACTGCTTCATGTTCTTCATCTTCAAGAATAGTATAGATAGCTTGCCACTTTGTAGCACCTCCATCGACAGTGCAGACTATATCTGAGACTATCGGCGACATTCTGTGTATTCCACTTCCGCAACAGTCTCTTTGTTGTGCTTCTGCATTACTTTGCGTATGGACTTATCTTGAAGGAAAATCCCTATTAAAGATAGATTAATGATCAAATGATGGAAGATATATTGAAATGACCAATTTTGAAAGAAAAGATCTGGGAAACAACTATATCATTAATTAATCGCAACGAATCAATAACCGCTTGCATTGGGATGATAAAACATACTTAATACTTCCTGACATGATTTATTTTGACGTAAAACCTTTATTTAAATATGTCAAATACATCGCATCATGCCCTTTGAACCTATCTTTATGAAGCGAATTAATTTTTGTTTATGCAATATGTGATTTCACGATATCACGGAATCACAAAATCGCAGCATTAGAATATCGATTTATCGGAATATCGCAATATCAGAATTTTGGTAAGAACTTAAAGTTTTAAAATGTAAATCCATAATATGCGATTTATGATGTCGCTTGTGAAATTAAAATCGGTGATTGCAAAATCGGTATTTGGTTGTTTTATTGCTTAACTTTCAATGAGAAAAGATTATGTGGGATGCGATTTGCGATAGGGTAATTACAAGGATGTTTTATTAATTTTTTTTTATTTTTTATGTTTTTATTTGTTAAAAGAAATAATGTTTTTGGAGTTTTATATTTTATCTAAAATAAAAAATACATTTTTAAGAAGGGTCACTATTTCTATTTATCAAAGGTCTAGATTATTTTGAAAATAAAAATGGGGGGAGTTGTTGCGTAGCACAACAAATTCCTAGAAATGAAAATATTCTTGCTAATATTCTTGCTTTTTCGCAGTACCTATAAAATACCCCATCCCAATTCACAATATACAGTGGAAGTGAAACACCGACCAATTGTTCCAGACAATGTTAGATATTGGCAAGTGTTTGGCAATGATAAAAAAATTGAAAATTTTCTGCAATCTAAGGATGAGTTGGAAGAATTTAGTATATATGTAGAGTGTGATTTAGAAGAAAAAATAGTTGTACATTCCGATTTAAAAAAATATTTAGACAACGGAGATGTGAATGAACATGTAGATAAAGCTATAAATTAAATAGAATTTCTTGAAATAGATCTTGAGAAAGAAGAATTTGAAATACTTAAATTAAAATATAGTGTTTTTTCTAGATGTTTGGTTCCATTAGAAGAGGTGTTTGACTTCAATGATGTAGCTAAGAAATATAATATTGAGCCCACATGAGCAGATGTAGAAGAATGTAACAAAGGTAGTGAAAAAGACCCAAAAATGATAAAATTGTTGAAGTCATTACGACCTGATGAAAAGCAGAAATACATTGCTCTGTTCAAATAATTCACTGATGTATTTGCGTGGAGTTATGAAGATCTAAAATCTTGTGACACTAGAATAATACAACATAAAATTCCAATTAAAGAGGATAAGAAACCCTTTAAGAAAAATATTTGAAGAATAAATCCAGTACTAATGCGTTTAATTGAGAAAGAAATCAAGAAAATGTATGATTCTAAGATCATAGTTCCTCTTAGGTACTCTAAATTGATTTCCAATATGGTACCAAAAAGGAAGAAAACATGTGAAATCAATTTGTGCATAGATTCTAGAAACCTTAATAAATTCTCACTAAAGGACAACTACCCTTTACTTAAGATGGACCACATTTTACAAAAATTAGTTGGATCTAGTAGGATTTAATTTTTAGGTGGTTTCTCAGGTTATAACAAGGTTTTGTTTCACATTGTTGATCAGGATAAGACAACTTTTACTACTCCATGGGGTATCTTAATGTATGTGAAGATGCCTTTTGGGTTAATGAATGTTGGAACCACATTTTAGAGGGAAATGGATATTGATTTTGCTGACGAAATTGGTAGATTTGTTGTTATATATCTAGATGACATCACTTTTTATTCCAAAACTTATGAAGAACACTTGTTACACTTGATAAGGGTTTTTTAGAAATGTAGGAGATTTGGAATTTCAAATAATCCTAAGAAAACACTTTTTCACCTTGAAGAATGTAAACTTCTAGGGAATATCATTTCTAAAGAGGGTATTAGGATTGAATCCATCTTGAAAATCAGTCATCCTAGAAACATTAAAGAGCTTCAATCATTCATTGGAAAAATAAACTTCCTAAGAAGATTCATTCCCAAACTTGTAGAACTCCTAAGAAACATAGCAAACATGCTAAAAAGAGATTCATAAATAATATGGAACATTGAAGCTAGGAAGTCATTTGACCAAGTAAAAGAAGCACTGACAAAAGCACCAGTTTTGATTAGTCCATATTTTACCAAATATTTTGTAATCTTTTCATTTTAATCTAAACTCATTGTTCCAACATCTCTTTTACAGAAAAACAATGAGGGATATGAGAAACCTATTGCATTCTTTAGTAAGGCTTTAAGAGATGTTAAATTGAAATATAACATAATGGAGAAATAATCCTTTAACCTAATAAAATCAATCAAATATTTCAGAGTATATATTCTCCATTCTCACATAATTTCTTATGTACCAAATTCCATGGATAAGGATATTTTGACTCAAAATGGACCAGATGGTAAAAAAACTAAGTGGATTGTCATTATTCTTGAATATGACATAGAAATCGAACCCAGCAAGCTCATAAAGGGATAGGGACTAGCCAAATTGATGGCTAAGTCTAATTTTCATGCCTTTGATATCAACTTTGCAACTGCAATAGATGATCAAGAGGAGCAGGCGACTCCACAAATAGATGAGGCTTTTATAACCTCACCCTAGTATGTAGACCTCATTTTTGTATTATTCAATTTTAAAGGTCCTCTTGGTTTGACTAAAAAAAAGGCTAGATTTTTAAAGCTAAAGGAAATGAAATTTTGAATCATAGATAAAATTTTATATTGGAAATATGATGGTGGAATTTTACTAAAAATTTTATTGAAGGATGATGCAGAAATGACTATGCAGAAATTTTATGAAGGTGACTGCGGTGGACATTTATACTGGAAAACCACTACTAACAATATCCTTAGAGCTGGTTTTTACTAGACTACCCTTTTCCATGATGTCCATAAGAAAGTTACCTCCGACCACAAGTGCCAAATTTTTGAAGGAAAAAGAAAACTATTTCCCCTGCCTTTAAAACCTATATTTTTTGAAAGTCCTTTCCAACAATGGGGTTTGGATTTCATTGGAAAAATCCATTCACCATCCTCTACCCAATGCAAACGGATCCTCACAACCACTGACTATTTAACCAAATGGATTGAGGCCACACCCTCCACACTAGAAACTGATGTTGTAACTATCAAATTCCTAGAAACTAATACACTGTCAATATTTGGATATCCAAATAAGTTCATTACAGATAATGCATCAGATTTTAAGTCAAATAAAATGGTAGATTTCTATAGCAGATATCATGTCACTCTAGGACATTCAAATTCTTATTACCCTTAGGGTAATGGGTTAGCTGAATCTTTAAATAAAATTTTGGTCAACATTATCAAAAACCTGCTAGAAGATAGCAAAAATTCATGGCACAAAAAAATGATAAATACACTTTGGTTTGATAGGCTTACTACAAATAAATCAATTTGAACTTCACCATAGAAATTAGTTTATGGGATGTATGTTATTTTTCCATATTATTTAGGAGTTCCAGTTATGAAGATAATTCAAGAGTTGCAGGTTGAACTAAATGATACTCATAGAAGCATAAATAAGACCATTCAGCTGCAACAATCCACAGAAGAAGTCTATAATAAAACACAGGTTATCCAGGAGAATTTCAAAAATATTTTCAACAGAAGAACCGAATAAGATTATCTCAATTTGGGTGACATTGTTTTAAAGTGGGATTCTAGAAGAGAGGACAAATTCAAGCATGGAAATTTTGATAATTTGTGGAAAGGACCATATATCATTTATGATTTCATAAGTCAAAATGAATTTTTTTTCAAATATTTGGATGGAATAGAAATGCTTTGTGGACCTGTGAATGGCAGGATGCTAAATCATTATTTCTCACCAAAGTAGAGGTGTTTATTAGATAATTTCATTGTAAATATCATTGTCTTTACTATTTTGACTGGGTGACCTACTGACATAATTTGAAGCCCATAGAGAAGGCCCTAAGATTTTTATTGATATGTTACCTTAATTACTACAACAACAAAAATAAATCAGATGCAGACATTGTTGAAATAGAACATTCAAGTCTACTGATCAAAGGTTTTTCACACCTCACATGGAGAGTGCCATCCCCAGCTCGAGCTACTTTTAGGGTCCTATAATTTATAGGATCTCAAGGTGATTCGATATTTTATCTCAGTTATTTTATATTGTAAATAATATTTCGATTTGCAAATGATTTCCAAAAAATATATATACAAGAAAATGAAAAGAGGGTGTTTAAAAAAATAAATTAGATAAAAGAAAAGAAAAGAAAAACACTGAAAAAGAATAAAAAAACATTGATGAGAACCCCACAAAAACAAAAATAAATAATACTAAAAGTGTTGCAAATTTAAATGCCACTACTTGATAAGTTAGTTTCATTCTATTAAATAAAATTAAGGTTTTGTGCATCTTGTTCAAAATTCTACAATCATTAGTCATCTGTTTAATCATACATCTTAATCATGGTTCAACAAGTTTTAAATTTCTGTTAATTAGACTATAGAATAAGATTAGCCAAACTGTTTAATCTTGGCTAATGTTTGTTAGGTAGAAAATGATATTGATTCAATTTTTTAAGCTAAATCAATGGAGAAATAAGGGATAGGATAGAATAGGCTTTAGTTTTTCACGAGTGTAAAAAGGGTTTGCTAGTCTAAATGCATCCTTAGGAAAAAATGAATAAAAAATTAGTTTTAGCATTAGGTGAAAAATTGGAATTGAAATATAAATATGGTTGATTAAATTTCAAAGGTTTAATTTGTGTAATTTTAGCCTAAGTTTCACAGGAATATGTAAAAAGGCGCAAAGGGTTAATTTTTCAATACATTAATATTTATCCAAAGTTCCTCTTTAAAGTCAAAATTGGGTACACAACAAATAAATTTGTCGGTTGTGATTAAGATGCGAAAATTTTGCAACCCCTCGATCATTTGAAGCATCGCATCAATGACCCATAATCATCCCCCCCTTTATATTCTTCCTTTATCGTCGGGGGTGGGTTTGAAAAACATGGTTTTTCCCCACCAGCCCCATGCTACCTGACACGCTCTCCATTTTTCACAACCCCCACCTAAAACCACTTACCATGCCCGACTGCCTCTAAAAACAACTCCCCCCCATCCCTTTCCCATTGTCCCTATCCATGCACATCGCTCCACTAATTTTATGTTGTGTGGCACTATCTATTGCCCAATCAATGCCTTTCCCAAGAAATTACCGTTAAATACATTTAATTCTCTCGGACAACCATTTGAATCCAACTAACCAGCACCTGCAACAGAAAACCCCTAAAAATATTGAAAACCTAGTTGAATTTCCATTTCCTCCTTTCTGTTGCATTATTCTCTGAAATTCACTCTTATTTGGATGTTCTCTAGGGCACATTGACCATCTTATATTAGTAAAGCACTCGATTGAGCACCTAGCATCCCAATTCCTTCTCTTATTAGCTACAAACCTACAAACATCCCCTATAAATCCTTCAATTTCCCCTCTGTATTCTAAAAATTTTCCTTTACTAAGATGCCTTCCAAGAAGAAAAACCAGGAGGACTTTGTCAACCCCTTAATTCATCCCCTTTTAGATTTAGATCACATCCCATTAGCTGACCAAGATTATAAAATTGTTCAGACACAATGTGAGTTCGAACTCTTCTAACTCTATTGTTGGCTTGAAGAATATTTTGTGGAAAAAACAAATGAAATTGGACTCTGGGAGTCCAATCTCCCCCACTACATTTTTCCCCAAACCTTCCATTCTCTTGAATTCACACGAAAATTCCAAGACTGCTATGTCCCTAACCAGAGAGCAATCATAGCCCCTACTGGTGAAATTCTCTTCGCCATTACTTCCAAAGCCATAGATCAAATGATACAAGTACCCTTGGTGGAAAAAAATACCCCATTCTCAATAGAAGCATTGACAGAATTATACTAGAAAATTCATTTTGTTAAGAGAGCCCAGATATTTGACCTTTTCCTACATGAAAACGCTCAATTACTAAGGAAAAATCCACCTTATTCTTCCTCAATTTTCCCTGATCAAGCCAAGAAAATCATATCTGTGATCTCCTACATTTTAGGCTACTATTATGATCAGTGGGTAGAAGAACCCATTCTAGATTTCCTGTCCATATTTTTCAAAGATAGTAAGCATCTTATTATTTTTAATTTCAGTCAATTTTTGGCTAATAGTATTCATGAAAATTTCCTAAAGTTTCCAACTGAGGAAGTGTTCAAATATACTTAAATTTTGGTTTACATTTTTATATACTATGAGGGAGACTGGTTTAAATTTTTCATGCAGAAGTTAGATGAAGAACGGAATCAATAGCCATTAATATTCTGGACTTCCCTAGTAATTAAGGAGCAGGAAGAATTCACCTACAAATAGTACATTGAGCAATTTATACACCTAGTAATGAGAGTGTAAAACAAAACTACTCATACGTAGAGGCCTGAAATTGAGAGATATGTGAACCAAATAACTTGGGCAGAAATACCTCACATGAAGTAGAGGAGCAACTTGTTTCTACTTCCACTTCACAAACTCCTATTGCTCAAGAGAAAGCATCCAAGAGACAGATAGAAGAAGAGTCACCTTCAGTGATAGACAATGTAGGGAAGGAGTTTAAAATTACGTACAGGAAGAGAACTAAATTGAATCCTAAAGCAGATTCAGAGAAGAATTTAGAAGAAGAGGTTGCCATGATATTCAAGGAAACACCATATTCCTATCAAGCAGGCAGACAATTTGTTTCATCTCCAACAGTATCATTAGTGTCCCAGGATTAGCCAGACACAGTCTAAACTACAAAGGTTGTTCAAGTATCAAAAGGAAAGAGCATTTTTGGAAGGTTTAGCGAAATCAAAATTAAGAATGAGATTCTTAAGAATAACACTTATACTTAATTTTGGAAGAAGACTTCCAACTCACATAGTAGACTACTTTTAGTTTTTGATTCAGGGAAAGGGAGGATGCATATGGCCTTCCTTGAGGATCCAATTCCACAGCCTAAATCAACATCAGATTATAAGAAGAAAAACTTTTTGTTTGATACTAAAGATACACATCCCATTGACCAAATGGAGATGCATAAACAAACTAGTGAAATGATTTGTTCTGCTCTAGCCAATACTTCTATTAATCTTTATAAATTGTAGGTTTCACTTTCCAACATTTAGTCTCAGCAGAAAATGGAGAATATTTCTTCTCTAGAAAATGATTCTAGAATCAAATCTCTGGAGGATTTAGTAGTGAATATGGGTTATGATGCAAAAAACATGAAATATGTACAGGAGTTGATCAAGAATAATAATGCTTACATTGCATCATTAAGGAAGTATTTGAAGTTGCTAGCAACCGAAGATCCTCTCGCAAAATGCATTGAAGAATCCATGACTTAGAAGGGGGACATGATGAAATTAATCGTGAAAAAAATGCTCATATTAGATAGATGGAAAAATAACTAGAGAAAATGATTAAGGAAAAATGGCAGAGTTCAAAAGTATCCATGGTTCCTCTAGGTGTTGTACCTCTCACAAAAATTCTCACCACGACAGCTGAAAGATCAGCTACACCTTATACACAATATATAGAGGTTGTTGACCAATTGACAAAGGTTATTGAGAACCTGTTAATTTAGACTGAGGAAATAAATAAATTTCAGGGAAAACTCAAAGAAATATAATATTAGAAGACCAGGAATGAAGTTTCACATCTTTCTGAAACTCAGAAATCTCAAAGGCTAATAGAAAGTCTACAAAAATCATAAAGAGAACTCGCTATTGGATAGACCTTGGCCCAAGCCAAGGAAAGCATTTGGATAGATATTCCTAATTCTATGGCTGAAATTTTTCCATGTATCCAGATTATTTTTTAGCATAAGGACTTGATTAAGAAATAAACAAAGGATATTACAGAGATTAGAGAACATTTTGGTTGCATGCCTACCAAAGCTACAAACATCATCAATTTCCTAAATTCAAAGTGCTAGGTCCCCGTAATTTGTTAGATTGGTGAGAAAAAATGAATAGGGGTAACATCAGACCAATATTTGGAGTCCTAGGACCTAGCCTTCCTAGACTTAGAGAGGCCTTTCTCTATTGTGTGCAAAGGATGTGAACTTGTTTTCTTTTAGGGTTTGATTTTAGGCTAGTTATTAATTTTAGGGTTTGTTTGTTTGTTTGGGTTGGGTAGATGATCAAATAGAATATATGGAATGAGATATATTCAAGTCATTGGGCTATGGAGTCTACAAAAGGTCATGGAAATTTCAACAATGAATCATGGTGCATCATAGGGCAAATCTAACATGGTCAAATGGATCTTCGAGGTTTGTGTGAGATGAAATGAACATCAAATTTGTGAACATAGTAGGTGCAAAAGGGTAGTTAAGAATCCTTAAACAAATAAATTCAAAAAATAATGTTCTTTAATACTAATAAGCATGAAGAAATAATCATAAGACATGGAAAACCAATAAATCTTTGATTAAACTCAAGAAAATAAGCATTCAAGATAAACAGTCCAGTGAAATATAGAAGGCAAGAAACTTATAAAACTTCTAGTAATTTCACCTTCAAGATTAGAAAACATTTAAGATATAAATATAACATAGATCAAAGAAGAGGGAACTCCTAAACATCATTGATCAGAGCTATAAAGACCTTCAAGGAAACATTTCAAGAATGGACAAATAGCTCGATCAAAACATAACCTCTTTAGCAAAACCTAATCAACGATACTTCAAAGAAAGGTCTCAAGAAAAATGTTTAAGTAACATCAAACAAGCAAGGCTAACCATGAAACATATTTTATATCTATTGTATTGAATCATTCATAAGATAGAAAAGCATAAGTGGGTCTAGAGAGAAACTAATAATTCCCTAAACTGAACTAGCAGAGGAAAACATAGAGGCAATAAAGGACAAATAGAGCTAAGGTACCTTTGAATTGCATTTATTAGTCTAAAAATTTTGTCATATTGCAACATAGAAATATGAAACATAATGATAACAGAGGAAAAAATGAACTAAATACGAACACATCACCATTAAATATGCTGAGGGATCCTGCAAGTAAGCCTTCTCCATTGTCAAGCAAGCCAAGCCATCCACAAACACCAAAAACCAATTTCTCTTCAATCTCCAAAACTATGTATTACCCACAAGAGTCATCAAATGCAAACCTTTTACAATAAGGCCCTCATGCTCTATTTATCTAGCAAAGGAGGGAATAAAACCCTAAACAGGGTTTGAAAATGTCAAAAATACCCATAAATGTCATTTATGTCTAAGAGACCATGTAAGGCCCAAGACATAAAATATCTAACGAAATAAATGCAAAAATAACTCCTAACAACCTAAATTTGGAGTGATTTGCCCCAAAAAACACTAAAATATATTTTTTCCATAAATGAGTGTCTTTTGTTGACTTTTGCACAAAAGGACACAACGGAGAGGTCCAAGGGCGCAACGCCTACACCAGAAAATTAGGTCCTCTTGCAGCTTAATTTTTAAGCCCTTCCCGATGTCAAAATGAGCTCAGTAATGGCTCGTTGGAAATCCTGTTGAGTATAATTTCTAGAAATTCCCTTGGTTTCCTGATTTTCCTCCATTTACCTGTTCAAAAACAAAAACTCCCAAGTATGTCAAAGGCGGAGCGCCAACCCTGAAAACAGGGCAGAAAGGTCAAATCTTAGGTGTTGTTGGCCCTTTTCGAGGAGAAAATCAACTCCAAATGACTTCAAATTTGGTGAGAATGTTTTACTTAAGATGAGGATTCAAAAAATCAAAAATTTTCTTCCTGAGGACGATTTGAGAAAAAGTGCAACACCAAGGGCATTGTGCCCTTTTCCCTCCAAATCAGCAAAAACCAAAAATTTCCAAAAATTTCCCAAAACTTGCAAATATCTTCTTCATGGAGTTTGGGATGCCTGTACAAAATCATAAGCTAAGATCTCAAGGTTTTATTGGTCTTTTTCCTCCTTGAGTGCTTGAATTTCGGTAAGGGCTCCTTTGAGCTTGGCCCTTGCAATTTGATTTTTCAATGCATAGTGATTGGCCATCTTTTTCTATAGATCAAGGTCCCTTCATGTCTTCTTTAGCTGCTTGTGTTTATCATTATAATACTCAATAATATACTTTTCCATGCCAATATTTCTTTGTAGGTATCTGCTCTGAGCATCCTTGCTTTGGAGCAAGATGCTTGTAACCCTTTCCTCATCTTTATTTTCACTGTCAAGGTCAATATGAATGAGTTCAAATTCATTTTCAACCTCATGATTGTCTTCCTCTTCTTCCTTTATACCTTCTATTTACCTTTGTCTAGCTTCTTGGTGGAAGTGGAAGGCATGGCCCCTTGTCTTTTAGAGGCAGCAAACACATGTTTTTCTCTTCTTTGGTATGTCAAGGCCAAACGTTTTATTGTGATCATTTTGGTGTCTTCATCATGGTTTCCTTTTTTACTGTCATTATCATTACCTTGGTTGATTTCTTCATCATATACCACATATTTATTGGCATCTACCTCCATGTCTTCTTGACCTATTCCTTTATTTGTGTTCTCACTATTAGAGGTGTCACAACTTTCATTGATGGCATATTGTTCATTACCTTGGCTGCTTTGTGTACCATCATTGGTCTTTTCATGATTGTTTGCCTCCTCACTAATTTCTGCACTGTTCTTTGCACCACTATGAGTCTCCTTGTCTTTGGCCTTGCTCTCTGAACTAGAATTATTATCACTGCGAGGCTTACTATTTTCACTACCTTCATGGCCATTATTACTATTTTCATGACTGTCACTACTTCCCTCCTTACTTCTTCTTACCTCATTACTGCGATCTCCACTACAATTATCAACTTCTTCATTGAAATTTTAGTCCTTGTCGTCTCTGCCCTCATTAGCATCATCATTTTTATCAGTCTCCATGTTTTCTGCCTCATCATTGTTCTCTTTGATTCCAACATCATCACTACCTTTATCACCACTAGGAGCCTCATTGTTTTTACTGTCATTGTGGCTCTTAGTTTCACTAAAACCATCATCATCTGTCTCTCTATCACTTCCTTCATCATCCCTACCCTTATCTTTGTTGCTTTCTTCATCATTTGCCTCATCTTCATTTTCATCTACATCCATGTCTTCCACTTCATTACTGACCTCTGCCTATTCATTTCCATCATTACTACTTGTTTCATCATTATTTCTTGATTGATCATTACATTTCCCTTCATGGTCACTTGCTTGTTCACCACCACTTCCCCCTTGATCTGATGCATTGGGAGAGGGTGGGGAAGAAGGGTTTTCTTGAGGTGAGGGTATATGGGTAGATGATGAAGCATGACCAGTAGAACATGATGGGGGAGTAGAGGGAGGAGGATGAGATAGAGAGGGAAAATTTTGCTGAGGATGGGGTTGTGGATTTGTGAATACTTCATGAGAAATGAACACCTCCCATGGTATTCCCTTTTACTCCAATTGTTGTAACACAACCATTTTGATCAAAGAGTGATGAAAAACAATTTGCGTTTGCTAGGAATAGCTCCTTTTCTGTACAATGAAGGACATCTTGTCAATACTCTTGTAGAGGTACTAGGGTAGGTGTAGCCTCTTTACCCTATTAAAGTGCAAGAGAAACCTAATTTGATAAGAATAAAGCCTAGAGAACCTCCCCTAACATGTAAAGTATTTCATGATCACCATCGTCAAAGGTGAATACCTTTCTAACAGATGTGGGAAAGGGAATACGGATTTGTAATTTTCTTGATATATAGGCTTTAGGAAAGGCTCATAGTGGCTCAAGTATAGATTGGTCTATTTGAACAACTTCTCCCCTACATTGGGTATGCTTGTAGCATTGGCAATGGCATCTGAGGAGAGTTCAAAGGTCACTCCTGCAAATTTTGATTTTTTGTCATGTAGGTTAAGGATAAATAACCTTGTGAGATCTGGGTGACTTTGTACCTGTTGTACTCTTTCAGAAAATTGAAAACATCCCACATTTTGCAAATGTGTGATAGCCATAGGAGAGGCCATCAGCTCATTAGTGTTTTGGGGCTCAATCCTATTAATCATACCACCTTTGTGCTTGTGCCTCCTTGGCATTGGGCTACCCTCACCACTATCATTTCCTTCTTCTCTTGACATTTTGACTCCTGCTACTTTTTAAACCAAAACCCTAACTCTGCTTGCGAAATTGATGGGAAAGAAGGGCAAGGGGGTGATCATGACAAAGGTAGCTTTTATACAAATAAGGGAGGAGTGAATGAGGGTGATGTAAAAACCCTAGATGAATGGAAATATTTCGGCAATACAACCCTTTCTGTGTCTTCACTGTGTAGATGGAGGAAATTCTTTAAACAATGGTGTTTTGATAAAAAAAATTAGGTTTTCACCTTAGGGTTTTTTCAATTTCTCTTAACTTCACACCATCAAAATGCACTGAGGGAGGTAAGGAAATCCACTTACCAATAAGATATGCTTCATAAAGCTTTGATGGTAGTCGGGAGTTTGTTTTTAAAATGACTTAAGTGTTTGCAAGTTGTGGAGGCCCTCCTGGCCAAAGGCACAGTGCTCGAACAGGTTGGCAGGTCAGCCGTGGGTGCAGCACTGAACGCACAGTGTAGAACGTGCAACGGTGGCCCTATCGGGTCTCCTGGTGAAACATGAAGCGCTGAAAAAGGTTGGGTTGGGTTGCACATAGAGGTGGGTGCTAGGTGTGCAGCGCAAAAATTCTTCTACCCGGTCTTCTTGGTTTGTCGGGTGAATGCGTAATGTTTGGCTAAGGGCGCTGCGCGTGCATAAAGGCGAGCAATGCTGTGTAATTTTACACAGGAATTTTCTCCAAGGGTGTAACTCCTAACTCAGAATGCGCAGCGCCATCTTTAACCCATATCGTCAGCTGGACTTGCCCAATTTCAACCAAAAACTAGCATTTCTTCTCCTAGATGCTTTCTAATTTCTTTGCAAGGGAATAATAAGCCAAATAATAGAAAAAATTCTCTTTTATATGTTTTGGATTCAAATTAAATTATTTTTAAACCCATCTCCTAATGTTTTGAGCCTTTGTCACTTTCATTGATATTTTATTTGACCGTTTTGCTCCAGGTGACTTAAGACACTGATTTTTGCCTTTATATTTCTTTTTTACCAACTCTTTATTATTTTGGTTTGCAAGTGACTTAAAAGGATAAATTTGGTCTTCTGTTGCTTCCTTTGTACATTTCAACTCAACCATTTGCCTCTTCTTACTGATCCTTTTACATTGTTTGCTTCTGGAGGTGATTAGATGATGAAATTAGACTTTCTTTTGGTTCCTTGACGTATGAAGATCTTATTCTTACAGTTTGGTGAATTTGGCCACACAACAAATTCTTCAATTTGATGTGAAACCTATACTATAAAATTTAGTTTAACCCTTTCATCTTCACAAACCTCCTTTCATTTTTTGTATGTAGTTTTGCTGAAATGGTGAATTTGACTTCTTCTGTAATGATGGGGGCTTGATGGGTTTCCTTTTGGCACCTTTGAGATTGAAACACTAGGGAAAACCTTCACAACACTCTTTCACCAATACCATGTGTTTTAAACAATTCCTTTCACCTCCTTATGCCTCTTATTATTTGTAGGTGCCTAAATTTATAATTTAAAAGTTTCCCATTGATACTCTTCCCCTCCTTGTTCTGAAGGTTTTGTTTGAGTCACATGATTGAATGTGCCTTGGTTTGTTTATGTCTTTCAACACTTTCAGTCAAAAAGTGTCATGAAAACCTTGAAGTGACTCTTCCCTTCTAATCTTTGAAACATGCTAAATTCACTTTGACACCTTAGGCACTTACACAGTATTAGTATCTTCAAAAATTATTTTTTCTTACCTTGGAGTTCATACCATGTTTTTCTATATTTTAACCATTGAGTGTAAATGATTGAAAATAGATCTTGACCCTCCTTTCACTGATAGTCTTTGTATCCCTGTTCTTTTGAGGTAGTGAGACAGGTTACCTTGGAAAAATCTGGATGTTACTTACAACAACCCCTTCAAATCTTCCTTCTGTTGTCATCATGGAGGTCTAACATGTTCACTTTACCTCCTTTGACTATATTTCCAAAACCATAGGTTTCCGGGATGCTTGAGAACAATTATCAGTGTTGTATTCTAAGTTCTCTATAGCCCTTTCAAGTTCATTCATTTCTGTCCAATTCACCTCACCTTTTCCCCTTTTTATCTATAATTTCTATAAAAAAACTTCTTCCATGTTTCGTTCTCTTGGTGTGCCTCCTCCATGTGATTTGCTACATTGAATCCTTGCTTGGCACACTACTAGCCCAAGCAGTCTTAGGAACGTTGTTTCTCCTCAAGGCCTAGTGTTTCCTATCCTCCTTTAGGAATACATCAGTTACTTTATCAATTTCCTTTGCTGATTTACCTCTTGACATTCCTGTAGAAATGCCAAACACATTTACCTTTTGCAAAACTTGAAATTGACAAGGTAGCCCTATTTGGATATTTTCTGCTCTTTCTTGGGCAGCCAGGTGCTTATCTTGTCTTTCATTTGAACCATATTCTAGCACAAGGAAAGTAGTGCTTAAAAAAAAAATGATGACCCTACAACCTATGAAACCCTGTTGACCTAGTGGGAGGCTCCTTTGACTTGGTATTTGACAAAAAGCTTTTCTTGGGGTCTTCGAGTGTAAGAAACCGAGTTTTTGAAAAATTGATGTATTGAAGATCCAAAATCCAATGTACTTGGTTTATCCAAAGAGCCTACAGAGATAGTTTTGAGACCATCAATACTTGAGGAACCTCGTGAACATGAGAAGGAGAAGGCTGTTTAGTAATCCTGGATGGAAAGTGGAGGGCTGAGGCAAAGGAAAAATACAGTGCTGAGGTCATACGTGGGAAAATAGTATGTAGATGAGTGGCATAATCCCATGAGGGGTCTTTTAGGAGTGGTAGGTTGATCATGGATTGGAAAAATAGTAGAATACTGAAAAATTTGGTATAAGGATAATGAAGGTAGTGATATTTCTAAAACTCACAATATTCAGGAATCTTGTTTTTATAAATCTTGTACTAATATTTAGTCATCTACAAAATAGCAAAAATTACTAATGACTAACAGTGGCTCCACTTGGGGAGGGTAGCTCCTTTTTAGGAGGTTCCCAGAACTTCAGATCTCAAATCTATGAGTTTTGAAGACCAGTGCCTTATCCATTGGGAAGACCTATCTTCTTTCATTTGATGACGTTTCTCTTGAAGCTATGATCTTAAGAATCTGAAAGACATGATTGCTTCAACCTCATTTCTACCTACCCCTCATACTTTTGTCTAACACTTTTTCTTCTTTTGGGTGCACTTGGATTGGAAAACCCTTTGAAATTTTTTCTTTTGAAGGCAAAAAAAACTATCTACTTATACCCTTATCACTTCTAAGAGTTCAGATTAGGTTGATGAACTCTTTCATTCTCTACCTAGTCTACTTATCTGTCAAGATTAAGCTATTTGATAGACTTTATTTTCTAATTTACTGACATGAAATTGAAAACATGATTTAAACCAGGATTAAGCAATATGATTTACCATGGGGTGTGGCATTGGGAAAAGCTACACACAGACATTATTTTTGTACAAAAAAACTAGAAAACATGAGGGATGTGATCTATCATTTGTTAGGTATCGCTATTTTTCTCTTTGGTTCAAATTTGAGCATTAAGAACCAACCGTTTCTTTTCTTCCTAATCTATTCCTACTAACAAGTCTAGATTAACTGATTTAACAAGTCTTCTTTCACTAACCTATCAGCAGAGATTCAAAACATGTTCAGCCATGATTAGCGAGATGAATGAACAAGGCTCTTTTTCAAAACAAGTAGTGGCATTTAGGCTTGCACACTTTCAACATTACTCTTTCTTGTGTATGGGGTTGTACTTATTCTTTTCGGGCCCTATTTTTCTTTATTTCTTTGTTTTTTGTTTTTTTTTATGATATCTCATCATGAAATGTTATGTACAATGAATGAAAGCTTCAAACTAGGAATTTTCACAAAAATAGTGCTTGAGCATCCTGCCATTGACAGGAGCTCCAAATAACTCTTCTCCATCCAACTCTTGTAAACATAAAGCATTGTTACCTATAATTTAATGAATGAAGTAAGAATCCTTCCACAAATTTTAACACTTGCCATGCTCCCCTTTTTATTTTCTCATTGAATCTTGCTCCTGAACTTTGTCTCTATCAGAGATCCTTCTTAGGTGAAGTAGGTATTCTTCATCAGTTTTAAAATAGACAATGATTCATCAAGGTATATCATAATGAAGTAAATCAAATCAAGGAACATGGCCCTTTGAAAAGTGGCTTCTACATTCCTTAACGCAGAAGGCATTTTGTCATACATGTAGGTGCCCTAAGGTACTTTGAAGGTGGCTTTATGTTGATCAATTAGAAGTATTATCACCTGATTGTAACTTGAAACACTACCAAGTGATGACTTCTTGTTAGAACCTTCTACCCTCTGCAGTGTATGATTTATCTTAGGAAAAGGGTATTTGTCCTTCAGGGAGGCTTTATATAGGTTCCTAAAGTCTATGCATAGCCTATACCCCCATGTTTTCCTTTGGTTTTCCTAGAGAGGAATCCTATTTTGAATAATGTTTGTGTCATAAGGCTTTAACCTCTCATCACCATATGCCAAAGCATCTTCAAACTCTTTGCAAAAATCTATGTAATTCTGTTTTATGTGAGGTGGAAATTTTTTGGATAAATTGATCATTTTGGGTTTTTCTAGGCTGCTTATATTGCATTCTTGTATATCAGCCTGGGTAGATACCACCTTTTTCTCCTTAACAGCTTTATTGGAATCCAAGAACTCTTCCAAAGTGACATAACCACTTGGTGATGAGTTATATTTTTATTGCAATACCTTAAGCTCCTTTTGATCCAGGTCCCTAGAAAGTTCTGTTATATGAAAGTTTTCCAACATTTTTAGATTGGCAGAAGGGAATGGTCCTGTTTTTTATGTTTTTTTTTCATTTTGGAAATTTTGTTCATGCTCTGAGCTTAGTTTTGGTATTGCAAATTCATTCTCAGTTTGTAGAAAATCGAGTTCAACTTTTCCATTATGTTTTTGTTCCGGACTGCTAGAGTTTTGGCTGTTTATTTCTTCATTCAGTGTCTCGTTTGAATGTTGTGGAAGGCCTAGATATTTCTCATTTTCATTTACTTGTTCACCAATGTCATTTTCATTATACAAGATAAACGATTCAAGGTATGAATGGATGGAATAAATAGTGGTGTTATTTGGCCTATCTAGGTTGCTTACCATATATTCATGTGTGATTCCTGGTACAATCTCCTTGTTTGGTTAAAAATAGGGATGGTAGCATATCACATGTCTAATTGGATTTTCCCCTGAAGTTTGGCTCCCCATGATCTAGATAAAAGCATGCCATACTTGGGGTGAATGTCAGCCACTACTATGTCCATGACCAGTCCCTTAGCAAGAATTTGTGACAGATTGACACACAGTTTCTTGATTAGACCCAAAAATTTGACTCTACTGGAATCAAAAGAGTAAAAGTCTTTGTAAGGTTTGGTTATTTTTAGTCCTAATCTCTCCATCACTACCTTTGGCATGAGGTTGAGAGAGGCACCAGAGTCCAACATGGCATTGTGTAAGATTTTTTCATGAATGTACAAGCTAACATAGAAAGGAGGGATGACTCCTTCTTGATATTTCCCCTCTATCTCAGGTCCAAACAACAGTTCAAACTTGTCATCAGTCAATTTTATAGTGTCGGTGTCATTCCCTATGTTCAAAACTTTAGAAACTTAGGACTTGTACACATCCTGAATTACCAATTCAGTAAGAGGCATGGTTATCTTGATTTGGGCAATCTCTCCTTCAAAACTAGAAGGTGTTTGTGTTTTTGACATATTTACATCTGTTTTTTCACATATAGTCTTTTCAACAATTTTAGTTTCCTGAGTTTTATTAGGACTGTCATTTAGAACATATTTTCCAGGGCCACTAGTGGAGGAACTAGGGCAGCTTGGGTCACAATTTTGATGGCTAGTTTTGTGTTTGTATGGGTCAGTTTTCTTAGCCATGGTATTTGTGTTTTCTATTATCCTCTTAGGAGAATTTTCGGGGGTCTTCCTAACAGCAGTGTCTAATTTGTTTTTTTTTATACATCTTGGTTCTTTTTTCTCCTAAGGTCATATTGCCAATGGACCTCCATTATGGCATTCTCAAATCCTAATTTGTATTTTTTAGAATCCTCATAGTTTTTTTCAGTTTTATGTGAGGAAAATATATCTTATTATTCTTCTGTAAGAAAAACATCACCCTCATTGTTAGAACCTATCAAATCTACATGGTTTTCTTCCAACTCTTCAATTTCTCTTTCCTCTTCATATACACAGTTTTCCTGGAAAGGAGGCTTGATTTGTTGGTCATTATCTCTTTGTCTTTTTTGGGGAGGGTCTCTAAAGTTTTGATTTCTATTTCTGTTATGGGGATTTTCTTGGTTCTCACTAGGAGGTTCTCTTTCAGTTAAGCTTATCTTTTCCATCATTCTCTCGATTGTCCTAACTAGGCTATCAATTTTGGCATCAAAAAAGGAAGTTGAGGCCACAGTTTCATCTTTGTAGGTGACTCTCTTTTTTGACCTCATACTATCCCTCTTCTCAATTAAATTTTCCTCTACACTCATAACTACCTTTGAATGTATTCTAAAGTTAGGGGATCACTCTCTCTCAATTGATAGGCCATGTCTGGATCAAAACCTTCTGGAAATTTCGCTAAGGCTAGGCCCTATGGGGGTTTCATGTGAGGTGGGAGTGTATTATACAAACTATTAAACCTAGTGCAATAGTCTTGGACACTTTACCCTACATTCCCCTTAAGTTTGTTATATTCTAAAAGGATTTGGAGGGGGTTTTCCTTAATCTCCCATTTGTTTACGAATGTTTGATAGAGTGAAGGGAGGTCATGTATGTTGTTAGGAGTTAAGTTCTTAAACCATTTATTAGCTTCTTCTCCTAGACTCTGAGGAAACATCCTCATTTTTATGGTTTCCTCTTTTAATTCCATGTAGTCAAAAGCATCATTTATTCTGTCTACATGTTGTTGGGAAGTTGTAGAATCAGCTCCAGTGAAGTGAGGGATTTTGGATTGGTGGTCATGTGGAAAAGGTAACAAAGGTTGAGGTAGCACTAGGGGGACATACCATGCTACCATTATGGGAGGTAAAGGAATCCAAGGAGGATTTACAAGGGGAGGGTTTTTGAGAGGAGGTGGAGGATGAAATGGAGTGGTTTGCATAGTGGATTTTTCGATGGCGGTGGTAGATGTATTTGGACCAGCAAACTGATTTTGAGTAGACTTAGGATGAAAAGAGCCAAAATTATGGAGAATCTGACAGTCAAGAGGAGTGGAATGAGAGGCTTCTCTACTAGAAATATGCTCGAAATCTATGGGCTCAAGGTTGGTCCGGTCAATCCCACTTTCTGACTTGGTTCTGAAAAGGTTTCTTTTATGGTGTTAGTCAAACTTGGTGTCTTGCAAGGTTGTGACATGTTTAGGGACAAAAATTGCTCTATGAAAGGTCCTAAAAATGGTTAAATCTCCAGTCCTATAAGTTTTCCACAAAATCTTTTCTAGGTCATCAACTATGGTAGGAGGGTTTGGGTCCGAGTGAGATCTGGTGCTGATCCTTTGTGAAGACAGATTTCAAACAAAAAGTGTAGAGAGGCTGAAATTTTATGACCGTTTTCCGAAGGCAGACCTATCTTAGTGTTTTCTAAACTCACATAGTGTGTGACTAGGCCTCTAAACTACTCAGGGCTACTTTGACACAATCCTAGGGAATTCAATGAGAACTAGTAAAGTTAGTAGGCCTACTAGAGGCTAGTGGAGTCACTAGGTGGGTGTTTTTTGTTGTTCTAAGGATATGTACTTATGGTCCACCACCAATAACTAACAAAAATAAATCTAGAGATGTTTTAGGGATTTTTTAGTTCCTTTAAGTAGCCCTAAGGTTTCTATGAGTGTCCTTCAGTTGAGGCATTATTTTGCTAGGATGGTGAAACAATTAGATTCTACTCTTGGCCAGCACTAGATTCTCTAAGTTTAACTGAGGGTCTGTGAGTTTGTAAGAGATATTCAGTCTAATATGTACTCAAAAGTCCCACCGCGATCACCATTATGTTATGGCAATGAGGTGGCGATGAATCACTGGATACTATTTGACAAGGGTTTCCGAATTTTTTAAGGATGTCTAAGCTTGTTACTTACTCATAAGGTCCCACTGTGATCGCCATTATGTTAAGTCCCTGCAATTTGTTAGATTGCTGAGAAAAAATGAACAGGCGTAACATCAGACCAGTCTTTGGAGTCCTAGGACCTAGCCTTCTTGGACTCAGAGAGGGCTCTCTGTATTGTGTGCAAAGGATGTGAAATTATTTGCTTTTAGGGTTTGATTTTAGGCTAGTTATTAAGTTGAGGGTTCGTTTGTTTGTTTGGGTTGGGTAGATGATCAAGTAGAATAGATGGAGTGAGATATATTCAAGTCATTGGGCTATGGACTCTACAAAAGGTCATGGAAAGTTCAACAATGAATCAGGGTGCATCACAGGGCAAATCTAACATGGTTAAATGGATCTTCGAGGTTTGTGTGAGATGAAATGAACATCAAGTTTGTGAACATAGTAGGTGAAAAAGGGTAGTTAATAATACCTAAACAAATACCTTTAAACAAGAACGGTCTTTAATACTACTAAGCATGAAGAACTAATCATAAGACATGGAAAACCAATAACTCTTTGATTAAAATCAAGCAAATAATCATTCAAGACAAACAATCTAGTGAACTATAGAAGGCAAGAAACTCATAAAGCTTCTAGTGATTTCACCTTAAAAATTAGAAAACATTTAAGATATAAATATAACTTAGATCAAAGAAGAGGTAACTCCTAAACATCATTGATCAGATCTATAAAGGCCTTCAAGGCAACCTTTCAATAATGAACAAAGGGCATGATCAAAACATAACCTCTTTGGAAAAACCTAATCAGTGATACTTCAAATAAAGGTATCAAGAACAATTTTTAAGTAACATCAAACAAGCAGGCTAACCATAAAACATGTTTGATATCTACTGTATTGAATCATTGATAAGATATACAAGCATAAGTGGGTCTATATCACAACTAAGAATTCCCTAAACTGACCTACTAGAGGAAAACATAGAGGCAATAGAGGACAAATAGAGCTAAGGTACCTCTGAACATAAGTTCTTAGTCTAAAACTTTTGTCCTATTACAACATAGAAATATGAAACATAATTATAACCGAGGAAAACATGAACTAAATAGGAACACATCACCATTAACTATGCTCAGGGATCCTGCAAGAAAGCCTTCTCCAATGTCAAGCAAGCCAAGCCATCCACAATCACCAAAAAACAATTTCTCTTCAATCTCCAAAACTATGTATTACTCACAAGAGTCATAAAATTCCAACCTTTTACAATGAGGCCCTCATGCTCTATTTATCTAGAAAAGGATGGAACGAACCCTAAATAGGGTTTGAAAATGTCAAAAATACCCATAGATGTCATTTATGCCTAAGAGACCATGCAAATCCCAAGACATAAAATATCTAATGAACTAAATGAAAAAATAACTCCTAACACCTAACTTTGGAGTGATTTGCCCCAAAAAATACTAAAATATCTTTTTTCCATAAATGAGTGTCTTTTTTTTACTTTTTCACAAAAGGGCGTAGGAGAGAGGTCCAAGGGCACAATGCCTGCACTCGAAAATTGGGTGTCCTCTTGCAACTTAATTTGGAAGGCCTTCCCGATGTCAGAATGAGATTAGTGATGGCTCGTTCAAAATATTGCTGAGTCTACATTCCCAAACTACCCTTGGTTTCCTGATTGGCCTCAATTTACATATTCAGAAACAAAAACTCCCAAGGATGTCAAAGGCATAGTACCAACCATGAAAACAGGGCAGAAAGGTCAAATCTTGGGTGTTTTTGGCTCTTTTGGAGGACCAAATCAACTACAAATGACCTGAAATTTGGTGAGCATGCTGTAATTGAGCTGAGGATTCCAAGAACGTAATTCCTCCCGAGGATGCTCTGAGAAAAAGCGCAGTGCCAATGGCATTACGCCCTTAGTCGTCCAAATCAGCAAAAACCAAAAATTTCCAAAAAGTTCCAAAAATTTGCAAATATCTTCTTCATGGAGTTTAGGATGCTTGTAGAGAAGCATCAACTAAGATCTCAAGGTTTTCTTGGTGTTTTTCCTCCTTGAGTGCTTGAATTTCGGCAATGGCTCCTTTGGGCTTGGCCCTTGCAATTTGATTTTTCAATGCATAGTGCTTGGCCATCTTTTTCTGTAGTCCAAGGTCCCTTCATGTCTTCTTTAGCTGATTTTCTTCATCCTTATAATACTCAATAATATACTTTTCCATGCCAAGAATTATTTGTAGGTCTCTGATCTGAGCATCCTTGCTTTGGGGCAAGATGCTTGTAAACTTCTCCTCATCTTCATTTTCACTATCAAGGTCAATATGAATGAGTTCAAATTCCTTTTCAACATCATGATTGTCTTCCTGTTCTTCCTTTATTACCTTCTCTTTGCCTTTGTCTAGTTTCTTGGTGGAAGTGGAAGGCATGGCCCCTTTCCTTTTAGAGGCAGCAAACACATGTATTTCTTCTCTTTGGTATGTCAAGTCAAAAGGTTTGATTGTGATCATTTTGGTGTCTTCATCATGGTTGCCATCTGTTTAGGCAATTTATTTGAACAAATTGCTGCATTAAATTATCGACCAGGGAAACTCGTGAGCTTGTGATGGTGCCAGCAATATATATGCAGGAGTAGGCAACTAACTCTATGTCTAACTAAATTGTTTGTGATTCAATATAATATGCAAGGGAAGAGGCTCCTAACTTAGGAGGTCCTGGTTGTCCTTCCCTACAGTATCATAGAGAAATCATTCATAAAACCAGAAACTTGAAATAAAGACAAGGCTATTCAAAAGCTGAAAGTAATATATTCTATAACTCTAACTCAATTAGTTTAAAAAAGAGGAATAATATTGAAATGGTTCTTGACTCAAGAAATCCACTTTCACCTCAATTACCACTTAATGAATCAGAGATTAAAACCAAGAACTTAAGATGGATAAATTATTAATGAAAGAAGCTCTTAACTTAAGAGACATGTAAAGTATTCCATTATAATTCATTCATCAATCACACACAAATACTTAAACATCTAAGCAATGAAATGAAACAAAATCTAATATGAAATAAAATGTTTCTCTCATCCTTTTAGAGTGAGCTCAATTCTCTTAAGAACAAGACAATTTATTCCATATACTACATTAAGGAAACCTATATCTAAAACTACAGAAATTCCATAAACACAATTTACATCTAAAACTACATAATGGAAATATATGAAAAATGAAGCTTTATTCTATTCCATTATCAACTGACAATGTTCAAGAGTCCTCTTTGAATGGAGGAGGTACTCCTATTTACAGAATGAGTAGGGAGGCTTAACTCATAATGATCATCCACTCATATCTCTAACCATCTTTATGATATTCATCTCTTCTTCCATGATCTCCATGATCTTTTCCATGAGGGTTTACTCTTCTTAAATCAAATTGGTTTGATCATCCAAGCGTTGCTAAAGGTGTTGTCTTGAAGCCTTTGTGCCTACAACAACAAACCTGCGTTAATTAACAGTATAAGTATAAGCATATTATTTTCTAAGTTTTAGCCATAAATTCACTTTAAAATGTTAAGAATTAATAAACTTTGGAAAAACATAGTTATGTCCCAATAATGAGGTGAATGTAATGATATGGAGGTGGAATGGAGGTGACATGAAGGTAAAATGTGAAGATATTGATGAATAATGGAGTGAAAATAGGGACTATTTTGAGGTTTGCAACATACCTCAACCCATAAAATGTCCGCAACCATTACATTACTTTTGAAGATTGATTTGGGTTGTTCTACTTGAGCTTTGGCTTAAACTCTGCATGAGATCATTTACTTAACTTTTGCAAAGCATTATTTTGATGAACTACAACTTGGTTGGTTCTTGTGTTTCAACCATATTTTGTTTGTTGCGTTCATTGTATGATCTTTGCATAATGATAATGTGCTTTTTATGGCAGAGTATTTTTGTTGGAATGCATCATGGTTGGTTCTTGTGTAACAACCATGATTCTATTGGCATTCAATTAACTTTTAAATACTTTAAACAAAGCCATTTGTATGCTCATGTAATAGTAAATATATTTTGAAGGTAAGTGGGTTTAGAATGTGATATATAACTGTGGATATGAATGTGACAAAGCATGTATGTAAATGTATCCTTCCCATAAAACGGATGGCTTTGGCAATGAAAGGAAAGGAAGTGAAGTTTTTTTTTTTCCAAAAATTATTATTCTAACATTTCAAGGAATTTAATGGTTAAAAGTTAGAAAATAGCATACCTTAACTTACCCTTCCAAAAATAGGTGAGAGTCGTGCATGTGTGACTGCAAACTGTTGTGAAAATGGTGGATGAAAGATGGATCTGTATTGTCGTATCAGCTGCTGGATCCACTGCTACTAGATGAAAAATCTGAGGAGTCTGTTGAACATGGCTGAAAGTTGTATCTGCTGCTGGATGATGAATCCGATGAGTTTGCTGAATATGGCTGAAAATCTATAAGGCTTGGAAGGTATACAAAATATAGAAGTTACATTTTCCTCTCAGCCTTATTTATTGACTTGTCCTCAAGTGAAATACAATGAATACCATGAATGGAAATACAATGAATGGAAATTGGCTTCATCTGCTGCAAAATATGGGTCTTCAAGTCTTCAACGCTCGATGGCACAAATCTTGCTATGTGATTAAATGTGTCGATGTCGAACATAGCAAGAAGTTGTTGACTTAGTGGCCGTTAATGAATGCCCCTAACCAACACAAGAGCTCCCACCATTGATTCCAATGGGAGTCAGGATGCCTAACACATCTTTGTAGGTACGAATAAATTTGTCGTGGTCGAGTCACCTACAAGATCCAACGAACAAGGGATATTAATGTACTCCCATTGTTCATTGGCAAGAGTACTTGCCATTAAGGCATGCAAGCCTCTAGGTGTTTTTTTCAATGATACTTAGACTCTAGGACTTTGACTCAAGCAGGGTTTTATTGGCGGAAATGAAAAAAAAAAATGGTATGAAAATGGAAATGGAAATGGAAAATGGCTTTTATTGATGAGTTAGGAATAGATGAAAGGAAATGCATGGTGAATGAAGAAGAACTCTTGCTGTGAAAAATGGACATGGAAATGATATGCTTTATGGATTTACAATTGGTGGAATTCAAAATCTTTTTCAAAAAGGGAGGTGGAAGGTAATGGTTGTGGAGATGGATTTGTCTTGAGAATTTTTCATGAATTTAGTCTTTGGAAGACTAACTGTCGTCACAATGTAGTCTCCGTAATGATCGCTTTGTCGTCCTGTACCCTGTAAAAAAAACTTGACAAAAAGAAACATAAGTGTGTTCAAGAAGGAATGCGCATTTCCTTCATGATTCTTACGCAAAAATTTTATACCAAATAAAACAAATTAAGGACAATCAAAGGTGTTGAAATTGACTTAATCATGATATTAAAATCAATCCATTCTTAAAAATAACCATGAAAAATAATACTCCTTGTCAGATAACTCATGAAATGTGCTTCGCAATTCTGTTCTGTAAAGCATACAAGAACCATGTGATGAGTTTATACCATCTTGATGCTATCGAAATAGAATTGAATCCTCCAATTGATTTTTAAAATTTGTTTCCAAGTGTTCCATTATTTATTTTCAAATCTGCGTGAATTTTGTGAAAAGTGTGTTTATTTTTTTATTTTTTATTTTTCCCTTGTACCAACTGTTGCGGTTTCATCCAATTCCATTATTCTCTCAATATGCATTTCACCAAAGTTTTTTTATGCCAATGTTCTTTACTTTATAAAATGCCAATATTTGCCCCTCAAATCCTTCAAAACAACTACTGTCACAAAACACAATATATATATATATATATATTTTTTAATAAAAATCATAACCTAACAATATATTAATTCAATCATATAACAACAAACATAACAACAATTATATACAACAAATTAAAAAAAAATAATAACAAACTACAACTATAACAATTAATACAATTATATCAATATATAATATATTAATATAATTAATATATTAATACATTAATATATTAATACAAATATAACAAACCTTAAATAACAAACATAGACATCAACTTATAACAAATTACAATTAACAAAAGAAAAATAAAAAAAATAAAAATTTACAACTATATTAATATAATTATAACAATATATTAATATATTAATATAATTAATATATTAATATAATTAATATATTAATATATTAATACAATCATAGCAAATCAAATATTAACTATAAAAAGAAATTATAACAAATACAAATCAAAACAAATCAACATTAACTAAAAATATATAAATATGAATCAAAACAAATAAAAAACATAACATATAACATTAAATACAAAACAAATTAAAACTAAAAATTCAAACAAACCAAAAGAAATGGAAAAAAAACGGATCTGGGCGCAATATGTTAAATTGTGATTGAAAGAACCTCAATTTTCTCCTAAACCGCTGCAAATTTCAGGAAATTTCTCACGAGTCACCTAATTACCCCCGTTCTGGAAAAAACCCATGTCTCAGTTTTTTTTAAGTCATCTTAGTTTGCTCAGAAAATCCATTTTAAAATCGCGTGTTGAAACTGATGCGATTTCGTGAAGCTTTTGGCAATAGAAATCAATTGCTGTGCATGGTAATGGAGTCAAGCATACAAAGGTAAAGAATTTAAGGAATGAAATAAAGCTTTTGATCTATATTTGATTGTCATTCACGCCAACAACTTGACAATGTGTTTACAATGAAAGAGCAAATTCAGAGTTGTGATTTTTTTTTTTTTTTTCTGTGAGAACTAATCAACTCTTAAGGCAATTACCCACTATTTACTGCATCCATTCTACTCCACCCAGCTTTTCTTATTGGAGGATTTCAGTCTCCAGTTAAGGTCGGTACGCAGATCAATTTTTCAGCAAGAGTTTTTTATTTGAATAAATCAATTGATTTTCTGATCTTCCTGATCGCACGAAGCGCAGGAAGAGAGCATACTCATCGCTTGATTTGTTTTTATTTATGCAGGGGGGTGTTTTTGAAATGACGAAATTTAAAACTAGCTAAACATTAAAACATCAGAAAATTCAAACTTAAACTCCTTTGCCAAGATCCTGTTGTCACCAGGGTTCACAAATTATTTTGTCTAAAGAAAAATGCTAGTACTAAATTAAATTTCTAATGCCTAATCCCTTAGCACCATCCCCGGCAACGGCGCCAAAATGTTGGGCAATTTATTTGAACAAATTGCTGCATTAAATTATCGACCAGAGAAACTCGTGAGCTTGTGATGGTGCCAGCAATATATATGCAGGAGTAGGCAACTAACTCTATGTCTAACTAAATTGTTTATGATTCAATATAATATGCAAGGGACGAGGCTCCTAACTTAGGAGGTCCTGGTTGTCCTTCCCTACAGTATCATAGAGAAATCATTCATAAAACCAGAAACTTGAAATAAAGACAAGGCTATTCAAAAGCTGAAAGTAATATATTCTATAACTCTAACTCAATTAGTTTAAAAAAAAGGAATAATATTGAAATTGTTCTTGACTCAAGAAATCCACTTTCACCTCAATTACCACTTAATGAATCAGAGATTAAAACCAAGAACTTAAGATGGATAAATTATTAATGAAAGAAGCTCTTAACTTAAGGGACATGTAAAGTATTCCATTATAATTCATTCATCAATCACACACAAATCCTTAAACATCTAAGCAATGAAATGAAACAAAATCTAATATGAAATAAAATGTTTCACTCATCCTTTTAGAGTGAGCTCAATTCTCTTAAGAACAAGACAAATTATTCCATATACTACATTAAGGAAACTTATATCTAAAACTACAGAAATTCCATAAACACAATTTACATCTAAAACTACATAATGGAAATATATGAAAAATGAAGCTTTATTCTATTCCATTATCAATTGGATACAATGCTCTAAGAGTCCTCCCTTTGGAATGGAGGAGGTACTCC
The DNA here is from genome assembly GCA_034641835.2 of Pinus albicaulis. Classification (NCBI taxonomy): domain Eukaryota; kingdom Viridiplantae; phylum Streptophyta; class Pinopsida; order Pinales; family Pinaceae; genus Pinus; species Pinus albicaulis. The sequence continues at coordinate 461,520,775 of CM076577.1, forward strand.
TATTTATACAAAAGGAGGAGGTACTCCTATTTATACAATGAGAGGAGTAACAAACTCATAATGATCATCCACTAATATCTCTAACCATCTAGACACATAACCCTATCCTCCATGATCTCTTCCATGATCTTTTCCATGAGGTTTATCTTCTTAAATTCGAATTTGATCATCCAAGGCCACATAAAGGTGTCTTGGAAGCTTCCTTTGTGCATACACATGTCAACAAACTCATGCTAATTGTTAGGTATAAGTATAAGCATATTATTTTCTAAGTTTTAGCCATAAATTCACTTTAAAATGTTAAGAATTAATAAACTTTGGAAAAACATAGTTATGTCCCAATAATGAGGTGAATGTAATGATATGGAGGTGGAATTGAAGGGTGACACAGTAAAATGAAGATATCGATGAATAATGGGAGGAAACAGGGATTCATTTTAGCCTAACACCATCTTGACTATAATTATCATTACCTTGGATAATTTTTTCATCATTTACCTCATCTTTATTGGCATACACCTCCATGTATTCTTGACCTATTTCTTCATTTGTGTTCTCACTCTTACAGGTGTCATGAATTTCATTGATGTCATCTTCTTCATTACCTTGGCTGGTTTGTGTACCTTCATTGGTTTTTTCATCACTATTTGCCTCCTCACTGATTTCTGCACTGTTCTTTGCACCACTATAAGTCTCCTTGTTTTTGGCCTTTCTCTCTGAACTAGCATTATTATCACCGTGAGGCTCACTGTTTTCACTGCCTTCATGGCCATTATGACTGTTGTCATGACAGTCACTGCTTCCCTCCTTACTATTTCTTACCTCATTACTATGATCTCCACTGTTATTATCATCCTCTTCACTAAATTTTTTTTTCTTGTTGTCACTATTGTCATTAGCATCATCATTGTTATTAGCCTCCATGTTTTCTGCCTCATCAATGTTATATTTCTTCCAACATCGTCACTTCCCTTATCACCACTAGGAGCCTCATTTTTTTTACTGTCATCGTGGCTCTTAGTTTCACTACCACCATCATCATCATCTGTCTCTCTATCACTTCCTTCATAATCATTGACCTTATCTTGGCTTCTTTCTTCATAATTTGCCTCATCTTTATTGTCATCTACCTCCATGTATTATGCTTCATTTATGACCTCTGCCTCTTCAATTTCATCATTACTACTTGTTTCATCATTATCATTTGATTTATCATTACCTTCTCCTTCATGATCACTTTCTTGTTCACTGCCACTTCCCTCTTGATCTGATGCATTGGGAGAGGGTGAGGAATGAGATTTTTATTGAGGTGAGCGTATATGGGTAGATGATGAAGCATGATCAGTAGAAGGTTATGGGGGAGTAGAGGGAGGAGGATGAGATGACGAGGGAAAATTTTTCTAAGGATGATGATGTTGATTTGTGAATATTTCATGAGAAATGAACACCTCCCATGGTATGCCCTTTTTCTCCAACTATTGTACGATGGCCATTTTGATCAAAGAGTGATGAAACAAACTTTGCATTTGCTCGGAATAGTTCCTCTTTTGTACAATGAAGGACATCTTGTCAATACTCCTGTAGAGGTACTAGGGTAGGTGTAGCCTCTTTACCATAGTAAAGTGCATGAGCAACCTAATATGATAAGATTATTGCCTAGAGAACCTCCCCTCACATGTAAAGTATTTCATGATCACCCTCATCAAAGGTGCATACCTTTGTAGCAAATGTGAGAAAGGGAATATGGATTTGCAATTTTCTTGATATCTAGGCTTTAGGAAAGGTTCATAGTGGCTCAAGTCTAGATTGATCTGTTTGAACCACTTCTCCCCTACACTAGGTATGCCTGTGGAATTTCAAATGGCATCAAAAAAGAGTTAAAATGTCACTCATACAAAGTTTTATTGTTTTTCATTTAGGTTAAGGTTAAATAACATTGTGAGCCATGGGTGACTTTGTACCTTTTGTACTCTTTCAGAAAAAGGAAAACATATCACATTTTGGAAATGTGTGACATCCATGGGAGAGGCCATAAGCTCATTAGTGTTTTGAGGCTCAAAGATGTTGATCTTACCACCTCTATGTTTGTGTCTCCTTGGCACTGGGCTACCCTCACCACTATCATTTCCTTCTTCTCTTGAAATTTTTACACCTGCTGCTTTGTAAACCAAAACCCTGACTTTGCTTGTGAAAATGATGGGAAAAAAGGGCAAGGGGGCGATGGTGACAAAGGTAGATTTTATACAAATGAGGGAGGAGTGAATGAGGGTGATGGAAAAACCCTAAATGAGTGGAAAATATTTTAGCAATACAACCCTCTGTGTGTCTTCTATGTGTAGACGGAGGAAATCCTTTAAATAATGGTGTTTTAATCATAAAAATTAAGTTTTCACCTTAGGTTTTTTTCAATTGCTCCTAAATTCACACAATCAAAATGCACTGAGGGAGGTAAGGACATCCACTTACCAATAAGAGATGCTTCATAAACCTTCGATGGTAGTCAAGAGGTGGTTTTTAAACCAACTTAAGCATTTGTAGGCTGTGGAGGCCCTCTTGGCCAAAGGCGCATCGCCTGAACGGACTGTCAGGTTGGCCAAGGGCACAGTGCTGAATGCGCAGCACAGAATGTGCAGTGGTGGGACTGTTGGATCTCTTGGTGAAACACGCAGTGCTGAACAAGGTCGAGTAAGGCTATGTGGAGCGTCGGGTGCCAGGCACGCATTGCAAAAGTTCTTATGCCCAGTCTTCTCGGTCTGCCAGGTGAACGCGTAGGATTCGGCAAAGGGTGCAGCACGTGCACACAGCCGTGCAGCACCATGCAAATTCACAAAGAAATTTTCTCCAAGGGCATAACACCCAACTCAAAACGTGTAGCGCCATCTTAAATGCCCAGCGTCAGGTGGACTTGCCCAATTTCAACCAAAAAATAGAAGTTCTTCTCCTGGATGATTTCTAATTTCTTTGCAAGGGAATAATAAGCCAAATAATATAAAAAATGCCCTTTTATATGTTTGGGATTCAAATTAAATCATTTTTCCATCTCCTAATTTTTTGAGCCTTTGTCACTTTCACTGATATTTTATTTGACCTTTTTGCTATAGGTGACCTAAGACATAGATTTTTTCCTTTCTATTGCTTTTCTTACCAACTCTATTATTTTTGTTTGTAGGTGACTTCAAAGGATGAAGTTGGTCTTCTGCTACTTCCTTTTTACATTTCAACTCAACCATTTTCCTCTTCTTACTAAACCTTTTACATTGTTTGCTTATGTAGGTGATTAGATGATGAAATTAGACTTTCTTTTGGTCCCTTGAGGCATACAGAGCTTATTCTTATACTTTGTTGAATTTGGCCACATAACAACTTCTTCAATTTGATTTGAAACCTCTACTATAAAACTCAGTTTAACCCTTTGATCTTCACAGACCTCCTTTCATTATTTGTTGCAGTTTTGTTGAAATGGTGAATTTGACACCTTCTGTAATGCTGGGGGCTTGATGGGTTTGCTTTTGGCACCTTTGAGACTGAAACATAAGGGAAATACTTCACAACACTCTTTTCTCAATACCATGGGCTTTAAAAAATTCCTTTCACCTCCTTAGGCCACTTATGATTCGTAGGTGCCTGAATATATAATTTAAAACTTTCCCATTGATACTCTTCACCTACTTTTTCTATAGATTTTGTTTGAGTCACATCATTGACTATGCCTTGGTTTTTTTATGTCTTTCAACACATTCAATCAACAAGTGTCGTGAAAAACTTGAAGTGACTCTTCCCCTATGATCTTTGAAACATGATAAATTCACTTTGACACCTTAGGAACTTACAGAGTGTCAATATCTTCAAAAATTCTTTGTTCTTACCTTGGAGCTCATACCATGATTTTCTAGCTTTTAACCACTAAGTGTAAATGAGTGAAAAAAGAGCTTAACCCTCCTTTCACTAATACTCTTTGCACCCCTGTTCTTTGGAGGCAGTGAGACACTTTACCTTGGAAAAATATAGATGTTACTTACAAAAGTATCTTCAAATCTTCATTCTACTATCATCATGGAGGTCTAACATCTTCACTTTATCTCCTTTGACTATCTTTCCAAAACCCTAGGTTTCGAGGATGCTTGAGAACAATTGTCAGTGTTGTCTTCTAAGTTCTCTATAGCCCTTTCATGTTGATTCATTTATGTCTAGTTCACCTCATTGTTTTCCATTTTTTATTTATAATTTCAAATAAAAAAACTTCTTCCATGTTTGGCTCTCATGGTGTGCCTCCTCCATGTGATTTGCTGCATTGAATCCTTGCTTGGCACACTGCTGGCCCAATCAGTCTTAGGAACCTTGTTTCTCCTCAAGACCTAGTGTATCCTATCTTCCTTTAGGAATACATCAGTCACTATATAAACTTCCTTTTCTTATTTACCTCTTGACATTCCTGTAGAAATTCCAAGCACATTTACCTTTTACAACACTTGAAATTGACAAAGTAGCCCTCTTTGGAGATTTTCTGCTCTTTCTTGGGTAGTCAGGTGTTGATATTATATTCCATTTGAACCTGCTTCTAGCACAAGGAAAGCAATACTGAAAACACCAAGGATGACCCTACAACCTATGTGTTAGGTCCCTATATTACTAGTATAGTCCCTTATTGTTGTTAGTGTAACCCCCTTATTGTTATTATTGTACCCTTGTAACCCCCATTTTTTTTATTATTGTTCCCTTAAATTATTATTGTTAGGTCGGCTAGGATTACATTGTGGCCCACTAGGATTACATTATGGCCCCATGGACTCCTATATATAGAAAGGAGGTTTTGTAAATTCTATCATCCAAGAATTGTTCATTTATGTAATGTATTGGAGGTTTCCCCCTCGAAGTGGCTTATTTCTAAGGCGTTCATATCTCTTTTCTTCTATTTTTGGAGCTGGTTACACAACATTTGGTATCAAAGCTTGGGATTCTATGGTTTTGCTGCTCCGAACAGGTCATCGTGGCATGTTCTCTATAACTTTTTTTCTACGAAGTTTCAGAAGCTGAAATTTTTGGGGTGCGAAGCGGAAATCCTGAGGAAGATTTTCTAAAAATTTTAGAGATTGGTTCGCAATAGTTTCGGAGATATCATCTGTGGAGGTTAGGTCTTTTTTCAAGCTCCTAAACAGGTCATCGTGGCATTTTCGCTATAAATGTTTTTCTACGAAGGTTCCGAATCTGAAATTCATATGGTGCGAAGCTGAAATCTTGAGGAAATTCTTCAAAAAATTTCAGAGCTTGGTTCGCAATATTTTTGGAGATATGATCTGTGGAAGGTAGTGCTTTTTGAGGCTCCTGAATTTCATCTCAAAGAGGTGATCGTGGAAAAGTCTAATAAATCTCTCTGGCAAGGATTTGAGTGCCGTGGGTGGAGAGTCATAGTACACGACTTAGTTTCTTGGAAAACAATTCGCAGACAAAGGGACGAAATAGTGACACGTGGCAAGTCCTACAGTGTGCTCATCTAACCGGCCATCTAATTAGGTCATTGTGGGAGATTGGACACAAATTTGTCTTGGGGAATCCAAATCAGGTCAGACCTGTGGCATTTAAAAGAAGCTTCAGAGGGATACTATAGGGCTTAATTTTAGATATTTAATATTTTCAATTACAGAGATAATTCAATTTCAATATCGAGCTCCTTAAAGCAAGTAAAATGCATCGCACTGGATCTCTAAAAAATGCGCCCAAAAAATAATTCAACACCCATTAAGCCTTTAGAAGGCTCTACTATGACTCATGAGGAAAAAGAAGCGCGACATGACATATCAAAATTACAATAGCAAGTGCACCAAATTTCGCTCTCACAAAGAGCAACAAAAAATGAAATGGAAGTTTTGAAGAAAGGCATGGAAGCTAAGATGGATGCTTTGAAGAAAGGCATGGAAGCTAAGATGGATGGCAGTATGGAAGTGGAAGATGGACAAATTTGAAGAAAAGCTGGAAGCTAAGATGGATGGCATGGAGGTCAGTATGGAATCTAATATGGATGACATGGAAGCTAAGATTGGATGAGAGAGAAAATGGAAAACACAGTGGAATTCTCTTGCAAAGCAGATGGAAGGTTTAATAAAGTTTATACAAGAAAGCTTTCCTAATGGTGAAAAGATAGTAGAAGAACCTCATGATGAGAACAAAATAAATGTTAATTGTGATTTCATAAACTCTAATGTTGGCGGGAAGAACCACCATATTCCAAAGATGGATATGAGGAAGTTTGATGGAAAGGATCCTGTAGCATGGATACTACAGATGGAGCAATATTTTGATCTCCATAACGTGCAAAACACACAAAAGGTACGCATTGCAACTTTACATTTAGAACAAAATACATTTGTATGGTATCGATGGCTTTGCTCCCATAAAAAAATTGTCACTTGGTCAATTTTTACGGAGGAAATGATAGCACATTATGAGGATACAAAGAGCAACACCTTCTTTAGCCAATTGATAAATCTCAAACAAAAGGGTTTAGTGGGGCAGCACATTGAGGACTTCCAAAAATTGAATATAAGGGTAACTGATATTCCAGAGGAACACAGGATTGATCTCTTCATAGGTACTCTAAGGATAACATCCAACATGAAGTTCATGTTTTGGAACCTGATTCATTGGAGAAGGCATTCAGGTTGGCAAGAAAAGTTGAATGTAAAATTATGGCGACAAGGAAGCCTACCACTCAATTCTATAAAGAAGGAAGTGTTGCTACGCCTAGATTTCCACAACCTACAAGGTTGCCACCACAACAATTGGAAGAAAAAAGAGCAAAAGGGCTTTGCTACAGTTGTGATAGCAAATACACTAAAGGTCATAAGTGTGCTGAGAAGAAATTATTTTACATAGATTGTGAAAAAGAAGAAGAAAATGAACAAGAAGAGGATATACACCAGGAACCACCCCTAGAAGAGGAAGAAATGAATCCGACCATATCGTGTAATGCACTGGCAGGAATTACCACTCCTCAAACTCTCAAGATAGAAGGACATATAAAGAGGAAAAGGGTAATAGTGTTGATTGATTCAGGTAGCACCCATAATTTTATTCATTATAAGGTAGCCAAGGAATTAAATTGTTTCCTATACCCAGCACCAGAATGTCAAGTGATGGTTGCAAATGGAGGAACTATAAATTGCTCTGGAAAATGCCATAATATCAAGCTAACCATGGGGGAATATGTATTGAATAGTCCAATGCTTTCCATTCCTATGGGAGTTGCTGATGTTGTACTAGGAGTACAATGGTTACAATCTTTGGGGACGGTAGCTTTTAATTTTAAATAACTTTTCTTGAAATTCTTTTCAGAAGGAAAGGAAGTCGAACTACGGGGTATTGAAGGGAAGCCAGGAAGGATAATAAGCTCTAATGGCATGACAAAGCTTCTAAAGAAAGAACAACGAGGCGTAATTGCACAATTATGCTCACTAGAAGTTCCAACATCAAAATCATCTATTTCTGGAGATCTCCAACAAGTCTTGGACAATCATTCCAAGGTGTTTGAAACTCCCAAAGGACTCCCACCTATTCGTGATCATGATCATGCTATTCATTTGATTCCAGGAAGTGTTCCTCCAAACATCAGGCCTTATAGATATCCTTGCTTCCAAAAGAGTGAAATTGAACGTATGATTGCAGAAATGTTAGAGGCGGGTATAATTCAACCTAGTCAAAGTTCTTTCTCTGCTCCTGTAGTATTGGTACACAAGAAGGATGGATCATGGCGAATATGTCCGGATTATAGGGAGCTCAATAAGCTCACCATTAAAGACAAATTTCCCATTCCTGTGATTGATGAATTATTGGATGAATTACATGGAGCAATTTATTTTACCAAGTTGGATCTTCGTTCAGGATATCATCAAATTAGAATGAAGACTGAAGATATTCCAAAAGCAGCATTTTGAACTCATGAGGGTCATTATGAATTTTTGGTCATGCCTTTTGGCCTTACCAATGCACCTTCTACATTTCAAGGGTTGATGAATTCCATTTTCAAACCCTTCTTAGAAAATTTGTGCTAGTATTTTTTGATGATATACTAATCTACAGCAGGTCTTGGAAGGATCATGTTGAACATGTTGACAGGGTGCTCAAACTATTGCAGGAGAAACAATTATATGCAAAAACATCTAAATGTTTCTTTGGAGTACAAGAGGTGGAATATCTGGGTCATATTGTATCTCATGAGGGTGTTAAGGTAGACCCTAACAAAATTAAAGCTATAAAGGAATGGAAAGTCCCCACAACCATAAAGCAGTTGCGAGGATTTCTCGGTTAACAGGGTATTATCGCAAGTTTGTTAATAATTATGGGAGAATAGTAGCACCTCTAACAACATTATTGAAGAAAGATGCATTTTCATGGACTCCTGAAGCAACTAAGGCCTTTGAACATCTTAAAGAGGCAATGTGCCTAGCACCGGTCTTAGCTATGCCAGACTTCACCAAAACCTTTATTGTGGAATGTGATGCCTCAGGAAATGGAATTGGTGCAGTTTTAATGCAGGAAGGAAGACCCATTGCTTTTGAAAGTAATCCAATCAAAGGAAAGTATTTACAAAAACCTATTTATGAGAAGGAAATGTTAGCAATACTGCATGCACTAAAGAAATGGCGAACTTACCTAATGGGAAGACACTTCAAGGTAAAAATTGATCATGATAGTCTTAAACACTTTTTGGAACAAAGACTATCTTCAGAAGAGCAGCAAAAATGGGTCACAAAGATGTTGAGTTATGACTTTGAAATAATCTACAAAAAAAGGAAGCTTAATGTTGTTGCAGATGCACTCTCAAGAAAGAATGAAGAGGTGGAAGCGTTGCTTTGTGCCATTTCTATTATCCAACCAGATTGGATAACCGAAGCAAGAGATGAATGGAAGAAGGACAAAGATGTATGGACACTCATTCAAAAGTTGGAGCAAGATCCTAGTACATCTGATACATTTAGTTGGAAAAATGATTCCTTATGGTACAAAGATCGCTTATATCTTTGTAAGAATTCCCAACTAAAACAAAAGATTCTTCTGGAATTGCACACTTCTCCTTTTGGAGGACACTCAGGATTTTTAAAAACTTACCACAGGGTGAAGAAAGAATTTTTTTGGGATGGCCTTAAATCTGATATTCAAAAGTTTGTGGCGGAATGTTTGGTTTGCCAGCAGAATAAAGTGGAGACAATTAAGACCACGGGACTTCTACAACCTTTATCCATTCCAAGTCAGCGTTGGGAGGAGATTTCAATGGATTTTATCACAGGTTTACCTAAGTCTGAAGGAAAGAATGTCATCATGGTGGTAGTTGATAGACTTACCAAGTATGCACACTTTTGTGCATTATCTCATCCATTTACAGCAAGTACAGTTGCTACTACATTTATGGACAGAATTCAAAAGCTACATGGAAGCCCAAGGGTTATTGTGAGCGACAGAGATCCCATTTTTACTGGAAATTTTTGGACGGAGTTATTTTCTTGTTTGGGTACTCAATTAGCTCATAGCTCATCTTATCATCCTCAATATGATGGTCAAACTGAGATAATAAATAAATGTTTGGAAGGATATCTTCGTTGTTTTGTATCTGATAAACAAACACAATGGGTCAAGTGGTTACCTCTAGCAGAATGGTGGTATAACACTTCCTTCCATACTGCAGCAAAAATGACCCCATTTATGGCACTTTATGGATATCATCCACCATCCATCACATCATATTTAAGAGAAAATTTGAAGGTTCAAGCAGTGGAAGATCACATCGAGCATCAGAAAGAAGTTCTCCAACTCTTAAAGGATAACCTGAATTTGGCACAAAATCGAATGAAACAACAGGCAGATCAACATCGCAGCGAGAGAAGTTTTGATGTAGGAGATTGGGTATTTTTACGGCTACAACCATATAAACAAATGTCCCTCAAGCAAGCTAAGAAGGATAATGAATTATCGCCAAAGTACTATGGTCCTTACAAGGTGTTGCAAAAGATTGGTACTATGGCATACAAATTGGAGCTTCCTGCTTCTTCACGAGTGCATCCAATTTTCCATGTTTCATGCTTAAAGAAGGTTATAGGTGAAAATCTTCCAGTTCAAACAATATTGCCCGAACTTGATGAGGAAGGAAAAATCATATTGGAACCTGAAGCAGTCACGGAAACAAGAACTCGACAGCTACGAAATCGATCAATTTCAGAGTATCTCATCAAGTGGAAGAACTTACCCACTGAAGATTCTAGATGGGAGGATGAGAATTTTATACAGAAGCACCCGGAGCTACTCAAGTGTTGAGGACAACACTTTTTTTGAAGGAGAGGGGCATGTTAGGTCCCTATATCACTAGTATAGCCCCTTATTATTGTTAGTGTAAACCCCTTATTGTTATTATTGTACCCTTGTAACCCCATTTTGTTATTATTGTGCCCTTAAATTATTATTGTTAGGTCGGCTAGGATTACATTGTGGCCCACTAGGATTACATTATGGCCACATGGACTCCTATATATAGAAAGGAGGTTTTGTAAATTGTATCATCTAAGAATTGTTCATTTATGTAATGTATTGGAGGTTTCCCCCTCGAAGTGGCTTATTTCTAAGGCGTTCATATCTCTTTTCTTCTATTTTTGGATCTGGTTACACTACACTATGAAACCCTAATGACCTAGTGGGAGGCTCCTTTGACTTGGTCTTTCACTGAAAGCTTGGCTTGGGGTCCTCAAGTGTAAGAAACAAAGTTTTTGACAAATTGATGTATTGAAGATACAAAATCCAATGTACTTGATTTATCTAAAGAGCCTATATAGATAGTTTTGAGACCATCAATACTTGAGGAACTTGGTGAACTTGAGAAGGATCAGGCTATTTGGTAATCCTAGATGGAAAGTAGAGGAGTGAGGTAAAGGAAAAATAGAGTGCTGAGGTCATATGTGGGAAAATAGGATGCAGATGAGTGGAATAAGCCCATGAGGGGTATTTTAGGAGTGGTAGGTTGATCATTGAATGGAAACATAATAGAATAGTGAAAAATTTGGTATAAGGATAATGAAGGAAGTGAGATTTCTAAAACTCACAATATTTAGGAATCTTGTTTTTAGAAATCTAGAACTGATATTTAGTCATCTAAAAAATAGAAAAATTTACTGATGACTAACACAAAGAATAAGTATGATTTGGATGATTTAGGAATTGATGATAGGACATCAACCATTTTGGAGGTAAATAATATTCTGACTAAAAATAACCTTATTTCTCAGTTGGAGGAAAAGTGTCATAGTCTGGAAATATAAATAAACAGATTTTTCACCAGGATACAAGCTTTAAATGAAAAAGGGTTACCCATTTTGTTTGTAATTAATGATAAATTAATTACTCATGAAGATTATATTATAAAGTTGAAGGGGGTAGCCAAAGATAGTTCAAAATTTTCTGACATCCAAAGCAACATGACAGGTATAGCATTCCTTGAAGCAATGGGAAAAGATTTATTTATCTAGCATGAAGTAAATAAATTTTTCATGGTAAGGATAACATTAAAAAATTATATTAATGTTTATGAGATTTACCGAAAGGTAACCAAATTAACCATTCCAGATGAAGACAGATGGGAAAAACTATGTTAATTACTATATTGATTGGCGATTAAGATGTAGTTATAGGATTAGCCAACGCAGCACTAGAACATGCCATTTAATCAACAGACTCCTCTAAAGCAGAGCCACCTATCCACGCAGTTGTCCACATAACCTATTACTATGCAGAGATTTATAATTTTGTTTAGAATAGTGTTAAATATATATTGTTCGTTGAGAGAATGATTTTGAAATTATTGTATAAATACTTCATACTTTGAAGTATTGTGGGTTGATTGTTGAATATAATTTTCTCCAAGTTATTGTAATTTTCTCGTTGCTGGACTCATCAATAATACAAGGAAATTCTTCACAGGATTCATGTGGTGTATGAATTGGTGATGTGTTTGTGTTGTTCATGTGTTTATTCATTGTTTTCTTTCACTGTCATTTCTTAAAAGCTTAATTAAATTACATAAACGGTGACAAATAGGATTTGTTGAAATATGCACCCTATTTAGGCTGTAGGTAATTTCTATGTTTTATTCTTAAGTCAAATTAAGGAATTCTTAATTTCTCCTTAGTTTCTATTGAACCTTCCATCTGTTTTGTTTCATAACATTTAAATTCTGAAAGATCCAGATAGTGAAACCTATCTTTCCGTGTGAAAGTCCTTTAAATTTTGATGTAGATCCAATTATTTTTAGACTCCATAGCCCAATGGAATTATAATAATTCAATCAACCAAACAATACGATCAAATCACAAACAAAAAACCAATTTCACAAGTCATAACTAGCCTAAAATTCCCATCAAACCAATCAAAATGTCAGAGAGAGATCCATCGTTGAGTTTAGAAGGGCTATCTTCTAGACTTAAAAGTGGTTTTGATGTTACCTCTGTGGTTTTTTTCGTCAGCCTTGAAATTAAAGAGTGCTAATAGGAGACATATATATCGATGGTGTAGTGATAAAACATGGTTACAAAAAGGTATAAATCCCTAAGGGTATAGGTATAGTTATATTAACAATAGGTATCAATTAGGCCAAAGGCCACGATAGAGGGATTACTTGATTGTTTAGACAAGTGTGCTTGAAGTTATGATGGCCATATGGATATCTAGGAGAGATGCTACATAGTATATGCCAATATAGATTTATATGGTAAACCTAGAGAGAAGAGATGGTTAAAAATTCAAAACTCTAACCCACAACATAAGCATACATAAACATCCTATATTGTGATTGAAAAGATTCAAAATCAACCTGTTGTGTAGAGGGTATTAATGGGTGACACACACATCTAGATAAGTAAGATCACAACTCTATAGGGGCATGTTACTGCTATATAGAGTGAGATAGGATCTTTACCCATGGATAGGAAGGCCAGTGCATGGCTTGATGATCATACTTAAATGTGTAGATAGTTGTGCTATAGGTAGATGTGGCATAGAGAGATGACATGATCTAGACATTATAGGTATTACTAACTATGTATCAACAACTCATCTTGAAAATAAAGGCATAAATATTGGGTTCAAGACATACAATATTATTAATAACTGGGAATGAGTTAGATAGCCCTCCAATGGAAGTCTTACCAATGCCAATGAGAAGGGTGGTGGGGACTCGACCAGAGGGGACTTGACCAGAGGATACATTGAGGGTGACAAAAATAGATGTTATTAGATGGTATAGCACAGAGCCAAGGAGATTTATTAGGATGCTCGTAGAGAAATATATGTCCTGGAATATTATTCAAATTAGATTATGGTAAGTAGAGGCTAAAGTAACTAGCTATAGAGGTGAGTTTAGAGGAGAGAGATTGAGATTTACCTCTATAATTTCAAGATTAGAGTAACTACATAGTAAGGTGTAAAAACCAATAGAGAGACCCTTAAGTGATTAGCCACATGCTTGGAGGCCTAGACCAGGAGACACTAGGCTAGGGAATACTACTAGTGATATGTGATAAATATGTATTATACTAAGTTATCCCTAACATATGAATGAAAATCCTTCATTATAATGTTACTCTATATTCTTTTTAGCGTCATAAAAATTCCTCTCCGAATGGTCTCACTCGTTCCTTCCCCTCGGAGGGAAAGCAACTTCAATTTCCTTCATGTATTTTGACAATGAAGGCTATATATATGAGTTATTTATATACTATTGTGTCCATGATTGATCTTATATTATATTATGAATGCATGATTATACACGTGATATATAATTTATGTTTATGTGTTTACTAACCAATCATATGTGTAGTTGAGATGTCCAATGGAGATTGAGTAGGACACAGTAACTTAAAACAGGATCAGATGCAAGAAGACAAGGATTGATGGAATAATAAATAGACATAATTCTAAAAATAGAGGAGCACTCTAAGGGGACTAAGAATGCCACAAAATCATGATGCCCCATACATGAAAAAGGAACGTCTACATAACATTAAAGGTTTAAAATTTACAACAAATCATATCTCACTGATTCATCACATTACATTGTCAACATCAATGAAAATTGTAATTATCAATGGGAATCAAAGTCCCAAGTCAAATAGGGATCTCTCTTTCCAACAGTTCCTAGTTTTTATTAAAAAAAAAAAAAAAAAAACTGCAGCTATGAAGAGAAGAATATGGTTTTTATGGAAATATTTTCTCAGGAATTGATTCTCATGACATATGTTTTCATAAATTATGTTCTACAGAATTTTTTCAAGCATGGCTCTACAAAGAAAAGGAGTGATCTAGAAAATTTGCTTGATGCCCATGTTTTAACACTTAGTATTGAAATGTATGGCTATCGAGTTATCTATAGGTTAACCATTTGATTGCGCATCAAATTTGAAAATTATTTCTTAAATTGTCCTTTATAGGCATGTTTATATTTTTTTCATCTTTGAAATTGTATGTCATTTTAATCCTACATGCAAGGGTATAAAGACATTCGATTTAGTTACTGTTTTCTATAGAACTAAGATGTTTTTCCTAAAACAAATTCCTAGAGTAATGAATTGAATGTTTAAGCACATGTTCACCTATACTTACCTGTAATTATTGATAACATCTTTTCTATAAATATCCACGGTTACCAACTTCACATTTTCCAAATCTATTTTGGGATGGTATTTGAAAAAAGGTTAGAAACTTAGATGTAAATTTCAATCTGTCTATCTCTCATAGCAATGTAGGGGTTATTTGTAGGGTTCCTTCTTAATCATACCATCCACTTGAACAGTTTTAATATTTTATTCATGGGAGCTGAGAACACACATTGAAAGTTGTGTTATGTCTATATTTCCTTGAATTTGAGGGAAATTGTGAATCCTGAGGCATTTATATTTAGAAAATTTGTTGGGTTTTTTAAGGTTAACGAATTTGGCCCTACCAGTGTTTTTCAAGTCCATATAGTTGAGAAAGACTAAGATCTGGAAGAAAGTAAACAATATTTTACATCACATTGAAATATACGGTAGTCTAAGTTATTTTACGTTGCAAGGGATCGTGTGTGGGCAAGTGCAATATGTCTTATCTGTAATACTTGAATATCCATTTTATAAATAGGTAAAATGATACTCGACGAATTGACTGTTCAATATTAGAAGATAAAATAGTGACTTTCCTTCACTTTATTTCCAGTTTTCTGAAATGGAAGAGTTTTTTTCAGAGCAGTCAACATTTATGTTGCTTCCTAAGTTCCTCTAGAAAAATATTCACTTTTTTTATTAACAGACTTCAATTCCATAATGATCTACTAGGCAATTGAAAAATATGATGATAGAAACAGTCATCAGATTTGTCTGCCAATGGTCTTACCATCTAGTGCTTCCTACTAAGAAAAAAATGGCATTCAATATAAAAAAACAACTCATATTTCATTATTTCAACCACTGGTCAAAATCCATATGTTTTTTAACATTTCATTTTGATTTTATTTTAACATCAAAGGAAATTGAATGAATATAGTTGGTCCAATCAATAAAGTAAACTCACTGCAACTATAGTCATATATTTCATGGATCAAGGGGAATAGGGAATGCATAGGGGTAGTCCCAACATTCATTGAAGCTCCTATTGTGAAGTCATCAGTTATTGGCTGCATCAATTATTAAAAATTTTCATCCTACTAACCTAAGGTTCCATAGTTGGAAAACTTCTCTATCTTCATCTGAGGAATCCATTAACTCTGAAGGCTTAGCATCCCCTAGTTAATCATTAATAGCAATACTTAGATCTGGATCCAAGACACATTCATACTTATCCGCTTCTACTTGGTTTTAATACAAATCATTTACTCATAGTTACCTACCTCCCTATCATGCCTATCTGTAGGGTAGGGTTAGACTAGAATTAAAAAAAATCCGTTCTCCACATCAAAATAAAAATTTGTTCTCCATATCAAAAAAAAATATCATTCTCCACATCAAAACAAAAATCTGTTCTCCATATAAAAAAAAAATATTCTCTCCATGGAATCTTTATCAAAACAAACATATCCCAGTAACATATCGGGTTGCACTTTCACCGGCTAGAGGGTAAAAAAAAAATAGAATATCTATGGGGATAAAAAATATGGCTGAAGAAACCTTGCCTGGAGGGATGAAGTCAATTGAATCCACTTGGGAAATGTAGGAAATTCACAACCATTCACATGTAGAGAACTAGACTCACGCGCACTAGCACTTTGAAGCAATGAAATTTGAAATTTAGACACGCAGATCTGCTCTCACCAAGGGGATTGTACAATTTAAAAAACTTGAATTCAACATAGGGGCGATCAAAAACAAAAATGACCAGCAACACTAATGAAATTCAACTTGCGACCCATAAATCTAGGCTATTCTAACCAAATTCAGGTTTTAACTACCAAATCTGGGCAAATTCCATTCGTATCACCCTCCAAACCAATAAATCAGGGGCTAATGGCATTACAATCACCCTACAAAATAGTAAATTGGGGGTGAAGCAAGCGAATCCAACCTCCAAAGGAGGCGAATCAAGGTTATTTTTTTATGTGCCTTTATTTATTTGGGCTAAATATAATAATAAATTATTTTTTAAATAATTTTGGGGCTAACTATACAGAAATGGTTTTTTATAAAAAAATTTCCCTTACAAAATCTAAAACCCCTTAAATTTTTCCCTTGGGGTAAAATTCGCCCCTAAAATTTTCTCTAATGCCTTCTCCAATGAATTAGGTTCCCAAAGGTAAACCTCTTGTTGGGGGTTATCCTTTAAATTCCTTATGAAGACATCAATCCTGTGTTCCTCTGGAATAGCAATTATCCTTACACTCAATTTTTCAAAGTCCTCAATGTGCTCCCCCATTGAACCCTTTTGTTTGATATTTATCAATTGGCTAAAGAATGTGTTTCTCATTGTATCCTCATAATGTGTTATCATTTCCTCTGTAAAAATTGACCAAGTCACAATTTTTTTATTAGAGAATAGCCATTGATACCATAAAAAATGTATTTTGTTCTAAACAGAAATTTTCAATGCGTACCTTTTGTGTGTTTTTCACATTATGGAGATCAAAGTATTGCGCACACAACTAGTGCAGTCCACACATATCTAGGAAGAGGTCACCGCACACACAGCCAGTAGAAGACTTTTTACCTAACCCAGACTTACAAAATGTATCACTAAAGCATAAATATACATAGATCCAAAACATTACATTCCTTATCATCATCAACTAGGCTCTATCTATATTTATATATATTCAACACGCAAATACTATGCTCTCAAACCATGGTTTGAGGCTCAAAGTTTACCCTTACACTGCATTTACATAAAACAAGGACTTTGAACCACCCCAAATCCCCTTGAACTTTCCATGTAGCACGCATATACAAAATTACATATAAAAAGTTACTAAAAAATGTACCCCAGGGGACCCTGCTCCAACAAGCCCCCAACACAAACTTGTGACTTGTCCCGAGTCACTATGGGGTCTTATCCTTCATCTGGGCTTGAAGCACATCAACAGAATTTTTTGGTGGTAGCACCACCTCAAGACTCTGTGCAGCATCTCCCTATGATTCAATGACCAATTTCTCTGTAGTGTTCCCTTCAGTGGCCAATTAAATACTTTGATGAGTTTGTAGAAGGGTCTTCACCGTGCCATCCAATGTTTGTGACAGTTGCAGAGCCTCCTTCACCCATAGCTACATCCTTGTCTCAAGAAACTGTTCTCTCCAGTGTAGGTCCTCCATTTTAGTCTGGATCACCCGACCCTCCTGTAGGCGGGCAAGGCACTGTGCAATTATGAGTGTTGGCATCACCATCTAAAAATCAACAAATTATTTCTCCTTGACTCGCAACTCATTACACAATTGTTGTACCATAGGGTCATTTTGAACCAAATTCTAGACACCTATGGCCTTATCCAAGAGTTGAACACACTATGTGACTGCGGCAGCAACATTATCTATAACCTTTTTTACTTCGGTAGCCCTTTTCGATCTAACTTCTGACAGGATCTCTGGTTGCAACTTAAACTTTAAGTCGACAATCTGGTATTCAAATTCAGCCTATAAAGTTTGAACTTGGGCACACAAGACCTTAAATGTAGTGGTAAACCCTTCTTACATTTTTTATGGGGAAGTTGTGGCGGGGACTGATGGCACGTTGCTACATACTTGATTGATCATGTCCTCTAGTGTAGCGTGCTCAGCCTCTGCTGTGCGGTGAGCTTCCTCCGCAGCGTGTTGTTTCTAGTGATATTTGGTAGCCTGCTGTTACGACTCTACTATAGTAGTGTGGGCACAAGCTTCATGTAGCTAGAGCTCATCCAAAATAATATTGTGGATTAGAGGTAATTTCCCTAAAGGAAAAACATTTAAGTTAATATTTATAGCACTGGAACCTTGCAATTGTGTGCATCGGCTGGCTGATTCTACATGGATGGTTGACTTAGGGATTTGAATAAGGTGACTGTCATGCACACTCACTTGAATCTGACTCACTTGTGCAACGCTCACCTGAATGAGGCTCACCTGAAATTTTTTCTCCTAAATACCAACCTATACCGCATCACATGCAGCCTTTTACTGTGCTTTGATTTCCATCCAGATATATTGTTTTATCTATTTTGACTGCGTTAGCTATTTGGTTGAAATCATCTTTGGTCAACTTCAACTCTTCCTTTTCAATGGCCTAAGAGCCTTTTCATTTCTTCCTAAATCCTCCCACGGCCTAAGAACCATGCTTCGTTTCCTTGGAAGTATGAACTTCCACCTGCTCCTTTGTTTCTTGTGGCATAACACTATTCTTCTCAGGCACAGTGTTTGTTTCTAGACTAATCGTTTCATCGGTTGTAGTCGGAATGGCTTATTTTCCTATGATCATCTTAGTATTTTGTGTCTCCTTTGTCTCTTGTGGCATGGCACCATTATTCTCAGGTAGAGTGTCTGTTTCTAGATTAATCGTTTCATCGGTTATAGTCGACATGGCTTATTTTCCTGTGATCATCTCAGTAGTTTGTGTACTAGTGCGAGGCTTGGTAGGCGTCCTTGGAATAGATGTAGAGGCACTCCCTCTCGTGTGTGGCTTGAACCAAGCTAGTGGCCACTCTATAGTGATGCACAATAGATCATCCTCAATGACAAGATAGGGCAATTCGAACCAAATTCCCTCAACTACGCCCTTCACATGGATGTGAATGTTGTGGAAGGTGGCCTTAAAATCTGAAATCATCTTGTACTTCTTGTACAAAGTTGGAGACAACCTCTGCATGGATTTCACTACCTAAAAGAGTGAGGCATCAAACAATACCCAAAATATGTTATTCTCCATGACGTGCAAGGGGATGAAATAATTCCACAATGTGGCGTACCATGCGACTTCACACATCTACGGCTCTATTTCTAGAAAGTGTGTTTCCTCTGGCGTCTTCCAGCCAATTAAGGCTATTAGTAGCAAGATCCAAGCATAATATAAGTGCTTTCCCTCCTCTTGTTTTTCGTGCACATCCTCCAGTAATTCTTTGCATAAATACTAAGCCCAATTACAAATTACTCCCTTCTCACACTATCCTGCAAGTGAAATGACGTGCGCAGGAACCTCCTTAGGTCTACACTTCTACATCATCTTGAAAACCAAAATGAGCATCCAAAATTTCATGGTTGGATCATTTATTTCACTGACTATGAATCCTATGTTGTGGCGCAAGACCTAATAGGTCATTTTGATTTTGTCTACCACCTTCTTTTCTTGTGCCTTTCCTCCAAATTCAGCCATTGGATTTTCGCGTTGGTCAGGCAGGCCGATGATCCAATGGATCATCACGGAATCAATCAGTGTGCACTCTCCCAACCATAAGGATTTTTCATGTACTACCATAAGAAATTAGCACACATAGATATCATTGATCGAGCTGCGCCCAAAATGTGGGACCTGCAATCAGTTTAGAAGCCCTGCATTGTATAGGCCCAACACCCATCGTTGCAACTCTAGGAGTAAAAGTCCCCCCTCATAGGGCACATGATAAAGATAACACACTGGCCCAAGCTTAGGAAACTTATCAACATCTGCAATGCCCCAATCCTCAATTTTCAACTATGGCACTTGAGCGAACATATCGCCTTCAATCAGGAAATTTTTAGGAATTAAGGGCATGTTAATGCTCAAATGAACTTTTTCCATATATTTCAAAACTTTGGGTCATGCCTTGCATGGTGTGAAATAGGTTGGCGACCGTGAGAATGCAACCACTTTGACCACATCCTCCTCCTCCTCCATAATGGTATCAAGGAGCTCCACCATGGGTCTCTTCTGGTACTCTGCCAGAGTGGAGCACGACTTCAAAGTTTTCTCCCTAGGAGATTTATGGGTCCCCGATGTCTGACCCTTCTTAGTCTTTGCAGGAGCAGGTGTCTCAACAATCAATGCTACAGGATCCTATTTTGAGCATGTATCTTTCCTACTTGGTGGGATAATGTTACCAAGACCCCTAAGATGCAAATCCTTCTCAAATCCCTGATGTAGACTAGACATAAGAAACGAATAATATGCAGAAATCAGAGAGCTCAAGGAAGAAAATTCACACAGAAAGAAAAGGGAACTATTGAGACCCCATAGGTCATATTTAAAGTTTTGGTGTGTCTTCAGTGGTCCGTTAAGAATTGATGTGTCTCCATAAATGAAAGAATGGTTCCAAATATGATAAAATCCCCTCATTAAATGTAACATAGACACTCTCTTAAACTGTAATAAAATCATATTTTCCAGATTTATTGTACCAACAGCTAGATTTCGGAACCTCTGCGACCCAGTCAACCTCCTCACATAGCTGTCGCGCACGCGCAACACCTTTCTATACATATACCATCCCATTTGCACAGATCTAATACTCTGACCATATAGTCATTTGGTGTGCACAGGGAGAGGTTCATTCCTGTATGTCTTCAATTGGCTTCCATTGACATACCTGGGAAGAGATTCCTCACTCATTGTGTCCAGGTGCACTACATTTCCATCAGTGATCTCCTTAACAATATATGGCCCTAGCCAATGCATCGTCAAATTCCCTGGGTCGTGCTCAAATGTTTTGTCATACAACAATACCAAATCATCTTCCTTAAACACCTTGTTTCTGATGTGGCTAAATTTCCATGCCTTTTCACATGCCTTTTGAACTTGCTGGTGGAAATTGGAAATAAGGATATCTTCTTCAAGTGCAACCAACTGAGACAACCATTCCTCCATAACATATGCTCCTGCCATATTTTTTAATGATTCTATGTGTAGACTGGGAAAAATGTATTCTGTCGGAAACATAGATTCTAGCCCATACCCCATGGAAACATAGCTTCTAGACCATACCCCATCCCGGAACAGTGTCCTTCCATTCAAAATTTTTACATGTGGTTCGATATCCCCAGAGGACTGCAGGTACGCGCTCATCCCAATCATTCTAGTTAGCATTGCACACCTTGGTAAGCGTAGTCTCCATTATCTTGTTGAATTATTGCACTGCACCATTGACCTGTAGGTGATATGGAGTGATCTTCTGATGATGAATCCATAATTCGTTTATCAATGCTTCAATAGTTTCATTCACAAAGTGCGTACCTTGATCACATATTGAAATCTTAGGACATCCAAAGCAAGTCAAAATATTCTCGAAGATGAACTTCACAACTGTACCTATAGTACAATCCTTCATCAACTTAGCTTCAACCCATCTGATTACAAAGTCAGTCACAATGATATTTTAATGTGCACCACTCTTCTTTCCTGGAGGGTTAATAGGTCTGACGAAGTCTATGGCCCATTTCTCGAATGGTTCCAGTACCACCTGTGGATGTGGGGGAATCTCATCTCTATGTCATGGGTTTCTGGTTCTTTGGAATACATCGCATGTGCAAAAATTCTCATAGGCATCATTATGAAATGTGGGCCAACATAACCTAGCTCCAAAAATATTTTGTACGATTTCCTTCCCTACAGAGTGACCACCGACAACCCCTCCATGAGCTTCATCTAATATTTCATGCCTTTCATACTCCAAAACTTATCATCGTAGAAGTTCATCTCCACCCATCTTGTACAACTGTCTAGAAATAATAGTGAAGTCTATCCTGTGCACCACGAGATTTTTCTTCTACTATACTGTATATTCTTCAAGCTCTTGTCCAATAGTAAAGAACTAAATAGTATCAGGGAAGTGATCGTCAACTTCCTACATCACAAACAACTGCGCATCTGGTAATCCATCCTTCAAGCTTGTATTTTCTTCACTAGTCTCAATGCGCAACAGATGGTCTGGCCCAGCATTCATAGTTCCTAGTTTCACGATAATCTTAAAGTCATACTCTTGGAATAATAACAACCACCTGTAGATCTCTCCCCCCTAACACAAGCTTATTGACCATGTACTTTAAATCAGAGTGATGAGTAAACATCTTGAAATGTCCTCCTAATAGATAGTGGCAAAATTTATGCAACACATACAACATCACTAATCCTTCTCTTTTTGTGTTTGAATAATTATGTTTTGGGCTTGAGAGCTTCTGATTAGCATAGGAAATAGGGTGATAAATATCTCCAACTATTGGCTATGATATAACGGCTCCGAGCATGATACATGAGGCATAAACGTGCACATGAAACACCTTATACAAATTTGGAAAGACCAGTATGGGTGTGGTGGCCATATTTTCCTTCAACAATTCAAAAATTTTCTGATGTTCCTCATCCCAGCATAACGTCACATCCTTCTTGAGAGGATTTTCCATGGGCGGAGTTATCAGCGCATAACCCTAAATGAACTTTTGATAATACCCAATGTGCCCCAATATTGAGTGCAGTTGTTCGAAATTCGTAGGCACCTTCAGATTAACAATTACTGCAATCTTTGCGATATCTACCATAAACCCTTATTGGCAGACAATTTTTTCCAATAGTATCCTGAATGGCACACAAAATATACATTTCTTCAAGTTCAGTGACATATTATACTTTCTATAGGTGTCCAACATTAAGTGTGGATTTGAAACATGCCTTTTCAATAGCCCAAAAACAGTCCAATCATCAAAGTATACTTCCAAGAACTTATGGATAAGATCCTTGAAGGAAACTACTGGTACGAGTGAGAATATGGCAGGTGCATTCTTCAAGCCAAAGAGCATGGCTGTATACTAGCCTGATCCCCATTCTATTGCAAAGGTAGTCTTACTACGATCTTCTAGCACAATCCTGATCTAGTGATACCCTAAGAAACCATCTATGAATGAATAAGCTTCCTGTCCTCTGACATTGTCCAAGATCTCATCAGAGAATTGAGTTGGGAATGGATCATGCACATAGGCATCATTTAAGTTGCGAAAGTCTACAGAAATCCATATTTCTCCTTTTGTCTTCTTGTCTTGTAATACCATGGAACTCACCCAAATAGACTCTTCTATTGGCTCTATTATGCCTGCAACAACCATCTTATCCAACCCTTCCTTGACCTTATGCTTATATTTTGGATTCAATATGTATGGGGACACATTAGGTTTCAAAGTTATATTCATGACTCCAAGATCTCCAATTATTCATTTCAGTTCTAAAAACTTTTCAGGGAATAAGTATTGATACTATGTCAGTAGTACAACAACTTTTCCTATTGTGTCATCATCCCAATACTCCCCAATTTTTTCCGACTTCAATTTTTCTTCAGATCCAATATTCACCTGTTGAATCTTTAGAGGTTTTGTGACATCTAGTGAAGTGATCAAGTGCCCAGCAACTGTGTGTTGTCCCTCAATTCTAGAATGGTAATATTCCTTGGATCCTCTTCATTTTCTTCAACCGTCAGATTTATGCAATTCACAATATCCGTCATCTATGCATCCCATGATGGAAATGCATGCTCTATCATTGAATTTGTTGTGTCAAATATAACTTCTTTAATATTATGCAATGCTTGACCGATATTGACAACCCACTCTCAAAGCTGAATGTTAGAATGAAACTCTCCATCAGGGCAAACCATTCAATAGTACCTCGGCACAACCTTGTCTCCAGATACCAATCAGTTGGTATCTTCCCCAATGTATGAATGAATATGTGTTCCCATTCAAGTTTCGGTTCTATCCAACTTTCTACATGAATAATCATTTCCAGAGTATACTTCTTCCGTTTTGAAGGTTGGACATTCAAAGCATAACCTTATCATGTGTGCGCATTCATCCCAGTTTCCCATGTTTTCTTTATGATTCTCCCACCATCGTGATGGAGTAGCATGCAGTCTGAGATCTAAGGCATGTAATATATGTCCTTTTGGGATATTTATTTCAAGTTCTCCCAAAAACATGTTTACATCAGTTAAACCATCATAATGAGGTAATTCACATACCTCTGATGTTATGAATCGAAAATATATAGTCACTCAATTGCAATGCAACAAATATACTTCATGCAACCAATTATCCCAGTTCTCCAATTCTTCATCAAAATCTGAGAAGCAAGAGCTATCATTTTCCCAATTAATACGTCCATCAAAGGTTGGGTTGATCTGATCTTCGTCGCACAAAGTCGGCCTATAAATATTGTCAATATCATCATCAACACGCATAGGTTCTGTGTATCTTGCTCCTTCTGCAATATCTGGGGAAATGAGGACTTCGGTTCCATTGCTTTCAAACTATATCCTTTGCTTCTTCAGGTTTATAGCACCATCCATATCAAAAGCCCAGTCCAATCCCAAGAGTGCAGGATAAGGATCAATATTATCCATAATATGTATAACTTTGAAATCTACGAGCACCTTAACACCTTCCATACTAACTACGCCTTGTAACAACCTTCCTAATGGAATAATTTTCTGTTGATTTGCCATAATTAGTTGAATGGTAGACCATTCCAGCTTGGGTTCTCCCATGCACTACCATGTTTTCTTAGGTAAGGAATTTGCATCGGACCCCAGATCTAAAATAACCTGATCCATCTCATAATAATCGATCTACGCGATCATAGACATCTCTCGCCATGTACTCTTCTTATTCTTATATATTTTTTTGACAAATTTATTTTCTACCAGTGGTTGTTCCTTTTCTGCGCAGTTATCTATTAGGGCCTTAAGGTTCTCTACCACCTTTTTTTTCATAGTAACTTAACTAAATCTTGTAAAAATGGCTCGATTTCATCATCTACCCCTTCCTCCATTGGTCTACCAAATGTCGATGTGTTTCCATGTGAAAACCCCTTTCATGCTTCAACACAAGTCTCCTTTGCACATTGTAAATCAAATACATCTTTTTTGTTAGGTGCCCTATGAATCCAAAGGTCAATACCCAAATTTTCTCCCTTATACTTATTAGTGGCTACACCACTCCCAATGACCACATTCATGCAAAGATATTCCTCGTGAGTTTCTTCTCTGACCATCTGAAGATTCTGCATCGGATTTTGTGTCTCTTTCTCCTGCATCTTAGAAATTGAAACAAGACAATATTCTATTACATGGTGAAACTGTCTACAATACATGCATGATTGTCGTGACGAATTTGGATAATCACATGCCTAGAGACCAGCACCTCTATAGTTGTATCAGATAACCTAACCCCTTCCTTGACCAATTGATCCACCTCCTCTTCCTTTTCCTCTATTCTGAAATACACCGCGCCCAGATGAGGATGCCGGTGAGGTAGGTTCGGCCTACATTCTATATATTTCAGTTTTGTCAAACAACATGCCATAAGTTCGACATTGTTTCTCATCAGGCCCGAATGACGAACATAATCTACAAAACAACTACTTCAGCTCAGGTTGATACTTTCCAACCCTTGGAAAAAAAAAATTATATGCAGATCCACAACTTGACAGATCGTGCACCATACTGGCCCAGTTGCACTGTTCAACAAGCTAGCTCCTCCATCATTCAGATAATCATTTAATACATGACATTGATCCTTAATATTCCCATCAACATTAAAACATATACACCAAACCTCTGCGCACACCTCCTTTCCCTTATCTTTGCACAGACTCTGAATCTCCAAATGCATCACTTCTAACTAAATCTAAATATGTTGAGTTCCAAGTGCAACAAGTGCTGGCGTAGCTTCTAATTTCATCACAATATCCACAACCTCAGCCTACATGGAAATATTGTGTTGACCCAATGGCTAGTACAGATGTGGGAGCAATATAGCAATAGACCACTCATTGTGTTGGGTATCATCGATAGTGAATCCACCATCTCGGATAGTGCACTTCTGCCTTTGATCTACCTCCCACACATATTAATTTATCTCCTAGTGAATCTCTTTCATTTATGTAACCAATTGTGCATATGATTTAGGCTTCATGAATTGCTATTTTAGGGTATCTTTTACTTCATCCAAGGTGTCATTAGAGTTTTCTAGTACATATCTGATATAAAAATCTAATGCACGATCTTGGAATGAAGTGGCTAAATACACTTTCCTAACATCATCGTCATTAGCCTACTATGATATCCATACAACATCAGTCACAAACCAAAATTTCTTAGTATCTTCATTCCCAATACTTTTAAAAGTAGGTAGCTTCATAGATGCGACCATATCTGCGCTTGGGGGAGGTGGAGGTGGGGGTGGAGTGGATGATTTGTGAGTTGAGTGTGGAAGTGGGGTGGAATGGATCTGAGAGATGGCCAAGGCTCTTTAATCATTATGATTCAGTGAAACTTATTCTCCGGAAACTTCCTCCTGTTTAGAGTGTGTCGATTCACTAGAGCTATTGGTCTCTAGTTCACTGTCACTATCAGATCTATGCTTGAGAGGACTATAAATAAATCATTTTTTTGGGTCTTCACTCATGTAGTCGGGCCTCTTCAGGACATTAATGCAATATTTTGGCACAGAGGGCCCTATTCACATAATAACATCTTCAGTAATAACTTCAAAGAGTGCATGAAATCACCTCTAGGACCATTGAAATTTATCCTTTCTTATTTAGAGTATGACACAAACTGATCAATGGAAAATTTAGTCACAAATCCTCCCAAGACATGATGGATCCAATGATCTATTGCACAGTTGATATTATTTCTTGTTTTTTCTAATTGCTGAATTAATTTAGGAGCCCACTCATGCAAATCAATTGTGAAATATAAAAATAATATCTCATGAAATTATATATAGATGTACTCATAAACCCACTTTTCAGGTGATATCTTAGAACCTCGATTCTCTTGGATCACAAATTCAAGGATCTTTCTATCCAGCCAATATTGCAATTCATTTTGCATAGGGTGACACAACATTAAATATCCCTCAAAATGATCCCAGTCCCGACAAAGGAACCATTTTTTTCCTTAAGGGTTCCTGACCCAGGTTCAAAGTTTATCACACAACCAACAAAGCCTCCAACTACTAGCCCTTTTAGCAATTACCAGCTTGTGCAGATCAAAGTCTCACCCGAAGCAGTATGGGGGGCTTCTGGAAACAAGTTTTCACACCTTGATGAAGAAAATAATGTAGTGGCCCTAAATAGGTTTATTTTAGAACTTAATGTAGATCAGAACCAGATGCGTGCAAATAAAGAACAATAATTATCATATTGGCTTGTCACAGACATAGATAATTAATATACAGATGAATCAAAGATCAACTTTGTCGTAGATATATAATAACAGAACCAAATATTCACAATTTTCAATAACTTAAGTAGATTTATTCATGTACTCAAACATCAACATATATTCATGCCTAAAGAATAGATTTACTCATGGAGATATAATAGAAGTAAAGAGATCTGAAAATAATAGGAATAAAGAGATAACACAGTGCTTCGCCAAAACCAATATTTGTATTACATTCAACAGTTCAGTACAACAGAGTTTCCCCTTACAATTACTCTTCCGCGCACACAACCAGCAGAGTCCACACATAGCCAGGACTACGTCTCTACGCACATAGCCAGCAGGAGCCTTTATACCCAACATAGACTTACAAAATGTATCATTAAAGCATATACGTCCTTAGATCCAACACATCACATTCCTTATCATCATCAACTAAACTCTCTCTATATTTATATATATTCACTGCATAGATACTATGGCATCAAACCATGGTTTGAGGCCCACCATTTAGACTTACACTCGATTACATAAAAGAAGGAATTTGACCTGCCCTAAAGCCCCTTGACCTTTTTGCGCAATGCGCATATGAAAAAACACATGAAAAAGGTTACTTAAAAATATACCCTAGCGGACTGCACGCCAACAGGCCCCCAACACAAACTTGTGACTCACCCTAAGTCACTGTGGGGTCTGCTCCTTCATCTTGGCTTGGAGTGCAACGATAAAAATTTTCAGTGGTAGCACCACCTCAAGACTCTGCGCAGTAACTCCCTGCGATTCAATGACCAATTTCACTATAGTGGGCCCTTAAGTGGCCAATTCAATACTTCAAAAATTTTGCTGAAGGGTCTTCAGCATGTCATCCAATGTATGTGACAGTTGCAGAGCCTCCTCATACCATAGTTGCATCCTTGTCTCAAGAAATTCTTCTCTCTGGTATAGGTCCTCCATTTTGGTCTAGATAACTTGGCCCTCCCGTAGGTCGGTGAGGCATTATGCAATTACAAGGGTGAGCGCTGCCATTTGGATATCAGAAGACTAGTGCTCCTTGACTCGCAATTCATTATGAAACTGTTACACCATAGGGTCATTTTGAATCGAAGTCCAGTCACCCATATTCCCATCTAAGGGTTGATCGCACTGTGTGACTGTGGCATCAATGCTATCTGTAGCATGTTTTACTTTGACATCCCTCTTGGCTTTGACTTCCGACAGGGTCTTTGGCTGCAAATTTAACTATAAGTCAGCAATCTAGTCATCAAATTCAGCTCGCACTGTTTGAAATTAGGCATGTGAGACCTTTAATGCAATGGCTAGCCCTTCTAACTTTTTTTTTGGGGTAGCTTTGGCAGGGACTGCTACCACATCGTTGTATACTTGATTGATCTTGTCCTCTACTACAACGTGCTATGCCTCTGTGGCATGACATGCTTCCTTAGTGGTCTGTTTTTTCTAGTGAGTGTTGGTAGCCTGGTGCTACGACTGTACTACAGTGGTTTGGGCACGGGCTTAATGGAAGTAGAGCTCATCGATAATTATATTGTGGATTACATGTAATTTCCCTGTAGGAAAAATAGATAAGTTAAAATTTATATCACCACAACCTCATAGTTGCACGCGCCGACTGGTTGATTATACATGATGGATGACTATCGCAGGTAGGAATGTATTGAGCGGTTGCTCGTTGGTTGCATGCATGCTTGCTTGCATCTGGCTCACTTGTACAATGCTCACAAAAATCAAGCTTGCTTGAACTTTGAGCTCATGAATACGAACCTATACCCCATCGAGTGCAACCTTGTACTATGCTTCAATGTCTGTCCACATATCTTCCATTTCTATTGTGACTGTGTCAGCTATTTGGTTGAAATCATCTTTGGTCAGCATCAACTCTTTCTCTCCAGTGGCCTTAGAGCCTTTTCGCTTCTTCCTAGATCCTCCCATGCCCTGAGAACTATGCGTTGTGCCCTTAGAAGTATAAAATTCCACCTACTCCTCTGTCTCTTTTGGCATGGCACCATTCTTCTCATGTGGATTGTCTATTTCTAGATCAAATGTTTCCCCAATTGTAGTCGACGCACCTTCTTTTTTTGTGGTATTCTCAGTAGTTAGTGTACCAGTGTGAGGCTTAGTAGGCATCTTTGGAATATATGTAGAGGCACCCCCCGTGATACGTGGCTCCAAACAAGCTGGTGCCTACTCTGTAGTGACATGCAGGAGATCATCCTCAGTGACAAGATAGGGAAATCTATACCAAATTCGCTCAGGGACACTAGTGAATTTTGTGAAAGGTGGCCTGAAAACATTCAATAACCTTGTACTACTCGTAAAACGTTGGAGACAACCTCGGCTTGGATTGCACTGCCTGAAAGAGTGAGGCATCAAGCAATACCCAAAATATTTTACTCTCCATGATGCATGTGGGGATGGAATAATTCCATAATGTGGTGTACCATGTGACTTCACACATCTGCGACTCTATTTCTGGAAACTGCATTTCCTCTAGGGTCTTCCAGGAAATTAGGGCTATCAATAGCAGGAGCGAAGCGTAATAGAAGTGCTTGCCCTCCTCTTGTGCTTTGCGCATGTTCTCCAGGAATTATTTGCATAAATACTAAGCCAAATTCTAAATTACTCCCTTCTTACACTATCCTACAAGTGCAATGACATGCACATGAACCTCCTTAGGTATACACTTACACATCATCTTGCACTCAAAGATAAGCATCCCAAATTGCATGGTTGGATCACTGATTTCGTTGACTACAAATCCTATGTTGTGGCGCGACACCTGATAGGCTATTTTGATTTTTTCTACCACCTTCTTTTCTTATGCCTTTCCTCCAAAGTCAACCATGGGATCTGCACCTTGGTCAGGTAGGTCGGTGATATGATGGATCAACATGGCATCAATCGGTATGCTCTTTCCCAACCATAAGGCTTCATCATCTACTAGCGTGAGAAATTGATACAGGTAGATATCATTGATTGGGCTATGCCCAAAATGTGGGACCTGCAATAAGTTTAGAAGCCCTGCCTTGTGCAGGCCCAATACCCATTGTTGCATCTCCAACAACACAAGGCCCCCCTAATATTACACGTGATATAGATAGCGCTAAGGCCCAAGCTAAGTAAACTTATCAACATCTGTGATGTCCCAATCCTCCATCTTTAGTTGCGGCACTTTAGCGAATGTGTCACCTTCAAGTGGGACATTTTTCAGGAATTAAAGGCATTTTAATGCTCAACCGCACTTTTTCCAAATCTTTTGGAACTTTGCCTCATGCCTTGCACGATGCGACATAGCTTGGAAACCACGAGAATGAGTCCACTTCAGCCACATTTTCCTCCTCCTCCATAATGATCTTTGGGAGCTCTTCCATGGGTCTCTTCTAGCGGTCAGTCGCAGTGGAGCACGACTTCAGAGTTTTCTCCTTAGGGAATTTATGGATCCTCGATGTCAGAACCTTCTTAATCTTTGCGGGCACAGGTGTCTTAATGTCTAGTGCAGTAGGATCCCATTCTGGGCGCTTAGCTATCATGTTTGGTAGGATAACATAACCGAAACCACTATGGCACAAATCCTCCTCAAATCCTAGATCTAGACCAGACATAAGCAATGAATAGTATGCAGAAATCAGAGAGCTCAAGGTAGACAATTCACACAGAAATAAAAGGGAACTATTGCGACCCCATAGGTCATATTTATAGATTTTTCACGTCTTCAATGGTCCCTTAGGCATTAATGTGTCTCCATAAATGACAAAAATATTCCAAATATGGTAAAATACCATCATTAAATGCAACCTAGA
The DNA here is from genome assembly GCA_034641835.2 of Pinus albicaulis. Taxonomy (NCBI): domain Eukaryota; kingdom Viridiplantae; phylum Streptophyta; class Pinopsida; order Pinales; family Pinaceae; genus Pinus; species Pinus albicaulis. Next base: position 461,552,230 of record CM076577.1, read on the forward strand.
CACTCCCTTAAATGGTAATAAAACTATATTTTCCAGATTTACTATTCCAACAGCTAGATTTTGACACCTTTGCAACCTAGTCAACCTCCTCGTGTAGCCACTATGTGCATTCCACACCTTTCTATGCATATTTCATCCCATCTGGACATATCCAATATTCTGACCACATAGTCATTTGGTGTGTGCAGGGAGAGGGTCATCCCTGTATAGCTTCAATCAACTTCCATTGACATACATAGGAAGATATTCTCCGCTCAGTGTGGCCAAGTGCACTCCACCTCCATCAATCATCTCCTTAACAATATATGGCCCTAGCTAATCCATCTTCAACTTCTTTGGGTCGCATGCAAACATGTTTTCAAACAACAAGACCAAATCATCTTCCTTAAACACCTTGTGTCTAATGTGGCTATCCTGCCATGTCTTTTCACTCTCCTTCTAAAATTGCTGGTGGAAATTGGCAATAAAGTGATCTTCTTCAAGTGCAACCAACTGCGAAAATAATTCCTCCATAACATCTTCTTCTGCATATTTTTGAATGTTGTTATGCATAGAATAGGAACAATTTATTACATCGGCAACACAGGTTCTATCCCATACACCATTCAGAATAGTGTCCTTCTAGTCAACTTTTTACATGTGGTTTGATATTCCTAGTGGACTATAGGTACAGACTCATCCCAATCATTCTGGCTAGCATTACACACCTTGGTAAGCGCAATCTCCAAAATCTTGTTGAACGCTTCCACCACACCATTCGCCTCTGGTAGATATAGAGTGGTCTTCTAATGATGAATCCAAAATTCTTCTATCAATGCTTCAATGGTTTCATTCACAAATTTCATACCTTTATCACTTATTAGAATCTTAGGACATCCAAAGCGTGTCACAATATTCTCGCAGATGAACTGTGCATCTGTATCTATAGTACAATCCTTCACGGGCTTAGTTTTAGCCCATCTGGTTACAAAATTAGTCACAATGATTATGTAACATGCACCACTCTTCTTTCCTTAAGGGTTAATAGGTCTAAAAAAGTCTATGGCCCATTTATTGAATGCTTGCAGTGCCACCTGTGGATACAGGGGCATCTCATCTCTGTGTGATGTTTTTCTGGTTCTTGGCATACATTGCATCTACAACAATTCGTATAGGCATCATTGTGCAATGTGGGACACCATAACCCATCTCAAAAAATATTTTGCGTGGTTTCCTTCCCTACATAGTGACCACTGAAAACCCTTCCATGAGCTTCATCTAAGATTGCATGCCTTTCATACTCCAAAACATATCATCACAAAACATCATCTGCACCCATCTTGTACAACTGGCCAACAATAATAGTGAATTCTGACTTGCGTGCCATGAGCTCTTTCCTCTGTAGTACTGTATATTCTTTAGGCACATGTCTAGTATTCAGGAAATGAATAATATCATGGAAGTGATCATCAACTACCTTGATCGCAAAAAAAAATTCATATGGTAATCCATCCTCCAAGCTCGTAGGTTCTTCACTAGTCTCAACGCGCGACAGATGGTATGGCCCAACATTCAATATTCCTAGTTTCACAATGATCTCAAAGTCATACTCTTGGAATAATAACAACAATCTGTAGATCTTCCCCCCCCCCCAACACAGGCTTATTGATGAGGTACTTTAAAGTAGAGTGATCAATAAACATCTTGAAATTTCTTCCTAACAGGTAGAGGTGAAATTTCTGCAGCACATACACCATCGCTAATCCTTCTCTCTCTGTGGTTGAATAATTAAATTTTGTGCTTGATATTTTTCGACTAGCATAGGCAATAGGGTGATCAATTTCTCTAGCTCCTAGCTGTGCTAAAATAGCTTTGAGCATGATAAAGGAGGCATAAACATGCACATGAAACACCTTAGACAAATTTGGAAAGACCAGTATGGGCAGCATTGTTATATTTTCCTTAAAAAGATTGAAAACTCTTATGACATTCCTCATCCAAGCATAATTTGACCTTCCCCAAGCTTCTCCATGAGCCTGATTGTCATTTTCATAACCCTAAATGAACTTTTGATAATCGCTGATGTGCTAATGTGGGTACGATTGTTTGAAGTCGCGGTACCTCCAGATGTAATTCTTTCTCAATCTTTACGGGATCTACCATCAACCCTTGCTAGTAGACAATGTTTCCCGGTAGAAGAGTTACTAGCACCACATAATATGGATATATTTAGAAGTTGACGAGATCTTATTTGAATACTTTCTATAGGTGTACAACACTAGCGCGATTTGAAGCATGCTTTTCAATAGCCCAAAAATAGTCCCGATCATCCACAGTATACTTCTGGGAAATTATGGATAAAATATTTGAAGGCATCTACTATTATGCGTGATAATATGGCAAGCGCATTCTTCAAGCCAAAGGGCATGACTGTATATTGGAAAGATCCCCATTCAGTTGCAAAGGTGGTCTTACTGTGATCTTCTGGCACAATCCTGATCTGATGATACCCTAAAAACCCATATGTGAATGAATAAGCTTCTTGTCCTCCAAAATTATCCAAGATTTCATTAGATAATGGAGTTGGGAATGGATCATGCACACAAGCACCATTCAATTTGCACAAGTCTACACAGATTCTGATTTCTCCTTTGGTCTTCTTATCTTGCACTACCATGGGACTCACCCACTCAGACTCCTCTACTGGCTCTATGATGCCTGTAGCAACCATCTTATCCAACTCTTCCTTCACCTTCTTCTTATATTTTGGATTCAATATATATGGGCGCTGCTTCATCGAGTGCGCATCAGGTTTTGAAGTTATCTTCATGACTCCAAGATCTCCAATTATTCCTTTCAATTCTGAGAACTTTGTAGGGAATAAGTCTTGATACTTTGTCAATAGTTAAACAAACTTCCCTACTGTGCCATCATCCCAATAATCTCCAATTATTGCCAACTTTGATTTTTCTTCAGATCCAATATTCACTTGCCAAATATTTAGAGGTTTTTTGACATCTAGTGAAGTGATCGAGGGCCCAACAACTGTGCGTTGTTCCTAAGATTTTGGAATGATAATATTCCTTAGATCCTCTCCATTCTCTTCAACCGTCGAATTTATGAAATTCAAAATTTTCATCATCTGCGCATCCCATGCTAGCAAAGTGCGCTCTATCATTGGTTTTATTGTGTCAAAGATAACTTCTTGAATACTATGCAATGCTTGACCGATATTGAGAAAACCACTCTCAAAGCTGAATGTTAGAATGAAACTCTCTGTCAATGCAGACCAATCACTAGTACCTCAGCGCAGCTCTATCTGTGGATACCAATAAGTAGGTACCTTCTCCAATGTATGAATGAGCATGTCTACCCATTCATGTCTCAGTTCTACGCCCCATACCTCACTCCATTTAGCCAAATGTTTATGTGGATCATCCTTTCCAGAGTAGAATTCTTCCATTTTTATGGTTTGACATTCAAATCGTAACCTTATCATGCGTGCACATTCATCCTAGTTGCCTATGTTTTATTTATGAGTCTCCCACCATCATGCTGGAGTAGCGCACAGTCCAAGATCTAAGGCATGGAATATCTATCCTTCTGTGACAATTCTTTCAAGTTCTCCTAAAAAAATATTTATATCAGTTAAACCATCATAATGCAGTAATTCATGTACCTCTGATGTTATGCATCGAAAATAACTAGTCACTCGATTGCAGTGCAACACATATACTTCATGCAACCAATTCTTCTACTTTTCCAATTCTTCTTCAGAATATGAAAAGAAAGAGTTGTCCTTTTTACAATTAATACTTCCATCAGTCGTTCGATTGATCCAATCTTCATCGTGCAAAGTCACCCTATATATGTGGTCAATATCTTCATCAGCACACATAGTTTTTCTGTATCTCACTCCTTCTACAAGATCTAGGGAAATGATGACTGTGGTTCCATTTCTTTCAAACTCCATTCTCCACTTCTTTGGGTTTATAAGACCATCCATATCAATAGCCCAGTCCAATCCCAACAGTGAAGGATAAGGATCAGTATCATCCACAATTTGTATAACTTTGAAATATGCAAGCACCTTAACATCTTCAATACTGACTATGACTTGCAATAACCTTCCTAATGGAAAAATTTTCCATTAATTTTCCATGCGTAGTTGAATGGTATGCCATTCTAGCTTGGGTTCTCCCATGCACTGCCAGGTTTTCTTAGGTAAGATATTTTCATCAGATCGCAGATCTAGAATAACCTTATCCATCTCATAAGCATCAATCTACGTGGTAATACGCATCTCTTGCCTCGTCCTCTTCATATTCTTATAGATTTTTTGGACGAATTTTTGTTTTACCAGTGATTGTTCCTTTTCTACGTATTTATCTATCAGGGCCTAAAGGTTCTCTATCACATTTTTTTTGCATAGTGACTTAATGAAAGCTTGTAAAAATAGCTTGATTCCATCTTCTATCTTTACGTTCTTTGTCAACCTACCTGATGTTGATAAGTTCCAAGTGAAACAGGTGATGGCATAAATTATAATTTCATCGCAATCTCCACAGCCTCAGCCTGTGTGGCAATATTTTGTTGACCCAATGGTTGGCACAGATGTGGGAGAAACATAGTGATAAATAACTCCTTGTGTTGGGTATCATCGATAGTGAATCCACCATATCTTATAGTGTGCTTCAACCTTTGATCTTTCTCCCACACAGATTCATTTATCTCAGGGTGAATCTCTTTAATTTTTGTAACCAGCTACGCATATGATTTAGGTTTTTTGAAATTTTCTTTTAGGGACTCTTTCACTTAATCTAGGGTGGAATTAGGGTTTTATTGTATGTATCTGATACACCAATCCAACACACAATCTTGGAAGGAAGTGAATAAATATGGTTTCTTCACGTAATCATTATTAACCTATTGTTCTCTCCATACAACATCAGTCACAAACCAAAAGTGCTAAGTATCTTCATTCCCAATACTTCTGAAGGTAGGTAGCTTCATAGAGGAAACCATAACAACACTTGGGGGAGGTGGAGGTGGAGTGTATGATTTGTGAGATGAGTGTGGAAGTGGAGTGGAAGGGATTTGAAATATGGCCAAGGCTCTTTGATCGTTCTGATTCAGTGAAACTTCTTTTCGTGAAAATTCCTCTTCTTCAGAGTGCGTCGATTCACTAGAATTTCTAGTCTCTGGTTCACCGTCACTATCATATCTATGCTCGAGAGGACTATAAATAAATATTTTTTATGGGTCTTCATGGTAAAGTCTTCCACTGCACGTATTCATGTCTCTTCGGTACATTCACGCAATATGTTAGCATAGAGAGACTAGTTCACATAATATCATATTCAGTAATAACTTCAAAGAGTGCAGGAACTTACCTCCAGGACCCTTGAAAAATATGCTTTCTACTTCAGAGTATTACACAAACTAATCAATGGAAAATTTGTCACAAATCCTCCCAAGAGACGATGGATCCAATGATCTATTGTGCGGCTAATATTATTTCTTGTCTTTTCTAATTGCCGAATTAATTAAGGATTCCATTCAGTAACCACATCGTCCTTTGCACATGTATTAAATTCATTCAATCATGAAAACCACTCATGCAACTCAGTTGCAAAGTAGCAAAAGAATATCTTGTGAACTTCTATATAGATTTACTTCTGAACCCATTTTTCAGGTGATATCTTATAACTTTGATTCTCTTGGATCGTGAATTCAAGGATATTTCTATCCAGCCAATCTTGAAATTTGTTCTACGTAGGGTGTCGCAACATTAAGTCTCACTCAAAATGATCCCACTCCCAAAAATGGAACCATTTTTTGGCTTCAGGGGTCTTGACCAAGGTTCAGAGTTTATTGCGCAACTGACAAACCCTCCAAATACTCACCCTTTCAACAATGACCTACTTGTGCAGATCAAAGTCTCACCCAAAGCAGTATGGGGGGGTGTTGGAACTAGGTTTCCGCACCCTGAGGAAGAAAATAATGTAGTGGCCTTAGGCAGGTTTATTGTAAGACTTATTGTAGATTAGAACCTAATGCATGCATATACATAACAATACTTATCAGATTGGCTTGTCACAAACACAAATAATGCCTATACAGATGAATCACAGATCAACTTCATCACAGATATATAATAACAGAACCATATCTTCGCAATGTGCAATAAAATAAGCATATTTATTCATGTACTCAACCATCAAGACATATTCATGCCTAAAGAATAGATTTACTCATGCAGATAGAACAAAATTAAAGCGATCTCAAAATAATAACAGTAAATCGATAACATAGTGCTTTGCCAAAACAAGTCTTTTTATTAGATTCAACAGTTTAGTACATCAGAATTTCGGCTTACAATTATCCTTCCGCGCACATAGCCAGGACTATGTATCTGTGCACACAGCCAGAAAGAGCATTTATACCCAATGAAGACTTACAAAATGTATCACTAAAGCATACACGTAATTAGATCCAAAACATCAGATTCCTTATCATCATTGACTAGACTCTATCTATATTTATATATATTCAGTGCACAGATACTATGGTCTTAAACCATGGTTTGAGGCCCCAAATCCCCTTTACCCTAGCACCCCATTTACATAAAAGAGGGACTTTGACCTGCCCCAAATCCCCTTTACCTTTCCATGCAATGCATATATGGAAAATTACATACAAAAAGTTACTCAAAATTGTACCCCAGGGGACCCCGCTCCAACATGACTCTAGGATGTATTGTGATGACATGTGACATGGACCATCCATGTATAGGATGTTATATGATGACTAATACCACCATGTATTTACTATTGTATCATCATTATGTATTGTTTGAGAGTCCAATCTTGATTATTATGAGTAATCATGGTGATAGGCTTGTTTTGGATGAGTCTTATGGAATAATTTTGTAGCCACATGCATGGGATAATGATGATGTAATAGTATTGATATATCATGTATTTGTATCATTGGTCCATAGGATATGATCACATCAGCTATGTTTTTCATTGAAAATTCATGTAAATACTCATGGAGCCATGTACTTGTATTGTACTATATTTGGGTCACTTAGTCATGAATCATGCAGCCATATTATGGTCATATGACTTATGTCTGAGATTTATTGTATCACTAATAAAAAAATGTATTTATCACTATATATGTCACTTGATTCATGGTCATGTGAAATCTTGGTCCAGATGGTTCTCCCATTTTTCAAGGGAAGCATTGCTCGCAACGAAAGAGGTCATTTCAGCCCAACAATTGGTATCTCCATTCTTTGGAGATGGCATGTGTTTAGGGGGAGCACTATTTGTTCCTATTTTCTTCAACCATACATTGTTGGTATTATGATTCTCTTGGATTTGTTCATGCTATACCTCATATTATGTTATGACAGTGGGTTTATTGGCATTATGTGATGAGATATTTTTGTAGTTGCTTCTATGTAGTTATGGGGTAGTTGTGTGTGGTTTCCTCATGTAGATGTTTCTACATGAAGATGTTGTATTATTCATATGCCCTTTGATTCTATACTTGATGTTTCCCATTATTGTTGCATATTATGATGATGATTCTTATGTTGATGATGATTTCTTTATGTTGGCATGTTTATGCTTGTTGTTAGTAGATTCTGGTTGGTATTCTGCTCTGGATGTTGATTGGATATGTATGTTGCTTGTTTCTTTTATGGATACATGGATGATATTTTCTACATTATATTCCAGCCATGTAGATATGTATTACTCCAGTATGTACTTCATTTCTTGCTGCATATTCATATGGAGTTAACCATTTTCCATTAATGTCAAATGGGGAGAGGATTTGGAGAGAATTCAGAGGGATAGACATCAGCCTCACATGTTGATGAGGTTACATCAATGCCAAAGGGGGATTTTGTTGCCATCATTGTATTGGAATTGATGTCAAAAAGGTCATGGTCATGGTAATACTTTTATTATGCATGTTTTATGGATGTTGACTTGGTCGTCCTATTGGTTGGCATTGATGTATTCACCATGAGATGGTTCTGATGTCAACTATTGAGGTCATGCACTTATTTAAACCTTGTGATGATGTATATTGATGGACCATGGTGTATGTCGATATGTGTTGGCATTGATGATTGATCCTATTGATGGTGACACACTTGATGGCACATTAGGAGCTTAATGGTAGCATGATGGTCATGGAGGAGTTGGAATGTGTTGGAATGTGCATTGATATACATATGATGATGATGATAGAACTGTTGTAAGTAGAGTATGTTGCTACAAATATCTATGTGATGGATATGGTTCATGGCACACTAATTGACTTATCAACTAGGTCTTCACTAGGTATTCATGTCTATGCCTTGAGGTAGTGATGTGACGACTTGATGATGGTGCTACATAGGTTACAAAAGATCTTTATATATGTTGCAACTTGTTTAGAGGTCTAATGGATAGTAGAGGACTTGTTTGCACAATTTTCAACCTAGTTTGTTGGCCCTTCTAGGTCAACATGGCAATGACACTTGGGTGGCATGTTTGGTCTACATAGAAAGGTGTCAAAAGCCATATCATAGGCATGTAGGCATGTACAGGAGCTGTGGAATGGGATGGAATAGATGGAACAGGTTCTGAGCTAAAGGAATAATGGTTTCACTTAGATTTAAACATAGTTGTTATTGGGTGTGTGTTATATTAGGTGGGCAGATGTACCTATGGTTTTTTGCGTGGGTTTTTCACATGGTTTTGGGCATGATGGTTTTCTTTCCATATTATTTTGTAGATTTGGTTAGGGGAACTACGATTATGTTATAGTCCATGGTTAATGGATTTGGGTTTATGAATGCTTCGACATGTATATAAATGTATTGTAACATTGAAAGGAATATAATGTAAAATAAATCTAGTAGTCCTAATTTTGGGATCCAATGAAAAATATTTATATATATTTGTTTAATTTTTATGATCTTGCCATTATTTATTTCCTTTTTTAATAATTCATTTGCACATAATTTATGTACATGGTTAAAAAATACATTTAGTATCAGAGTTATTTCAGCTTCAAGGGACATATTTTCTATTGAGGGGTTTTTTTTTGGGCCCATGGGAGACCTTGTTCAATGGAAGATATGCAGGATTGATTCTTGGAGTGAAAGAAGATTGCGAGTACTGGAAAATACAGCTCGAGAAATTTAATGGTCATATTTTTGAGTTGTGGAAGATAAAGATGGAGGATATGTTGGTGGATAAAGATCAGTGGATCGTGGTAGATCTGTGGACTAAACCAATGAAAATGTTAGATGAAGATTGGGTGAAGTTGGATTGGAAAGAAAAGAGAAAAATATTATTGTGTATATCAGATTTGGTATTGTTGAATTTATCTAGGGAAGCAACAATGAAGGCTTTGTGGGACAAGTTAGGCACTTTTTACCAATCTAAGTCTCTAGTGAACAAATTTTTCCTATGGAAAAATATGTAAAACTTGAGGATGAAGGATGTAGACTCGGTGATAGAGAATATGAACACCTTTAATATAGTGGTAAACTTGTTTTTATCTATTGATATTAAAGTTTCAAATGAAGATAAGTGGGTCAATTTTTTTTTCTCTGCAAGATTCGTGGGATAGTATGGTTGTTGCAATAGGTAGAAATACAACTTCCTTGAAATTTGATGAAATTTTCTCATCCTTGCTATCACAGGAGATGGGACAAAAAAATATGGAGGGAAAAAATGGAGATGCCTTTTCTGTAAGAGGACATTCCTAGAACAAAAAAAAGTATGTCGTCGAGTGGGAGATCTAAATCTAGAGGGGGATCAAAATCTCCAAGAAAACCTATAAGGGTGTGTTGTAAATGCGAAAAGGAAGGGCACTTAAAAAAGGACTATAGATCTAAATATCCAAAGAAAGGAAATGGATTTAATGTCGATGTTCATTCTGTAGAGGTGAAAACCACCTCAGATGAAGGTGGGGATGTGTACTTGGGTTCTTCTTAAAATAAACATGTAGATCATGAGGCATGGTTGATTGAATCAGGTGCATCATTTCACTTCACTCCACATAGGGAGTGGTTCTCCGAATATGAGAAATATGATGGTGGTGATTTCGCCCTAGGGGATGATAGGAAGTAAAAAATCATTGGACATGGAAAACTAAACCTAAATTTACAAGGTGAAAGGATCAGAACACTTCCTAGTGATCTACATATTCCTGTATTTACCAAAAAATATGATTTTTGGAAGTAAGATGGATGATGCATGTGTAAAAAAGTCTTCGAGAAGGAAACATACAAGACGGTTCGAAGAGCACTAGTATTGATGTGGGGAGTTCCTATAGGAACAATGTATAAGCTTCTGGGTATAAATTTTATTCATGGGTGCAATAGTTATGTGGTTCCTAAAAGTGGAGCAGAAAATATAATGGTCTCTCAAGAAAATACCATGTTATGGCATCAAAGGCTTGGAAATATTGGAGAGAATGGCCTTCGAATACTACATGGTAATTGTATGGTAGAAGCTATGTCTAATTTATCTGTGGATTTCAATTTATTTGAATATTGTGTATATGGGAAGAAAAATAGGGTGAGTTTACCATCTAGTCCTAAGAGGGGAAAGGGATATTACAACTTGTGCAAAGTTATGGTTTTGGACCTGTGGAGATTCCATAATTGGGTAAGTTTGTGCACTATGTCTCCTTTATAGATGACTTCTCAAGGAATACATGGATATATTTCCTCTGGAAGAAATCTAAAGTATTCAACAAGTTCAAAGAATTTAAGGCTTTGGTGAAAAACCATACATAGAAGAAGATAAAGGTGTTGAGGATAGATAATGTTGGAGAGTTCTGTAAGAACGAATTTGAATAGTTTTGTATTAAATGTGGTATAGCATGGCATAATACAACTCTATGCACACCTCATCAAAATGAATTTTTAGAAATAATGAACAAGACGTTGATGGAAAAGGTGAGAAGCATGCTCAGTGGTGTCGGGTTCCGACATGAATTCTATGTAGAGGCGGTGGAGACTGCATGTTACCTCGTTAATAGATCACCGTCATCAAAATTGGAGGATAAGACTCCACATGGGGTATGGACTGGTAAGAAACCATCTCTTTCACATATGAGGGTATTTGGCTATGATGCATATGTACATGTTCCAAAGGAGAATAGAACCAAGTTAGATAGTAAATATGAAAGGTGCATCTTCATTGGGTATAAGGATTGTTTAAAATGTTATAAGATTTGGAACCCAAAAACAGGAAGGTTGTGTACAACCAAGATGTGGTGTTTATAGAGGTGAAATAGGTTATTAATAATGAATTCCTACCAAATGAACCTAATAAGATTGAGTTTGATCTAAAGGAGGAATAATCATACTCTACAACAGAACAAGAATCGGAAGAGGAAAAGCCAAAAACTCAAAAAGGCAACCAAAAAGGTATGGTACATCTACTTTCTATTCAAATTTTGCTTTAGCTATTACGGATGATGGTCCTAGAACTATCCAGGAGGTAATAGATTTAGAGGATGGTAAAATATGGAAGGAGGCCATGGTTGATGAAATAACATCCATGCACGAAAATGAGGCTTGGGATTTGGTGGAGTTTTTAGTGGGAGGGAACCCATTGGAATAAAATGGGTGTTTAAGAAGAAGATGAATGAAGAAGGAAATTTGGATAAATACAAAACTCAGTTGGTAGAAAAAGGTTACTCCCAAGTGCCCATAATTAATTTTGGTGATATTTTCTCTCATGTTGCTAACGTGTGTTCTATCAAATTATGTTTATTTGTTGTTGCTACTATTTTTGATTTTGAGGTAGAACAGATGGATGTGAAGACAACATTTATTCATGGGGATTTGGAAGAAGAGATCTACATGAAGCAACTTGAATGATTTGTGGTGCAAGGTAAGCAAGAACTGGTATTGATATTAAAAAAGTCTTTGTATGTGTTAAAAACCTCACCAAGGATGTAGTATCATAAATTTGATACATATATAGAGGGACTTGGCTTTACCAAAAAAAAAGTGTATCATTGTGTGCATATTAAATTAATTTGTGACCATGTTATTTATTTGGTCTTGTATGTGGATGATATCTTTTTGATTGGAAATGACAAAGAAATTATCCATGATTTTAAGACCCAATTGTCCTCCAAGTTTTAAATTAAGGATCTTGGTGTTACAAACTATATTTTGGGCATGGAAATTAAATGTCATTAGGAAAAGAGGAAGCTCTGGTTAAAATAGACGAAGTATGTTGAGACAATACTATAGAGGTTTAATATGCAAGATACTAAATCAATGAAGGTTCCTATTCATGTAGATATAAATTTATCAGTTGAACAATGTCCCAAGACACAAGAAGAGGAAGAGGACATGTCCCATGTTCCATATGCAAGTGCAATTAGTAGCCTAATGTATGGAATGTTCTGTACTAGACTAGACATTGCACATGTAGTGGGAGTATTGAGCAGGTTTATGTCAAAACCAGCGAAGGATTCCTTATCACCAAAATGAGACTAATTGGGCCACTCAAAATTCAAGTCCATGTAACTATTTCAAACCACTTAGGGTTGGATGTTAGCCCTTCCAACCAAGGATGGATCTCTCAAGAAAAAATATGATATTCAATAAATAATATTTAAAATGAAGATGGCTAACTCTCAAATTTTTTTTTTGGATGATTTTTTTCAGGTGAAAGATGTGTGAGGGATACCATTGGGCATGGACTCAAAATGGGAATTCAATTACACAAAAGTTTCATTTATGGAAGTTGAGGCACATGAGTTCTTATAAAAAAAAAATCTGACAGCAAACAAGATACATAAAGAAAGTTGGAGCATAATAATCTATGAATTCCAAGTAATTATGTAAGAGTAAGATGAGATAACATTAAAAACACAAATGACATAAATGCATAAGAACTCGAATAGAATCTCAGGTCTAAACAAAATACTTTTGCAACTGTCTATTAACTAAGTGGAAAATATTACAATAGTAGCTTAAGCTCTTACATCCATCGACCCTTTCTAACTCTAAAACTTGTCTACTTATAGAGTGAAAACTATTTGACATAGGTCTTCCACCTAGGCCAGACTCTTGAAACAATTTTAGAGTTATAATGTCAAAAGAAATTCATTACATTGAGAGAAATTAGAGATAATATCGTTGGAAAGATTTTGTAACCTAAAAGGACTCTATCACTTTTAATTTCATCAAAAAACTTTAAATAACCCATACTAATTATGATTATAAAAAATAAAATATTCTTCTAAGGTGGAATCAACCATGATCAAGTGGAAAACTATCAGGCTAAAATTTAGGCTTTGAAATTCAGAATTTGAGAATGAGTTGTGTGTTGGTGAGGTGAAATGGTGCATTATTTTAACCATGTCAGCCATTTGGAATGGATTGTTGAGTTGCCCCTAAAATGGAAGGCCCAATGATATCCCTAATCTCATTAACTGACTCAACCAATTTTATTTCTACGTTGACTACAATGATAGAACTTTGGCGATTAATGAAGGGTGAGTGATCTGCAAGAAAATGGAATGAAAATGTTGATGAAAGGTTTTATTTTTATGGTTATAGATTAGTTTCCATTAAGGGTATGGGTCCATTAAGATTTTGAATGGTTATATTGAGAATGCATTTAATTGGATTATGGTCTATGCCAGGTGTCACGTGATGAATGGAGGGAGGTGTAGGGAATGGAACAATAAGTGGGAGTTGAATCAAACGTGAGGAGATACGTGCCATTAGGGGAGTGGAGGGAGGTCTACGGGAAGGAGAGTGGTAAAATGGGTTGGTTTAGTGGATTTCCGGTGGGGTAGGAGTGGTAGGAGGTTTGTGAGGGGCGGGGGTGTGAAATGATGAGTGGTTGACACCTCGACATGGGACCAAAGAGGAGGAAACTAGCTTTCAGACCCCCTCAGTAAAGGTCAGATGGATAGGGGGTGTCAAAAAGGCAGTGGGTCATCGATTTCGTGGACTGATTAATTGGGCATTTGAATGGAGAGCGGGACTTAACTACATACGCGAAATTAATTTTGTCATTTTGTAAAGTTTATTACATATGCAGAATACTTTGGTTAAAATTCATATGCCTTCTGATTTAGGATTAAAGCATTTTGATATTGAACTTAGGCTAATAGTGCATATTCTATAATGTTTCTCAAACTTTTGCTAAAATTCTTTAATAAGCATATACTTTAAGATAAAGCCTTTGATATAAAATTGACCTATTTTTATCATGTTAACCCTTTTTGGAAAGAATTATTAGGACGAAACAAGCTTTGAAACAAGAAAAATTGTCTTACTTTATTCCCCTAACTATTCTAGCTCCCTTTAAAGGACTAATATGATGAAAATGAAGCCTTGTTCTCCCTCTGTGGTGACATTTTTGGACTTTTCAGTGGAAAATAAGGAGACATAGACACAGACTTAGATGGAGATGGAATGACTAGCCTAAGACTCTAGATTAAAATGATTGATATGACCTCTGAGATGATGATGGCCATGGATGGAATGATGGGAGCAACATTTTTGACCTAGAACATATGTAGTGACCAAAATTTATTTGAAAAATTGTTTGAAAAGACAAAAATTTTGACGTAGGACTACTATAAAATAAATTGAAAGAGCATGTTTGATCAATGAACATATTGACACTAACACAACGTTAACATAACTTAATTGAGTCATGAATCAAAACAAGCCTAATGGTTATCTCAAATAGCAGTGTCTCTAATGGGGATGTTGCACCCCTGTGGTGCAGTAAAGAACTAGCAGCTCCAGTGCCTTACTTCGAAACTGAAAATTTTGAACTTTATGAAGTATTATTCAAGATTTTAAGGCCTTCTCCTTGGGCTCAAACTTGATGATAATATCACCTTTATTTTCAAAAAAAATAATAAAGAATGGAATATATACAGTTATGTTTATTTCGGCATAATGAATTACGAAGAGCAGTGTTTTAGAGACCTTCCATTGACAGGTCCTCCTTCACACAGCTTCCCATTCATTTCTTGAATTAAGAATGTGTTGTTTCCATGATATGAAGCTATCATAAAAGGTCCTTTCTAGATATTCTCAAAATTTCCATGCTTCCCTTTCTCTTCAATCATGGCTTCTCACTTCAAAACCACATCTTGAAATTTGAAGTTTTCCTCCTTTGTCTTCCTGTAAAAAGTCTTTTTGACTCTATTTTGTGACTGTTGATGATCAGTGTACACTTCCTCCCTTTTTTCTACAGAGAAATGAGTATATTTATTCTTATTTGGATTGAATTTGGTTCTTCTTCTAACCCCTAAAGTAACTTCATCACTCAAACTCCAACGAAGGTTGGAAAGATTTCTTCGGTTCCATATAGCAGCTCGTAAGGAGATGTATGTATAGAACTCTTAGTACAAATTCTGTCCGCCCATAAATAAAATTTTAACTTCAAATGCCATGACCTTTTTTTTTCTTGCAAAACCTTCTTAATGATTCTGACTATGCTTTTATTTGATGACTCATTGAAGCCATTACCTTGAGGATAATATGTTGTAGAGTGACCAAGAGTAATATGATATTGATTAAAAAAACTAATCAATTTATTAGAGTTGAAAGCTTGATAATTTTTAGTAATAATTTTCATGGGACAGCCAAACGTTGATAAAATATTCTTTTCTAGAAAATGAATTATGATCAAGTTTGAGGCTTTCCTTGTAGAGACAACTTCAATCCACTTGGTGAAGTAATCAGTGGCTGTTAAGATCCACCGATGTTGGCTTGAGGATGCAAGGTGTATCTCGCTAATAAAATATTTAATCCCCATTGTTGAAAAAGAGCTTCTACATATATGGGTTTCAGAGGTAAAGGAATTAGATTCTTTTTTCCATCAAAAA
The DNA here is from genome assembly GCA_034641835.2 of Pinus albicaulis. Taxonomy (NCBI): domain Eukaryota; kingdom Viridiplantae; phylum Streptophyta; class Pinopsida; order Pinales; family Pinaceae; genus Pinus; species Pinus albicaulis. Next base: position 461,568,112 of record CM076577.1, read on the forward strand.
TTTGACACTCAAGACAGGAAGCAAAATTTTTGTAGATTTATTTGAACATAGAAGGCCAATAGTACCCTTCTCTTAGTATATTTTTTTTTGTAGCATTCCAATAATGATGACCTCACAATCACCCTTATGAAACTCATAAATTATCCTCCCAACTTCATCTTCTAACAAGCAGTTCAAAAGTGTCCCACTGCTATCTCTCCAATATAAATTCTTGCTCAGAATGAAATACCTTAGAGACTTCAGCTTTACAAATCTAGATTTAGACTTGGTTAATTCAAGAGGATATTTGTGATGTTGTAATAAAAAAATTACATCCCTATACCATTCAGACATAAGGAATTTTTCCTCTACAGGAATCAATTCTTCTTCCTAAACCACTTCTGAAAATTCTGCAATGATATTCATATCTAGGAAATCAAAATTTGATTGTGCCATCAATTTCACCAGCCTCTTCCATTTTACTAACTTATTAGGCCTAATATCCACATCATACTCTAAAAAAGTGGCAAACCACTTACCTCTTTTTCCATCCAGATCAGCTTGAGTCAGTATACCTTTCACCACAGCATTAGGCACAAAAGCCACAATGTGAGAATGTACAATATATATTCTGAAATATTTAAGAACCTTCACTAAAGCATAGGCTTCTTTCTCCATAATACTATACTTTAGGTTATAATTTTCAAGTGTCCCAATGAATAAATAAATGGGTTGTTTATTACCCTCTTCTGCAATAACACTCCAGCAATTGTATGTTCATATGCAAAAGTAAAAACTAGAAAATTCTTAGAAAAATTAGGACTTATGAGAAAGAGGGATTGGGTAAGGTCCTTCATGATACATTCAAAAGATTTTTTTCCTCTATTTTCCATTTAATATCAGAATCCTTCCTAAGCGCCTTAGTAATATTCTTGACAATTTCTGCAAAATTAGGAATAAATCTCCTAACAAAAATTATTTTTCCTAAAAAGGATTGAATCTCTTTTATATTTCTTGGAAAATCTATCTTATGTGTAGTAGTGACCCTGCTTGGATAAATCCTTATTCATTATTTTTCTATTATGTGTGATTTGAAATGGGTGGCTGACTTGCTATGCTATGCAAGCACCTCCCACTCAATTAAAACAAATTAAGATCTTGCTTACACATGCATGTGTGGAATTGTATACTTGAATCACATGTATGCGTTTTAAATATTTTAAGGCTTTATGTGTGAGGAATTAAAAATTTGTTTAGGCTGATTAAAAGAATTTACAACAACCCTAAATTGCAGCAAATTAAACATCAACACATAACAACAAAACATAATAAAGGAGTTCACCCAAATGTCTTGGGCTACATCTCCTTGAGCCTTCATCAATTGAATTGGCTCTTTGGTATTAAGATGGATAATTTATTTTACAAATTGCTACTTAACTCCAATGGTTTTATGAATTGTACCAATGGGTTTATAATACCATTATACCCCTGAATTGACTGGTAACTCTTTATAGATTGATCTAGGCTCCCTTGGGCTTGACCTCTTCTATTGGTGTCCTTAAGCTTCCCTGAGCTTATATGTGGCAAAAAATATCTTATAATTCATTTTATGTCTCTTAAAAATTTTATATTGTCTCCAACACATATCATTCATCCAAAATATACTGTTCATTTGCTTCGAATGAGCTCTGGCTACCCAATCTATGCCTCCAACACTTGGTGGAACTAGACTCCCTGACTCTTCCCTCTGGATTCTACAAATATTAAGTCTCAAAATGGCTCTAATAATCCATCCAATGGATTCAAAATTCTTGAGATAGTTAGAAACGATTATTCACTTGCTGAAATTGGCCTATGGTTGCTTTGGTTATGCCTCCAACACCTGGTGGCACCCTGTGGCTTTAGGCTCATTGAAAAATTCCCTATAGCATCTCGGCCTTTAGAAGTCCCAAAATGCTTCTGAAAACCCCATCATTGGATTAAAAAGGTTGAATATAGTCATAAATGACTATTGGTTTCCTAAGAA